>KB205942.1:1024510-1356569 GCA_000328965.1 Ascocoryne sarcoides NRRL 50072
CCCCCAGTACAGTATCCCGTCGAGGCGTGGAAGAGAAGTGAGTAGTGTGGAGCGCAGAAATAAACAAAACAAATCAGCCGGAACCGTCGCCCCCCTCGAGAACGGTTGACAACGGACGACTTGCGACGAGCCATCTTTCCTTTGGCTCGATACCGAGGCCTCTCGATCAAAAGGGTGTCGCTTCCGAATATGAAGGTTGGCTTTCTCTTCCCCGCGACCCCTATACTCATACTCCCGGCGTCGGTGGCTGACCGTACAATCCGTCTAGGCGCTCAGGAGGAGTCTGAAGAACGATCGGGAGAAGATCAACCACATATCTATAACGCCCAAATCTGCCGTCGCGATAGTTCCTCCGAAAAAGGTCCGTCGAGATGGTTCGAGCCGGAGATTTAAGCACATACTGACTTACTTATGTCTAGGTTATTCGCGCACTGTATGATTATGAGTCTCAGTCGGCCCAGGAGCTCTCTTTCCAGAAAGGCGACTTCTTCCACGTCATTGGCCGTGAGAACGATACAGACTGGTACGAAGCGTGCAATCCCGCGGTGCCAGACGCTCGAGGGCTTGTGCCGGTCGCATACTTTCAAGCTTTAGGGAAGACGGAGAGGGATAGCGGGCACTCGGACAGATCTCCCCCAGCGGTGCGGCAGCCAGATCACGACTCGGGATACTCTGATACTTCTGGTTCCGGAACGTTAGTAGGGACGGAGACCGCGCGGTCATCCAAAGCCATGGGTAAAGGATCGGGCGCCATGGTGTACGGCATCGTGATGTATGATTTTGTTGCCGAACGACCAGATGAGCTGGATGCGAAGGCGGGCGAGGCAATTATCGTTATTGCTCAGTCGAACCCCGAGTGGTTTGTTGCGAAACCCATCGGCCGACTCGGAGGGCCTGGGCTGATCCCGGTATCGTTCATTGAGATCAGAGATATGACTTCGGGTCAAGCCGTCCCAGATGCTCAACAAGCGGTCCAGAGAGCGGGTGTACCGAAGGTAGAGGAATGGAAGAAGATGGCAGCGGACTACAAGAATAGCAGCATCACGCTCGGGAAATTCGAGGTCCCAAGTGCCCATCAGCAGCAAGCCTTGGAACAGAGTATGGACCGCATGAGCCTGCAGGGCGGCCCTCGGCAGAGTCAGAATGGCTATGTAAGTTGTATTGCGTCTTCTGCTCTGCAAGAACTAACTTAAAAACAGCCCGCGCCACAGAGAGCCCAGCAGCCAAAACAGCAGCAACAAGCACAACCAACCCCTTACGCATCTAAATCATCTTCCCAACTCTATGCACCGATATCTGCACGAATACCCCGATACTGCTTTGCGGAGGATAAGTATTGGTTTGTCATCGAAGCTGCTCTGGAGGATGGGCGACACTGGGAACTATCTCGCTATTATGAAGATTTCTACGATTTCCAGATTGCTCTCTTGACCGAATTTCCTGCGGAAGCAGGTAACACAGGGACACAGAAGAGGTCTCTGCCGTACATGCCTGGGCCCGTCAACTACGTTACAGATGCCATTACGGAAGGCCGCCAGCATAATCTGGACGCGTATGTTAAGAATCTTCTGACACAACCACCTTACATTTCTCGGTGCCTATTGGTCAAGCAATTCTTTGCGCCGAGGGAAGGCGACTACGAAATGGATCCCAACACCATGAATGAGGAATATCGCTTGTCGGGGGGATCGAGAGGATCCTCGAATGGATCCGGAAACGCTGCCTCGAGGCAATCTTCTCGTGGCAACTTGAATGGTGCGGGTTACCCGGGGCTTTCAGCCGCCCCGGCACACCAGAGAGGCCAGCCTTCACTCTCTGTAAATGGAGGCCAAGATCCCGCTCGTCAAGCTTCATCCCTATCTCAGCCATCCAACCAGTCTCTCTCCCCTAGTGCAACGCAACCCTCCGCCATGAAAGTCAAGATCTATTTTGGTGACGACCTCATCGCAATTCGGGTACCTACAGATGTTCAATTCCCACAGCTATACGAGAAGATACGGGATCGCCTCAAGATCCCTCAGGAAGAAGAGATAGCCATATCATACAAGGACGAGCCCACTGGAGACAGGATTAACATGTTGAGCACGGATGATCTATACCAGGCACTCGATCGAAACGACAAACTTATTCTCTATGTCGATTACAATTGATTCGGCGTCAGTCTTCGACGGAGCCCAGAGCTCTTGAATGCACTGCTGGCAGCTCTTTCGCCGTGCGATGTTCGTTCAAGCGCCCTGGGTCGGCCGCGATACCAAGGTCGCAGCACTCTGGAAACACTAACATTATTTTACATACAATTCTTCATCCGCTACTGGTGCATAGACCTTCTTGGTGTGGAGGATAATAGCCGCCTCTGAGCGGCCAATCCACACTCGTTCAAGTCTTCAAATTAGCAGATCCTCGTTCATGCGCCGTTCTTTTTTTTTTCTATGTGGGAGGCTGGGAGGACAATATAGGAAGATATCACGTGGCGTTTTGGCGTTGTTCGTGTGTGGTTATATTTCCTTTGCCCGATGAAGGATTGCATATTATTCGGGACCGACTGGACATACCATTTTCTTGCGTTTTGGCGAGTAGAAGGGGGAGGATGTGACGCGGCGACGATGGGCGGATGCTGGGATGGATATGTTAGTTGGATGCTATACCCTAGCAACGATCAACAAAGGCAATGGAAAAGCTTGGGTTCTCATACTCTTGATCTCTGAAGTAAATCGATGATATTGAAACGACAACTTGACAAGCGAGCCGACTTGTCCACCGAGGATAGCTTGTACATAGTTTCGGCAAGGTCATAGAGCGCAAGGGCTAGAAATCCGTTGATCCCCGGTCTAGTCCTTAGTAATGCATCATACAGCAGTCCAGCGTGACCCAGCCACCTTTATCGTGCCACATCATATTCTTCCCATTACCCTCACTTTTTTATCCTCCCCACATCTAACTTCCTCTATACCCCTCGCGATCCCCCCTTTACCAATACGCGAAAATCCAACCTGGACCTATCTTCATCACCCTGATCTCTCTCCATAATGCCTCCCCTCCACCTCCGCCAAGAATTCCCAACGTTGAAAGCATTCAAGGAGGCGCTCCATGCATGGGCTATCGAGGCGCACTTCGAGCCTCGCATCCTGAAGAGCGATACGGGACGCGTGCGGGTCGGGTGCAAGAGGGACCCCGACTGCCCGTTTGTGATCCGGTGCAACTGGGAGAGGAAGAATGGGCGGGAGCCGCTGGCGAGGGTGACGGTACTGCGGGATCGGCATACGTGCTTGAACGGGCTGGAGTGGAGGGCCGGCGTGCCTGTCGGTGTTGTTGGGCCTGGAAGCGGTGTTGCGGTGGGAGGCGGGGGAGGAGGAGGTCCGCATGTCATGAACGGGATGGGGCTGCCTGGGAATATCGGAGGGAATGTTGCGGGGGGGATGCAGCAGCAGAATGTGCCGATAGCGCTGGAGATCCGGCAGGACGAGGATGGGAACATTGTAGGAGGCGCGAGGGTCCTGGGGCCGGTGAGCCCGAGGAGGGAGAGTATGCAGCCGCAGGGCATCATACCGGTGCTGCCGAAGGTGCAGAGGAATAGCGCGTCGAGGCTGCCGTTCCTGATGGAGATCTTGCCCAAGCTTATGAACATCACGAAGGAGACGACGCCGGGGGATATCAGGGAGTGTTTGTTGAGGGAATATGGAGCGGAGGTGCATCTACAGCAGTGTCGGAGGGCGAAGACGGAAATTCTCAAAAAGAACGCCCAGCAGAGCCAGATGGCCGAGGATGGACAGGTTCAAGCTGGGATGGAAGGGACTCCGGGACAGACACACGGACATAGTCAGGGCGGACAGAGTATGGACGGGCTGGGGAGCGAGAACGCAGATGAGAATTCACAGATGTTTGGAGATATGAATAGTAGTATGGTCCCGAATCCGGGTGGACCACAGAATGGTGGCAGTCCTGATTTTGCTCTACACTC
Organism: Ascocoryne sarcoides NRRL 50072; assembly: GCA_000328965.1. Taxonomy (NCBI): domain Eukaryota; kingdom Fungi; phylum Ascomycota; class Leotiomycetes; order Helotiales; family Gelatinodiscaceae; genus Ascocoryne; species Ascocoryne sarcoides. The sequence goes on from KB205942.1 coordinate 1,028,469, forward strand.
GGCGAGTGGGGTTGTTATGCCACAGGTGACCCCCAGGAGGGAAGCAGCCTTGAACTCGATTGGGGAACAGCCCGTTAGGTGTCCTTACTGTGTGAACCATAGGTGGATGAACAGTATCAAAGATGCGGTGGAGCATATGAGTATGCATGTGGTTGTGTAGGACGGGCCTGGAGGAGAAAAGGACGATGGGATGAATTATGATTGAGCGGGAGTTAGTCGAGATACCAATTACTGCGATGGAGTCAATTGCATTGTTTGGGTCGGCTGCTGAGGGGCACATAGCACCACAGTCTTGACTCGGTTTGGGGAAATCCAGAGGAGGCATTCCACAGGTTTACGCCAGCTCTCTCTTTTGGTGGAACGCTCTGGTCGTTAGGGTATAATAAAAGGAGACTTCTAGGTTAGGAACTTGCTGGGTGTAAGTGCGAAGGTTCAAAAATGGAATTATAATTTACGATGCATACATCGTTATTGCTATGGTACTTGCTTTACTTCCGACCATTTCATTCTCTTGTAATCAATAACGTAAGCGACCTTGCTTTGGGGGTGATATTGCTGGCCAGAGTTGAACTTGGCGACTTCGGATGGCAAGGAATCCAAACGGAGCGGCCCTGATAGATGTTAATCCCGCTGTAAGGCGGAGAAAAATCCGCTGGTTCGTTCGGAGACATGAAGTGAAAATATCAAGCATCTTACGGAAGTACAGCCCGTAAAGATATTAATAGCATTAGCGAGGGATACTCCTCACCCTCTATATATTTAACCTAACTAGGAAGCTGGCCTTATGTTAGAATACTAGGCAAGAGAGATATTCCCAATTTTAGTTAAGCATAGAAGATCCAGAGAGTTCCCTGGCTAGTGCTATTGCCACCTTTACAAGCTGTACCTCTATAGAAGTGTGTCGTTTAGTCTTTTCTAGAAATATAACTCCTATATTAATTATTAAGTATTCTCTCAACTTACTTTGAACTTAAATTTATGGAAGCCTACACGTACTTTCGGACACTTAAGCTAGCCTAGTATGTGCCAAAAATGGGCAGCTTTCCTCCCTTTTACCGAGTCAGCCTCTAAAATCCCAACAATGAGCTTCAAAGAGCTTAATGCTCAAACTCCCCCCTTTTCACAACCATATCCAACAATCTCCAGGCCTCCTCCACCTTCTTTGCCTTCTCGCCACCATCTTCCAAGAACAGTCCCTCGTCAAAAAAATGATCGTTCCCCTCAACCACCACCAACCTCGCCTTGTCTTTCCCCATCCCCTCCACAAAATCCTTACTCAACTGAAATGGTACATCCACATCCCCCTCGCTATGTAAGATGACCACTTTAGGAAACTTCTCCTTCTCAGCATCAAAAGTGCCTTCCAAGTCCCCAAAAACCTTTGGATACCCATTCTCTTGCACAAGCCAATCATAGATATCTGGTCTATCCAGCCCCTCGTGAACTTCGGGCTCCCGCGCTGTAAAAGTAGCATTGTGAGATAAATCCTCATTCAAACACTCGACATCGAAAGGCGAAACCCCATAATCAGTTCCAGTCAGAACCCTCTCATCGTCAAGCATGCCTGCTAGCTCCTCTCTCTTAAGCGGCTGCGCACCAAAAACATGAGATGAGCTAAAGAAAGGACGCTTGAAGCTTGGAACAGGGTAATATCCCAAGATTGCAACTGGCGGTGGGCTCAATTCCTCAAACCTTGATGTGGCGAGGAAAGCCAAATAAGCTCCTATCCTCACATCAGTCTCGCATTCACAGGGAAAACCCAAGGGGGAAAGAAACCACAAACCAGCGCTCGCCCCCCCAAGAATAATCCTCCTTCCCTTCCTAGCCATTTGCGGCCCCCGAGATGCACTCGAATTGTGCAAGATGTTAGGCAACTTCATCAGCACGAATTCATAAGCATCCTTCACGTCGTCCCACAGATCCGGCCCGGAGGCCTGGGGGAGGAGTCGGTAATCCGCGCTGACGAGCGTCCATCCTCTTCGCAACACCGATTGCACTAGATGGGGCGAGAGCGTTTTTCGGTTGAAGGACGTGAGACCGCCGGCGTGGAAGAAGAGGAGGATTGGGTCGGTGTCTGGGACAGAGCGTTCAGATAGTTCGGATAGGGTGTAGATATCAAGGAGGATTTGTTGGCCCGAGGGGAGGGTCTTGTAAGCGTGGGTTTGGATGTGTGCCATTTTGGCGGTGGATGGTTGATTCTGTGATGTCTAAGTGGTAATTTATAATGTTAGTAAATGAGGCTACGAAGCTATGAAGTGGGGATAAACGTGAAGCGGCACTCGTTAGCGCTTACTTCTCGATATACTCCATAAGGGACAGGTGCTTAGATCGGACATAAGTACTGGTATCATATTCGGCGTTATTTGCTTAACACCGAAAAGTAACCAACCGCCCAAAAAACTATCTCGCCCCGTAGCTGATGTCTTTCAGTACGAGTGAGATTTGTTGTCGCGTGAAATGGTGTATTTGGAATATTCCCCATACCTAAGAGCATCATTAGTTGCGATGGCATGGCCTTGTGCTACATAAGTGCTACATAAATAATGTACTGTGCAGGGTGAAGGTTAGGAATGAGATTGAATGATCAAGGCTTTTTGGGATGATATGTTTATATTATAGAGTAACGAGAGGATATGGGAATTGAGGAAGTGAGAAACAAGTTGCACGGGCCATAAGGCGTATAACACCTTTAACCTCACAGTACGGTTCTAAGCGAAAGGTAAGTATTTCTTCCTCGTCATCGGTATAAATGGTATATTAATTCTGTCTAGAGCACAGGTGCCGGTCATACTCTGCTAAAAATCTATGTCCTTTGCCTCTCAGTCACACTCATCAATGCAATACGATTATTCCATACACTTATCAAAGCAATACGCTTAGTCTTGCATGAAGCAAAATCTTGCCAGTCCCACCCTCGCTCTGACCTACCCCGCAGCCTTCCCCCAAGCTCCAACTGCAACCCATGAACTCTTCTCAAACAGGAATAGACAGAAAAATGCTGACCCTTATTTGAACCACCAGAACAACGGAAAGGTGCGCAATTCTAGCCACATGCAGCAGAATTGTGCGTTTCATCATCCTCTTTTATGCAATGTAAAATTAGACCTGTTGCCCCAATCATGTCAGTTGATGATTCATCTCAGTGCTACAAAGATTGCCCTCAGAATTCTCTCATATAAGCTCCATATCTTCCTTCAATATCAAGCTATCACACGAAACTTAGCAAGAGGAGGAAAACAGAATTCGAGTTTCTTCGTTCATATGGCTACAAATATCAACATAGAGCCGGAGGGCTCGTCCTTCGATTACATTGTATGCGGGTGAGTATCTTCGTTTTCAAATACCGACTCAGTTGCTCATATATTCTCTTAGTGGTGGAACTTCTGGCCCAGTCCTTGCAGCTAGACTAGCGGAAGATCCCAATAACTCTGTTCTGGTCATTGAAGCTGGTCAGCACAATTCACTTCTAGAAAACACCCATATGGTCGGTGGTTGGTATGAGACTCCGCCCACCTTGATATAAGACACTACCTCATGAGTAGCATAGGTCTCAGAACTTTGATACAGATGCCGATTGGAATATCATAACAACCCCAAATCCAGGTGCCAATGGTAGACAAGTTAAAGTCAGTCGGGGGAAGCTCCTCGGTGGGTCAAGTGGTGTCAATGGAACCCTTTGTATTCGGGGTACAAAACAAGATTACGACGATTGGAATATGCTAGGTTGGAGTGGGGATGAGGTCTGGGAGTATATGAAAAAGGTCACAATCCACTACGATTTCTTAACGAGTGTGAGCTAAAGTACTTGTAGGCAGAGAACTTTCACAACAAGCCATGGTTCAAGGCAGACGACGAGGCTCATGGTTACAATGGACTTCTGGATATCGAGCCTCATGATCTTGTATGAAGCACTTCCACCTCATTGCGACTGTTTACTAATACACCAAAAGGCCCCAATTTCAAATCTGATCCTAGATTCCATGCAATCTCAAGGCCTACCGCTTCAGCCAGATATGTTCGCTTCTGGTAACACCCCGAATGGTTGCGGCCATGCACCACGAACGGTCTTTAAAGGTGACAGAACCACCGCTGCGAACTACCTGCTTAACCAAGGTTCCAATCTGTCAATCAAGACCGAAACCATAGTCGACAATGTCCTTTTTGAAGGCCACGGAGATAATCTCAAGGCGGTTGCCGTCAAAGTAATCGAAAAGGATGGTACTTCACGAATCTTGAAAGCTAACAAGGAGATCATTGTCAGCGGCGGCGCTTATTGTTCGCCCGCGGTCTTGTTACGTTCTGGGCTTGGACCAAAGTCCGAACTCGAATCTCATGGGATCGACTGTCTTGTCGACCTTCCAGGAGTTGGAAAAAACCTCATGGATCACGTAGTAAGCACGTTATCCTTCCAAGCATTTCTCATAGCAAACTAAAAGTGGACTAGATCGTATTCATCTATTACCATACGACGAAACAAGGCCTCACGATCGATCATCTTCTTTACAAGCCCAATGCTCTCGGAGAGGCATACCGGCAATGGAAAGAAGAAAAACGAGGCCCCCTCTCAACTTTCCCCTTTGGTGCAGTCGCTTACGCTAGGCTTGACGAACGTCTCAAAGACGACCCTGTGTGGAAGTCTGCTCCTCGGCAAAAAGGCCGTGACCCGATGGGTCTCACAGAATCCCAGCCAAATATCGAACTCATCAGTACGGAATGCTATGGCGGTCCAAAGCAGTTTGCCGACTTCCCAGATGGCGACAAGTTTCATCCCTTCTGCCTCATCGCCGAGCTATTCTCTCCTAGATCTCGAGGATCCGTCACGCTCAAATCTTCTGATCCCAGGGAGAACCCCGTGGTTGATCACAACTACCTCGGCGAGGAACTTGATGTGGTTGTTTTGAGCGAAGCGTGCAGGTTCGCGAATGAGATTATCACGCAAGGAAAGGGGACAGCGGGTATTGTTGAGGGAAGCTGGCCTGCGTCTTTAACACATCATAAGTATACTAAGAGAGAGGATTGGGTCCCTTTTGTGAAGGAGAATGCAACAACTTGTAATATTCCGATTCTTTTCAGTTTAGGTCGAACATGCACTGACAATTTCTCAGGCTATCATCCGGGTGGTACTTGCAAGATGGGGCCAGAAGAGGACAAAATGGCAGTCCTCGATGCAGAACTGCGAGTGCGAGGTGTAAAAGGCCTTCGAGTTGCTGATACCAGCGTGATGCCTACTCTCAACCAGGGACATACGCAAATGCCTGCGTATGCTATCGGCGAGAAGGCGGCCGATTTGATAAAGAGAAGTTATTTGAAATAGAATTGGTCAAGAGGTTGAGGGTAATAAGATTCAGGACGAAGGGAAATTTTTATGAGGAGGAGTTCGAACTTTAGATGTTAGCGTGTCCTTTAGTCTCTGTTTGAGCCAATGATACAACTTTCTCGACACATCACCTTTCACCTTTGTTCTCTAATATACTTAATCCGACTATCTAATTTCCAATCTATTATACTTACGTCAAAACTTCATACTAATTTCCGCCCTTTATATTAGGAACGTAAACTTTACTTTCAAAGATGAAAGCAGAGACGACATTGTTTTACCTTAGGAGCGGAGATTAGAGAAAACAAGGATGCCGTTTAGTGCTTAAGGAGGCAGAAGAGGAGAAAGCAAAGGCGCCCGTGAAAGCATCTAGTACAATCTAAGCTCAAGAACGGAAAGCCAAAACGAACGCAGTACTCTATAATTCCTGAAACACCATTGGTCTCATCTCTGATACACCCCGCCCTAGTATTCTTCACTTCAAAGCCTCCCTCTACTTGTGAGAGTGCAATCGCTCCCGTTATTACGGTGGGGACATTGGAGTTCTGGAAAAGACGAAGCAGAAAAATCTCCGTTGATAGACGAAGCGAACGAAAGAATTGCGAAGAGACCTGGAGGGAAGAGCGTTGGATTGCATGAGAGGTGGAAAATGTTGAGATAGTACATTAGAAGTTTACGGAAAACAAATCAGAGAGTCTGGGAAACAGAGCTCTTTCTGGGGGTCACTTTTTGGCAGTGTAGAAGATAGTATGTGATGCAATATACTTCGTATGACCCCCGGGTTAAAATAAGTAAGAAATGCAACAGTTTGTACTACATGACTGATCTGTATTATTCTCTAGAAACAAGAGAAGATTGAAAGTGAAGTTCTGTCAGGATTATAAGATTTCACCAGGGAAGCTGATGAAGTGAAGGTGTCGGAGATAGAATAAGACCGCTATACTTGAATCAGTAAACAAACACGCTGAAACCCTAAACAAGACCCGAGTAATTTACTCTCGGCAACTGAGCTTTTGTTGCACATCGCATCGCATTAACTAATCTCCTCCTCGAGATTGCTGCTCAACTCCTTGCTTTGCAATTCCATCTCGATGTTTTGCTGCATGTCGCACTTCACGAACTCATCTCTCCAATTCATGAACTCATGAACAATCACCACAGCAACGGCCGAAACCTGCGCTTCAAAAGTGTTTGAAGACCGTTCTGTTGCACATCGCAGCGCATGAACTCATTTTACAACTTCTAAAAGAGGAGATGGGATAAGGATGTTGCTGTAGCAGTAATACAAGCAAGCGGGAATGGAAATGCCGGAAATGTAGGATTGTGGCAGACACGAACCCTTTTGTTGCGCATCATGGCGCATGAGCTTATTTTAAGAGTAGTTATTTGAAATGAGCATGAGATAACGGCAGTAGTGAAGATGTATAGGCGAGTTTTGGTGCACATCGCTCTACATAAACTCAATTATGATATTCGATGGAAGTAATAAAGCTGGGAATGTTTTCAAAAAATTTCTTGTTGCACATCGTATCGCATTGAATCTGGAAATTACCTCGATCATTGAAACTTCTCTGTCCAAATTTTGGTGAATGCGGCGAATGAAACGCGTAATCCAAACTTGGAAAGAGCTCGGAAAACTGGGAATATCAAACAATTATCTTCTAGAAGCTTGATTTGCTTTAATCGGCTTGCTCGGTCTATATGCCTGCAAATGGTTTCTGGTTCTCGGTCAGGTATTTCATAGTTTTCGTGACCTCATGATATCTTCATTCATAGACTTGGCTTTCCGTCCTAACTAGGGTTTACACCTCTCTGCATTTCTCTCCATCCGCTAAATTTTTTCCTGTTCGACAGGGCAAGAGGGTGAAGCTTGAGAATGTTTCCCACCCATAATGTGGCGGTATATTATCGTAATGGTAATTCAGGCTGGTTCAAAAGCCGTATCTTCTGCAGCTCAGAACCACATACTGATCAACTCCTCACTAACTGCACTTGGTGTTGACACTCCTGTCTCAGTAATGAGCGCCGAAATAAGAGCAGGTGGCTGGACACTATTAGTATGATCTAATGAATAGATTAGGAATGACCTACAGTGAAATCCACAGCGTCGGCAGGGGAAGTCGGCTTCGGCAGAATCATGCCACCAGAGGCTTCCTTCTTTTCGTCTATTGCAGTATTCACCCCAGGAGCATTTTGGTCTATCACATCCTCTTCACCCTCCGTTTTGAACCTTAAGACTTCTTGATCGATACCAAGATCATACTGCCCTAATGGATAGAGTCTGACGAATTTGTGACTCTCCGCGGCGACGTAGAATGGCTTCCCCGCAGCCATAGCAAGCAACGCGATCTGGTATGTACCCATCCTCGAGATGATGCCACCGTTTTCTACAACTCCCTCCGCCCCAATAATCACAAAGTTGACCTTTCCCATCGCATATCCTACCGCGCCCTCACTGATCGTAGCGACTGGAACCCCCTTAGCTCTCAGGGCTGATACAACAGCACTGCTTTCCGAGCTCCTAGCCTCGTTCATCACATAAATGACTTTGAACCTGACATTTCCACCACTCTTGCTGGCCTCCGCCGCCTTCCCAAGCAGTTGTCCCACAACCCTGGAGCCCCCATGTGTAAGAACCACACTCCCATCCCTAACAAAATGTCTCCCATAAGCCGCAATCCTGTCTCTCGCCGCCTTCGCTCTACCCACAAACAGCCTCCCATTGCTCAACAAATGTTGTCTAACCGACTCAAAATTCCCTGCATGGCCTGGCTTTAACGAACTCATCATATACCGTTGAAACAAATCTGTCCCTGCAGATAGAGAAATCGAATTCGGTATTCGCGATTTCAAATAATCGGACTGGGCTTTCACAAGATCGAGGGTCTCGTACACAGTGACGGCGCGAGAGTGCACAAGGAGCTCAATAAGAGCCTCGATCGCAGCGACTGGCATAGTGAGTTCGGGATCATCGTGTAGGAGTCGGTGGTAGGTTTTTACGATACTGTTGAGCCGTGAGTCAGAAGTTTGGGTTGTAGAATTGAGGATGATTTACTCGAAGGGAGCTTGTTTCTCAGTGCCATTTTCGGAAAGATTGCCCACGCTTGTCATCTTGGTCAATGGCAAAGGATATCCAGACGGTTGGGGTGGGGTGGTAGTTCCTTCGTAGGTTTGTTTGGGTGCTATGAGGGGTATCGGGGTCAGCGACGGGGTTGTTTTGGAGCTGGACGCTAGAGGGGGTTTGGCCGAGGAGCAAATATCAAAAAGGACTTACTTGAAATGATTTCAAAATCCATGTTAATTCGAGATCTTGGAGAAATCAAAGAAATAGATACGGAGTCTCCAACTTCTTTAAGTCCAAAAGATAAATTTGAAGTCGCACGACAAGGGTCCTTAAAACTTCCTTGTATGCAGAACATGTGACCCATCGATTGCCGAACTGATAGCAGCGATAGGCTAACCTTAATCCCTGGAGACATGTTCAATGGGCACCTCATCTCGATTGGACTCTCAACAAGACCTCTTTATTCTACATCCTCCTCCCTGACCGCTATCATCTTTTTCTTTCTGTCGGCGAAGAGACAGCATGCCAAATAGCAGATAACCACAACCTCAAGCCATCTCCGCCAACATGGAGTCTATCGACCCCGCCACCGGTAGACCCCTCCCTCCAGATGCTATCCAAAGAGTCCTCTTTATTGCCCCCGCGGTGCACGTCTACAACATCCCTCCTCTAACGAGCAATAAAGGCTACGTTGCCTCCACCTGGACCGCGAACAATAACGCCCGTCAAATCTTCACTGCCCGTCTCCGCATCCTCGAAACTGCTGTCCCGAATCCCAAATCACCCTCGGGCGAGAATATAAAGATAGATATCCTTCTAGAGGACCCGAGTAATGCGCAATTGTTCGCTGCAGCGCCGTATACCATACCGACGGTTGTGGAGCAGGTGTTAGACTCGAGCAGGTTTTTCGCGGTCAGGGTTGAGGGCGAAGGAGGCAGGAAGGCTGTGTTGGGCGTGGGATTCGAGGAAAGGAGCGAGGCGTTCGATTTTAGCGTTGCATTGCAAGAAGTGAGAAAGACACTAGGAATGGAAGATAATGGGAAGGCTGGCGGGCGCAAACCCGTCAAGGAGGAGAAGAAAGTTGAGAAGAAAGATTTCAGTCTGAAGGAGGGCGAAACGATCACAGTTAGTATTGGCGGCAGAGGCATGGGTAGAAGGCAGAGGAAGGCAGAGCAGCCAGGCCAGGGCTTGGGCGGGTTCTCCTTGCCTCCACCCCCAGGTTCTGGAGGCCTTCTGCCCCCTCCGCCAACTGCTCAGGAGGTCAGGGCCCAGAAGAGATTAAGTCAGACCTTTGAACCCAGAAACCCTGTGACAGATGATCTGGGATTTGATGACGGGGAATTTGGTGAATTTCAATAGCGATACAGTACAAAGTACAAAGCCCTATACATGATCATTATCTCGTGCGCATGATGCAAATTTTGTTTCTCCGTACTTGCAGATTCTGAGCATAATAGAAATGTTACCAAACTAGAGATTAAACTTCGCTTATTGTTGATCTAACAGCCCACATATATCTTTCCCCCTTTACTTGGTGTGTTTTCTCTGCACCATTCAGCGATATAGTGTAATGCACAAAGCTTCATCCCAAAACCCTCATCCATCATACATGTAATGCAAGATTTTACCCAAATTAATATTTTCCGAACATCTTTACAAATACACACTTCACAATCTTTCTATCCATGAATTGAAATCAAGGTCGACCATTTATTGTATCATAACCCATATACGGCTTTCTCCCCTCGGGGGTTCCCCTAGTAATATCGCTGCCTATCCTGACTTTCGTTGTTAATGCTAATATCTTCCCTAAGCTAGGCAATGATGGCAGACTGTGCCGCTTGAGCTTCGATGTAGTTGACAGGCCAGAACTTGTGGAAAGAATGTCCAGCTTTGCACCATCCATGGACGCAGCTCTGTGCGCGAGAGGAGGCCTCAAGAAAGGGTTAAGTGATGGTGTTGAACCCCTTCGCCCTAAAGCCTCTGCATATATCAGAACTTCAGCATGCGCCGCATGAGCTGCACTAGCAGCCATGGTATTTTTGGCATGGCATAAAATGCCGTCTTTCGGTGCCGCCTCTTGTACGACTTTTAGTTGTGGTATTTTCGCGCAGGCAGCTCTGTGCACTAGGGAAGGTCGGCGTGGCATCTGCAGTATTGGCACTGGGACTGTGTTTTCTTGAGTATACGGTTGAGAGCTTTCGTAGGAGTTGCTGGCGGTTTCAAAACAATCGGAGGTGTTCGACATAGGGCAGCCCCAGCCAATTGTCCCATACGTACCTGGCGTCTCCCATTGAGAGGCCAATTGGACTGGTCGGTATGGAACAAAAGGAATTTGATTTCCAAGAGGAACAAATACCCTTGAGTTGGGGTTGAGCTGCGTCTGCCGCATGCGTCGTGGGAGCGTAGGCATTTGGTAGTTTAATATTTGTGGTTGTAGCACCTCGTTCTCGATTTGGCCCACTCTCTCACGACATTGAATCTCCTGTGAGATTTCACCAAGTCTTCCAAGGATAGCTCTCTCTTGGCTAGTGGCCTCGTAAAGTCGATGCTTGAACCATGCAAGCTGTTTTCTTGCTCGTCCGACTCGGGAACCTGGTTCATCTCGATCGATGAGTTTTTCCAATTTGGTTATCTTCCCAAGAAGCTCAGTCGCCTTCTCATTTTCATGTTGGAGTGAGCTCAAAAGGTAGCATCTTTCTGTATGAAGATTGCCAAATGAACGTGGTAAGGGTTCAAGGGGAATATAGGTGAATGGTGCTCGTGACATTTATCTGTTAATGGCAGTGTAAGGTTGACCTTCGCAGAGTGAAGATCCACTGCTAGAAGTGCCGAAGGCTGTAGCCTTTACTTTTAATGACAGGACAACCTCGGAAGTGGCGCTGAAGGAAGAGGCTGGAGCTAGCTTGTGGACAAAGGTCTCTTTCTTGCAAGCCTCTATTAGCCATCGTGTAAGCATTAAAAGATGTCCTTGCTAGTTTTTAAGCCGTTCTTGAAGAACATGACTTTACGTCTCCTCAAAAATTCTACACTTGAATAGTTTAGTGTCCCTCTATTGTCGAGACCGCAACTACTCGTTAGGAAAGCAGAAATGCAAAGGAGTTTAAACTTTATAAAATGCCTAGAAATTTCAGCTCTCCTAACTTTTTAGAGATAATGCGTTTCGTCTTAGAGCTAGGCGTCATATGGTTCGCTAACCGGGTACTAATAAAGAATGCATAGCGTCTGATTTAGAACTATTAATGTTTGAGGGCTTTCTAGAACGGTGAACAAAGATAGCCCACCGGCACCCTGATCCCGATATAGAAGATCCCTTTGTTTCTAGAAAAAATAGCATATTTTGGTATCCTGCGAGGGGCAACAAAGTCAGGCCTCAATCGAGACCCGAATATTTAAGAAAAGACAATGACTTTGGATACTGTAACTAACTTGCAACGATTGATTATGCATTAATCTTCATTAAATAAGAGAAAGGTTCTAGGGTCAGTCGATATTGACAGCTAGCTAGCGAGAAGCCCACCGTTTTAGATCGTCATTAATATTTCCAAACTCTGCTTTGCGTACCTTTCAAAGCTTCGTGATAAAAAGGGGCTTGATGTTGTTGTTGTTGTCTTGTTAGGGCGTTAAGGTCAACAGAGGTTGTCGTTAGTGATTAGTCAAGATGATCCTGCGGCCTGTCCGTGCCCACCTTGACCTGTCCCTGTCCTGTTTCTGACGTGTGGAGCTTACAGATGGGTAAAACCCAATGCTAGGTATGTTTGAAGTATCATGTTTCTGCTTTAGACAACATTCAGGGAATCGTCAAAATAGCCTCATCATTGGCGCCCAAAATCCGCGAACATTATTCCTCCCAATTCAGCGACTAATGTCAGGGTTTGCGCCCTGATAAGCCACCCTCCGATCCGCCTTTGCATGGCAGCAATACACTCGATATAGACTCTCGATGAGGGTAAGAAGCGCCGACAATGCCTCCAAGATTATTTCCTGGAGATGTAGAGTTAGGAAAGAGGGATGATGACCACAAACCTGGGGCAAAGAGCCCGCTGGAGCTGGCTTGGAGACATCGACGTCTGCCACATGCCCCTCATCGCAGAACCATCAAAAGGGCGACGCTGGGAATATTGGCCTTAATCGGGCTCTACTACTTCTTCAAGTATATGCCGACAGACCTCGAGAATCCCAGACAAAGGCCCAGTTATGGACTACCATCTGAGAATAGAGCGCCTATCACCGGCAGGCCGCATACCCCTTCTGCCCAAGGTGCTACATCGAAGTCGGTCCATGAAGGAACGAAAGAAGTTCCACTCCACGATTTTAATGGCCCTATCAAGTTTTATAAACTTGCTGCAAGCTTGCATGCGGCTTCAAGACAGAAGGGGGCCGATATAATCAACTACAATGTGGTTAGCAACCCCTCTTTGAAGATGGAGAAGTCCTCGCTGACTCCTTTAGCTCTTTGCTGCTTCTAGTCTGAAAAGTGCTTCAACACTTCTACCAATAGCTTGCGACATGGCGCTCCGAGAGAGGAATTATGTACATTTTGTACTTATGGGCCGAGAAGAAATCTCGATGGATATTCTGAAAGCCGTAAATGGAGTGAATGATGGTTGCAATATACATTTTCATGGTATGCTCACTGCCCAATGTGCGTGGATGAAGCTGATATGCTGTAGATGCGCGGCCCGATTTTGGCCCTCAAAGCACGGATTATCGAATGGAGGTCAGCTCTTCCGCTGCCTTTAATCATATCAATACTTTCGTCCATCCACAAGCAACAATTGTTGATGCATCTGGTGAAGAGGAGCTGTGGTTTTTAAAGGGTCTGAAAGAGCGAGCCATCGGACTTGGCAGGACTGTAATTGATCTCCCGGAGGATGCAGAGCATAATTTAATGTGGATAACGTTACTGGATAGTGCTTCACTGAGTGGTAAGCGTGGCGACTATGGTCAAGAACTCTATGCTGACCTTTGTAGCTTGGAATGAAGTATCGATGGACATCGTTATTCATGCCCAATCTTCTGCCTCTGGTTCGCTAATAAGACTACTGAAGTCTTTACAAAAAGCGGATTACTTTTCTTCCGCTTTACCGCGACTGACAATCGAGCTACCTCATGACATTGACGAATCCTCGAAACAGTTTCTACAGGATTATGAATGGCCACCGCCATCATCCGGGCATAACCTTGCAAGCCTGCTTACGTTGCATCATCGAATTCCGCAGTATGGACTGACGGCGGAGGAGAACTCGATCCGCATACTTGAATCCTTCTGGCCTGCTGATACATTTAGCAACCATGTGCTACTTCTCTCACCTCAAGCAGAGCTCTCACCCCTATTCTTTCACTATCTGAAGTACACCATGCTTGAATATAAATACTCCTCAAACAAGAAGTATCTACATGAAAATATTTTCGGGATTAGTCTCGACCAACCCACGACTTATCTCAACGATTCCACCAAGTTTGAGCCACCTTTGAAAAATAGAAGTGTTCGAAAGGCCGGAGTGTCTATAGGTGCCACCCCGTTTCTTTGGCAAGCACCTAACAGCAATGCTGCCCTATATTTTGGCGACAAATGGGTCGAGCTCCACGATTTCGTAGCACGGAGTTTGAGTTCGCAGCATGCACTTCCCACCCCAACCACGCTCAACCAGAAACTGGTCAGCAAGACATATCCCTCCTGGCTTGAATACTTCCTCAAACTCGCTCGAGCAAGAGCATACTGGACCATCTATCCCAACTTTGACGACCAAGATTCCCTCGTTACAATCCACAACGATCTTTACCACGCACCCGAAGAATATGCCGAAGACATGAAAGCGGATGTTGCTGCCGCCGCGACGAAATCCGGAGAACTGACAGCGGACCCAGCAAATCATCTCTCTCTTCAACATAAGGAGAAACCCCTGGTCACAACACCATTGTTGAGCATCTTGCCACATAATGGCGAACTCCCTCGTATTTCGGATATGCCATTATTGAGTTGGGACGGAGAGAGTATTGGCGTAGAAGATATTACCCTCCAGTCCGAGGAATACAGCAAAATTTTCAGACGGGAGATTGGCGGGTGTAGTGTTGAGGCAGAAGAGAAGGAGAGGTACGAGATGCTTGCTGACGATTTGTTTTGTTTGGATGATCCTGACTCTGACGTTGTGGATACTCCCATTGCTGCCTCGTCGGTCGCAGCGTCTACGCCGGTCAATGTAGATCTTCCGAGTAAGGGTGGTGGTTCTTTGTAAGTGCTTATAGGTAACACGATTATATATCCAGCTGGAACGATGGAGTTCGGTGGCACAGAAACGATGGAGAGTGTATTTGTTTTGTATATTGAAATTTAGCGTATGAGGTTGTATTGCTAATCTTACATGGAGAGTAGTCATTCATAGCTGGACTTTGTGTGTATGCAGCTTAGATCAATAATTACTCACTAACTAGGTAAGGAAAGTACCTCTTTTTGAGTCCCCATTCTTAGGAGTATTCGCATTCGCAGGCCTCGTTCTCGGTTTCAAGGCCACTCAGACACCACTCGTTTCTAACAAGGCAATCGAAAAGAATCAGTCAACTCAGTGCAACTGTCTGTATAGTGAGCAACAACCAAACCTCGGATCAAGAAAGTGATTGAATAATGATATTGTTATATACATAATGGAAAGAGTTGAAAATCTGATTTCTTGAGGTAGAGCGCGGATATGGCGAGTATAAGGAAAAGAAGTGAGGTGAAAGGGATGAAAGAAAATTTCGCTGGCGTCATTGAAAGACGGGATGATACAACTCTGAAAAAAAATTGCTACAGTACCTCTTCAGTCTATTGTTGCTACAAATTTGTAACTTTTTTTTCCCTTAATTCATACCTTGCTATATTATTCTCCATCTATAGTCCCTCAATAAAATGGGAAGTCTGTTGTAGACTGGCGACTACGCGTTCTAAACCCTCTTCGTGTCCGCCATGGACTGCGTTAGAAGCGTCAGTCTAAAGTCAGTTTTCTTCTTCTTTATCTTTCTTTACTAACGTCTGTCCCTGCGTCCCGAGACGCACCCTGTCTGTCACGAGACGAATCTATAGTTTTGGATTCATAATTCTTGAAACACTTAACGATTTGTCTCGCTACAGTATAGGGTGCGTCTCGCTACGCAGGGATAGACGTTAAGCTTGTTTTACCATTTTTGACCTTTCACAAATTTCAAAATATACCTGAAATGACTCTATTTCCCGAAAATAAGCGGAGTTAGCATTTCTATACCTACCCGATACAAAGCCTTTATGAATAGCCCACCGTCAGTTACACCTACATTGGCAATGTCAGCCACAGTATATTTCCTCAGACCGCCTACCTCTGTGAATTCCAATTCAGCATCGACATCGGATGCAGTCGATAGCTAGTAGTAAGGTTAACGAATCGAGCCACCTTACCCCGATCCCGACATCCAAACCAAGAGATCACCTAAAGCAAGCTCTGTGACCTCAGCCCTACAGTAAGGACAGGTAGAATGCTCCATCAGCCAAGGCATCAAGCACTCTTTGCCAAAGACATGCCGACAAGGAAGACGTACCGGCAAATCCGCCCCATCCTCCTCCTTCCACCTCCCTGGAGACCCCTCCTCAAAATCCTGTTGACAAATCCCACACATGCGGTCCTCCACCCCTAGCTCCTCACAAGCCACCTCACTCACCACCCCCTCAATCACCCTCCTCCTCGCCTCCAACTCCGCCCTCCTCTTCACCCTCGCCGCCGCCTCCTTATCCCCATCCAGCTCCGCCCTCAACAGCGGATACGTCCCGCTATCCCCCGCCATCTCCCTCCACAACCGCCCCGCCGTCTGAAACTCCAGATCGAACTCCATCTGCAGCGTCAGCCGATCCATGGCCCGCAGCTCCACCAGGCGCGTCCGATCCCCCAGCACCCGGCTGAAGTCCGCGTTCTGCGCCCAGCACTCGAGGCGCCAGTAGAAACTCCCCGCCAAGGGGTGTCTCAGTCCTTGATCCTCTGTTAGGCGGCGGAAATGGACGAGGAGGATGATGAGGGTTTGGAGGTCGGGGTCGGGTAGGTGGTCGGCTCGGTCGGGGAGGGTGATCAGGAGGCGCGCTAGGCGCTGCTCGCTGGTTTCTTGGCCCGTGGCCTGGGATGGGTGAGCGGATGGCTCGCTATTGGTTTGTTGTTGGTTGTCCATGTCTGTTGGATTTATCGTACTTACTTGGGGATTGAAAGACTGAAGTCGGTCTGGACCTTTATATGGTTGGGAGTATTGTTTACTTGGTTGTTTTCTCGCTTGTGACAAGTTGTCTAACAATGCTCTACTTGTTCATGATTGATATATTGTACTCTCTTAAACATTGCGAAAGGTTGTTCCTGTTTCAACTATGAATTAGACTCTCTATAAAAACAATGAAGTATGCTTTTAGAGGTTTTTAGTTCAGGCGTTTGAGGTAACCATAGGGTTATTAAAACCAATTTATAATAATTACGCTAGGATTTCCGCTGGACTTTTGTTCATTGACAAAGCTTGGTCTTAGCCCACTTTGATCACTATATGTAAAGACGACTAAAACATTGTAGAATATTTTACTGCTAAGTCTTTTCAGTGTCAACTCTCTCTCATGAACTCGAACTTGTGCAACAGCATCGTTGAGGGGAAATCTTCATGTTATTGCCTAGTTATTTCATCATATATTCATCCATCCGCTATGATTGCTCGCTTTAAAACAGCAAGGTATATATATCTCTCTCAAAAACTTTTGGCCCACGCATAATAGCCGAATACCAAAGTAAGCCGCCCAGAAACACCCATGCACCTCTCAATATAAATACTTGATGAATGTAAACCACAAGAACGAGTAAAATAGAGCTTTCCTTAGCCCGCATTATTCCTATTCCGAGCATCTTCGACCGCTCGATCCCAATCAGCATTAAGAATATACCATCCTTCGAAGAAAGAAACCCTGTCGCAAATCTGTTAGCATTTCTTTTACTTTCGTGCGAACTGCAGAGTGAGGAATTATGAGAGGCAAGGCTCACAATGCCAAAGCAACAGCAACCCCAGTCCATAACCCGGACAACTCCCAACCCAACGCCCAAGCCGTCGCGCCCGATATTGGCAACCCAATAAGATAATAGGCAAACAAATTAGCCCAGCCCCCAATATTTTGCCTACCAAGACCTCGAAGCAGACCATTGCACATCGCTGACCAGGCATCTGCTAATTGAAATCCAGCACAAATGGGTAGTACGTGAGCAACAAGATCGATAACTCCTTGGTCATCGGTGAAGAGTTGGGGGATTGTGTTGCGAAGGGAGTAAAGCAGAATGACGTTGAAAAGACCGACGATAGTCGACATATACATGCCCTGATGAGATGTTAGTATTTCCTATCACCCTTTTTCCATCCGAGATATCGGATGAAATGTCGGCTAAGTTGGCGCCGAGATTGACTCGCTTCTAAGAGAGGATATATGTCACTCACAACTTTGGTGCTGGTTTTGGCAGCTCCTGCAAGACTTGCGCCCACAAGATTTGCAACTCTCGTTGAAGTAGCAATGGACAATGGAAAGGGAAACTGGAAAGCCATAGACGTTATAGTACTTAAAACACTCTGCGCAGCCAAATGCGTTGTCCCAAACCAACTAGCAGCAAGGGTAAGAATCTCAAATGCAAGGAATTCTGCTTCCAGCATCAGCAACCCCGCCATCGACAGCCTGATCATAGGACCTACGGGCGATTAGCATTTTGAAATTCTTAGGATCCAACACACTTACCCCAATTATGGAAAGCCTTCCACGTGAAACCAGCCCAGCACTGCCGCCCATCGACGAACCGAACATACAAGAAGAGACAAACGGGCAAGAGGTTATCCGTGACAGCAACTGCAATAGGAGCCCCAATAAAGCCCCATCCAAGGTGCCATACAAGGAACCAATTCAAAAAAGCGTTTAGTGGCGCGGCAAATAGCAAAACATAAGTGGTAGCAGAAAATAACCCTTGGGCTTGCACATAACGTTTCCCGCTTTCGAAAGCAGCATAACCAGGTGCACCAAACAGCAGTATTCTCAGATACAAACCAGCAAATCGTGCCGACTCCCTTTCAGGGACAATCATGGCCAGGAAGTCCTCGGCAAAAAACCAGATGAGTCCAATGGGGATAGTCAGGACCCACAAGAAGTAAATCATACGTTGCAATTGAAGTCCAACAAGATGCTTCCTTCCAGAGCCATAGGCCTGTGCGCAAAGAGTATCGAGACTGGTTGCCAGTCCTTGATATATTGCAAACCCGGTGATATTAGCCGTCATACTGGCAAGACTCACAGCACCCAATTCGATCTTGCCCAAATGGCCGATGGTGAAAATGCTAGCCACGGTGAGGGAGTACTGTAGCACAAATGTGACCATCAGAGGAGCTGCATATCCGGTGATGGTTTTGGCTTCTCGTTGCCAGGTAGTTGTAATCTTGCCCGATGCCACCGCAATCTCCCATTGCGCATTGAGCCTTTCATGGCGACTTCGCGCAGACTCCGGAACACCATCAGCCAACAAGCCGGTGGTCTCCGTCGGCTCCGACCCGAATACTGTTATATCGGGAGTCCCCCCAGCGTCGAATTCCGTTTTCGGTCTTCTGGTCCCAAACATCCATTTATACAAGTGAGTTAGAGGGCCCCGTTGCCGAGGTCTCAGGTGTTTCGGTGGCGCCAGGTAGTTATCCCTCAGTAGACTTCGCTCCTCGTTGCGAGATTGTTCCCTCTCCTTCTTGGTCAGATGCTTCGCATCCACCGCCTGTGGAGTAATGATCGGTCTCGTGCCGCCGAACGCGACGAAGCTAGGTCTGCGATAGGAACTGACCATGGAGTGCTGCAGCGTATCCGGCTTGACCGTCGAGGCATCGGACGAGTCGTCTTCGGAGCCGGCAGGGCTCGCTGGAGACGGCACCTC
Organism: Ascocoryne sarcoides NRRL 50072; assembly: GCA_000328965.1. Classification (NCBI taxonomy): domain Eukaryota; kingdom Fungi; phylum Ascomycota; class Leotiomycetes; order Helotiales; family Gelatinodiscaceae; genus Ascocoryne; species Ascocoryne sarcoides. The sequence goes on from KB205942.1 coordinate 1,047,769, forward strand.
GTCGTCCAAACACTCGGCGAGATCCCTTTCGATGGATTCTTGGGCAATCGGCGAGGCGGAAACGAAGGAAGAGCCAAAGGGAGACCGGGTCATCGAGGCATGACTGGCGCCCACGGAATGGATGGGTCTGGCGGGAGTCGACATATCGACTTCTCAAGGCGCCCCCTTCCTCAAGCAAGTACTATCAGAAGAGGCAGGGAGCCAGCAGACAAATAGCCAGTCAATATGGCAAACTGCAGCGAGGAGTGAAGATATGTATATATATATATATATAAACAATGAAGTAGTGAGCAGCAAGAGTGGCGGCAGCAGCGATAAAAGCAACCAGACAGCAATAGCAGCCTCGGCCACCTCTCAAATAGGAAGACAACTTCAATGGCAAAGGGAAGCAAAGCAAGATTTCCGCAGTGCAACGGGACGATCTTAATATTTTCGATCAGCATCCCATCCCATCTATGATCCAACTCTTCTCATCCCACTTGTCTTGTTCGAGCTGGACTTGGCCTCCGAGTCCCGCTTTCGCACATGCTTCTTATCGTTGAAAATCTCGAATTTTTTGCCGCATTGACCAATCGATAAGGGGCCTGCCCCCTGTGAGGAAGGTGCAGCCGAGCGATTGGACGAATGGCGCCAGTTCGAGACGGGAAGCTCGGGCCTCCTGCACGTGTGAGGCTTAGGGCGGCCGCTGCGGCTGTCGAGAGTGACACCATATGCAAGTGATATCAAAAGATCAGAGAGAGCACGCGACCGGGTCTGGGTATTGGCCCTCCTCACCGCGCCTTTGTTGCTTCATGTATGTATGTATATATATATATTGTTTCATATAATATATATGTCAATGGCACAGTCGGCGGATGAAGAAGACACAGACCTTCGATATCGGCCATGCGGCTTGCGACTGCAACCTCGACCGGTCATCGTTGCGGAGTACGTATTTCCCCGGGGAGATTAAGCCAACTGAGAGATGAAGAAGGAGAAAATTCAACGAAACAAACGACGATATCAAAAACAAAGAAACGACGTGTGCTAATGTAGGAACACAGACATCAAGGAAGAGACGCGTCTATCTTTTGCGTCCCTCCCCTCCTCGGACCCCTCTTGTTCGATAACACGGATAGCGATGCCAGGGACCACTGTGCGAACGAACGAAGTATGTATCATCTCAACTCGTGCCATACCAGCTTTCCCTTTCCCTTTCCCCTTCTCTTTCCATCCCAGCCCCGGACCTCCATCCGGTCTCCGGAAACGCCGTCGACGAGCTGCGTCCATGCCTGGCTCGTCGACGGGAGTGGCCGATCGATCATGCTGGGCTTTGTCTCGTGCTTTTGAGAGCGAGAGGGCTCGTGTGGTGTGTGAAATACAACCACTCGGACATCCTTCTCCGCAAAACAATCAATTCTTCGTCCCATCCATGCGATGCAACCAAACCCCCGCTAATACGCTCTGCCCCTTCTTAGCATTCCTCTCCTACCTGCGTCTCTCCATCTACATGACCGTCGTCTCCATCGCCATCGTGACCAGCTTCCATCTCAAAACCCAACCCTCCAACCTCGAGCTGCGCATGGCCCGTCCCCTCGGCATCATCTTTTGGCTCCTCTCGCTCGCCTGCCTCGCGCTCGGGGTCGGGAACTACGTCAAGACCGTCACCAAGTATAGTCGGAGGGTAGCCATCGTCCAGACGGGATGGAAGACGCAATCGGTATGTTTCTTGCTTGCTTCGTACCTCCCGGCCCTCTCGTAGTCTCTTCGCTGGGCATTTAATCTGGAATATCTTCATGATTCTCGATACCTGGACTTCACCGCCTGGATCATAATATATCCCAAGATTTGTGCCCGCATTTCAAACTTTAATCGAACGTCGTCGAGATCAACATGCAATCATATCATTCTCGACACCCCCCAGCCTTTCCTCAACCACCACTAACACCACTCAGGTCCTCAGCATAATTGCTTTTTCCATCGTCGCGGTCTGCGTCCTCTTCCTCGCTACGAGCTCAAAAAGAACTTAAAACTCAAACGTATTGTTTCACCTCTCAAGCACGACATCTGTTGCTTTTTATCGGCCCATTGCATAGCGAGGAGTTTCGTAAAATGGGCGCGAGGCGCGGTGTTTGTGATTACACCGGACTTCATGTACCATACATATAATTTAATGCTCATTCCTACCGAAGTTTGTCCTCTTACAACGAGTAAAATACAGTGTCTGATTCCTTATTCGTGCAATCGCCCGTTTTCGTTTTTCCCTTCATTACTACACTTTATCTTTCCTGAGGATGTTAACTTTCTCCCCTTACGCTGAGCAAGTGCTGCAGCTCGTGAAGTCGGCTAGCTGCACAGCTGCCCAGTCTGCATGCATCCTACTGTACCAACACTTGACAACGCCAACGGCACTCCCGCTGGAGGAGTGAAACGTGGTATCTGGCCCGTTCGTTGGTCTAAACCAAGTGCCACCAAATCCACCCACTACCCGTCGAAATGATCGACAGCTCGCTCGTAGGGAACTACATAAACAGACTCGCCGCGTCCACGATAATCTCATAAACTGCTTCTGTGCTCGGCGAAGCTTGCATAACTGATGAGTTCAGGGTCATAGACGTGTTTCCTACTGTCACATTCCCCGAATTACTCACTCCTCTCCCGCTTTGGGGTATAGCTTAGAGCGTATGCAAGGGTAGATTTTGAGACCAAAGTTAAAGATATAGCTAAGCACCGAGCTGGCTCCACTGGATACATACTAGCCATGTGGAAGCCAAAATGGAAGCTGGCTGTCATAAGGGGTACAGCGAATAAAGTCACAGGTCTCACATTTTTGAGCCGTCAAGAACATGTATCATCCCGTTCTAATACCGTATTATACTAGTTTTAAGACCTATCCTCTCAAAGAGCAAAACCATCGTGCTTTGGAGGATCGCAGAAGCGCCACAAGCCCGCCTTCTCAGCCGCCTGACGGATAGCAGAAAGCTCGCTGGATTTTATTGGTCGATTTATATCCTCATATCTCACTGATTCCTTCGAGTCATCACCCGCTTTTCCAGACATTGATACAGACCTGCGAGGATGCTTTGGCTTTCCAACATGTGCATCCGGATGGTGCTGTTCCATGATGTTCACAAAAGCATCTTTCGAAACATTGCCAGCGATCCACTTCATGATCTCTTCGCCTTCTGTTGCATAATGCGGCATCACTAGATGTCTGATGAGCAACCCCTTTTTGGCAATGCCATCAGGAGAAAAGCACAGGTCTCCAACTTGCTGGTGCATTGCTTTGATACTCTCTTTTGCAGCTGTGGCATAAGATTCCGCTTTCAAAAGCCGTTTCGACGTGCTGTCGTTCCACACTTTGAAGTCGGGCAGATATATATCCACCAATCCATCCAACAGCCGTATTGAAGACAAAGAGTCGAAGGCAGAAGTGTTGTAGATAATTGGTACTCCGAGCCCAAGATCGCGGGCGTGCAGGATTGAGAGCACAACCTGAGGTACAGCGTGCTCCGGCGTTATCAAATTGATGTTGTGCACGTTTCCAACGGCTTGCAACTTCATGTACCAATCACCGAGTTCTTCGGGCGTGAGATCCTGGCCATTGCGCTGGTGTGCGATATCGTAGTTTTGGCAGAACACACAGCGTAGATTACAGCCGCTGAAGAACACTGCACCATATCCATTGTGACCCTGAATGCACGGCTCTGATTGCAGTGTATCAGTTAAGCCTGAATTAGAAGATACAAATAGAATTTCGAGGTTAAACTAAACGGCGTATTTGATCATTATACTTAACTTCCCCAAAATGCGGTGCAATTAGAGACCTTAACATTAGAGCCAATAAGGCACGTTCCGGTCCTCTCGTATCGGTTCACCCCGCATAGTCGAGGGCATAGATTGCAGTTCCTCAGATGAGCATATGCAGCCGACCTCTTCTTGGAGGCGTCGACGGAGGAAAGCAATTGATAGCGGGGAATGTAATCCTCGACAAGAAAGGGGGGGGGCCAGATGAAGATTTCTCTGTAAAGGCGAGACAGTTATTCTGGGAATTGACATGAGTGTTGGTCGTTTCAGCCTTGCAACCAGCATGTTGTTTCCATGCAAGGAGGAGGGGAAGGTTGGACGACATGTGCGAGGGTGCGTGCTGGTAGTCGTGGCATCAGAGAAGCCGGCGAAGCACCCACCGAGACGACGCCAATCAGAAGGTGTGAAAGAGAACTTGAAAAGATTTGTTGCACATCTAAATATTGGGTTGAGATGGTTTCTGTCCCTCGAGCTGCGAGTCGAGTTGGTGCCACTGAATTGGAGCCTCAAAGAACTATCAGCTGAGAATAGAACTAAGGATAGTCCGAGGACCACACGAAAGCGAACCAAAGCTGTCTTCGGGCTTAGGTTGTTCCGTTCCGACGAGCTTGCCAGCAACGTCCAATCATGAAGCTTCTCATGACAACAGCACATTTCCATCGACATCAACCGATTTCATAGCCATCAAGGAATCACTGAATATTATCTGTAGCCCTTGATCTTTTTGTGCATAATCGTTTGACTTTTTTTGTGAACACCTTAGTTCTCAATGACGATAGTCTTGGACCATCAAATTTCAGAGGATGGATGACCAAATGGATGTAGATGAAGTCGGTCCCAGGGGTACGAAGAGGAAGGCAGACGATGTCACACTTATCATAGCTCCAAGGAGGATCAAAGTAAGCCATAACTATCTTTTCGTATTAAGGTCCCCGTGACTGACTTTTACCCAAGGCTCTCGATCAAGATGTCGTCAATAAAATTGCTGCTGGTGAAATTATTGTAGCACCAGTACATGCTCTCAAGGAGCTGATTGAGAATTCTGTTGATGCTGGAGCAACATCCCTAGAGGTCCTTGTTAAAGAAGGAGGGTTGAAACTCCTTCAAATAACGGACAACGGACATGGCATCGAGGTAAGCCCCAACTACATTACCATTCGTATTCTGCTCACCTTTATCAGAAAGACGATCTTGAGATTCTTTGTGAGCGTTTCACAACGTCCAAGCTCAAGTCTTTCGAAGACTTGACCTCTATTGGAACATATGGGTTCAGAGGAGAAGCTCTAGCCAGTATTAGTCACATCGCCCATCTAACAGTTACGACTAAAACAAAGAACTCTAACTGTGCCTGGCGTGTTCATTATGACAGTGGACACCTGGTCCCTGCAAAACCTGGTCAGAGTTCAGAGCCAAAGCCAACAGCAGGGCGGCAAGGCACTCAAATTACCGTTGAAGATTTATTCTACAACGTTCCAACTCGACGTCGTGCCTTCAGGTCAGCATCCGAGGAGTATAATAAAATCCTAGATGTTATAGGGAGATATGCGGTCCATTGTGACGGCGTTGCCTTCAGTTGTAAAAAGCATGGAGATGCGGGCACGACTATCTCAACCCAGTCAAACTCCTCAACTGTTGATCGAATTAGACAAATACACGGAGCCGCAGTAGCAAACGAGCTAATCGAGTTCACATCCTCAGATGAGAAATGGGGTTACCGTGCCCGAGGATGGACCACAAATGCCAATTACCATGTGAAGAGAACAACACTTCTTCTTTTCATCAATCATCGCTCAGTCGACTCTAGCAATATACGGAAAGCTATCGAGCACACTTACTCCACATTCTTGCCAAAGGGAGGACATCCATGGACGTATCTCAGCCTCGATATCGATCCTCATAGAGTAGATGTCAACGTTCACCCAACCAAGAGAGAGGTCAATTTCCTCAACGAAGATGAGATCATCGAGAATATGTGCAATGACATTCGGACTAAGCTAGCAAAGGTAGATACCAGCCGTACCTTTACTACACAAACACTACTCCCAGGAGCTCGAAACCCGCTTGCAACAACCGGTCTCGAAGAACCTTCCTCAATTTGGAGCCCAGTCAAAACCTCAACAGCAGCAACCCCCAAGTCTAGACCCTACGAAAACAACCTCGTCCGCACCGATGCCAAAGAGCGCAAAATCACGAGCATGCTCCTCTTTGAACAGAATAGAGAGGGCCGTGACGAATTAGTTGGTCCAAATGAGTCCCAAGAAACTGAAGCAGAATCAGACACTCCCGCTCGCGAGCCCATCCTCTGCCGCCTCGTTACCGTCCTCGAGCTCCGCGCTGAAGTTCGCGCCCAGATGCACAACGATCTCACCGAAATCCTAAGTAGCCACACCTTCATCGGCATCGTCGACGAGCGCCGTCGACTCGCCGCCATTCAAGGAGGCGTAAAGCTCTACCTCGTTGACTACGGCCTGCTTGCCAATGAATACTTCTACCAGCTCGGCCTCACCGACTTCGGAAACTTCGGCCTAATAAAGTTTTCCCCTCCGCTCCCCCTCGCCGAACTCCTCGCCCTGGCTGCTACCCACGAAAAAGAAGTCAACCCTCCCTCGTCCCCCGAAGAAGATTTTGATGTCGATGAAGTGGTTGACATGGTGTCAGCGCAGTTGATAGAGAGAAGAGAGATGCTGCTCGAGTACTTCCAGATGGAGATTTCGAACGACGGGCAATTGAAGAGTATTCCTCTCCTACTAAAAGGGTACACTCCCTCTGTTGCGAAACTCCCTCGGTTTCTGTTGAGGTTGGGACCTCATGTAAATTGGAACGAAGAGAAGGAATGCTTCGAGACGTTCTTGAGAGAATTGGCTTCTTATTATGTACCTGAGCAATTACCTCCATCCCCCGGACCAGAGGAGGAGGAGGATGGTGTCAGTGAAGAGATTAAGGCCCGCAGACAGCATGTGAGGAAAGTGGTCGAGGACATTTTATTTCCCGCTTTTAGAGCGAGGTTACTTGCTACAAAGGCGTTGACGAACGGGGCGATAGTGGAGGTGGCGAATCTAAAAGGGTTGTACAAGGTGTTTGAACGGTGCTAAATGAGGCCAACATGTACAAAACATCGCTAGGTTGGTGGCTATTTGAGAATTTCTTGGTGTAGGATTCTTTGGGCTGCTGGGCTATACTTTGCTAATCGTTGCCATTACTTGTGCGAGGCGTCGAGGGTGCAATACGGGAATAAACAAAAAAGCATACTATCATCTATCATTTGCAGCTGATGACGCTCTTCCGAGAATCATGCCTACGGCTATTATAATACAGTTTATTTGACCCAATCAGATGTTTCTTTAGCTCCTTCCATCCTCCCAATCCGGGTTCTGTTCCATGTTAATAATTTGTTCTTTCTCTTAGAATCGTTTATAGAATCTCACGTACCTTTCTCAAGATCACCAAACCTTCAAGGGTATTCGTCAGACTGAGATACTGCTCATCTTCCAACTCGGCCCGCTCTCCGTACGCCAGCAGCACCGGCGTGCTCTGTGTTTGCCATCCAGTAATTGTCTTCGGTCGTCCAGCTTGTCCAACAACGTCCACAGCTTGCCCCACCCGAACATTAACCGTCAAAGGCTTGAGATCTTCATCTAGGGTAACCAGGAATCTGGGGTGCATAGCTGTAACGAGGTAGTAGAGGAGATAATGGGACTTGTCAGTAATGAACTCTTTTGCGTCAATCATGGCAATCAGGACAGAAAGAAGGCCACCAGTAGCGACTCTAGAGAGAACTTGTCTGTCGGTGTGGAATGGGTTGATGGACATTGTGCCCTTGCCCATGTGCAACAGACCTTGAGCAATACGGACCATGAAGAGGGATTCCTGATCTCGGTGATAGTAGCTGGCTAGTTGTCTAAGAAGTTGAGCCAGTCTTGCGTTGTTAGTTCCCGCACCTAGGAGCCCCATAGCAAAGATGGCATTTATCGCAACATCGTTATCATTGTCGTGACTATAACGAGACAAAGTGTCGTAAACCTTCATCTGAGGGTTGCTTGGGCTGAGTAATCCCATAGCCAAAGGCACGGCTTTTCGGATATTCGCTTCTCCGTAGTGCATCAAGTGGCCAAATTGTCGGAGAACCATCTCTTGACCAACATCCTCACCCATTGCAACTAAGCCTAACCCGATAACAGCATAAGCCTGGAGTATCTCATCACCCTTCTTGTCATCAGTATCCTCAATATGATCGTTGCAGATATGAAGAAGTTCCTGTAGCTTCAAGACCGTTCCTGTTCCAGCCCACGCACAGATCTCAGCAAGCACTGATGTTGGCTTCGACATTGGATGATCAATAGCCTTCAACGTCTCTAAGATAACATCAACCTCCTCTTGTCGTCCGAAGAAGAGGAGCCCAAGACCTAGGGCCATAAATCGAGTCCATTTATCCTTCAGCTGGTGCTTTCTGTCCTCGTCCAGGAATGTCTGTACAATAGCCTCGCTAACATCACTGTTCGATGAGCCAACGAAGATCATGCCTAAGGATAAAGCGGCCATGGCAGAAATTTGCATATCAAGAGAAGTGTCACCAACAATGGGGAGTAACAATTCCAGAAGCCCTTCCCTGTTCGAACCAGCATATGCCACACCAAGACCCATGATTGAAGCTACTCGAATCAAGGGATTCTTGTGGTTGAGCTTGTCTTCGTCACCAAGGAGAGCCAAGGCAGGATCAGAATCGATCCGAACGCCTGAACTCAGAATACCGATAGCCAGCTGTGCGCCGGCGAGAATCTCGTTCTCCGTAGCGTAGGTGTATTTGTCGATCTTGTCTAGTCCGCCTTCTACATCCCATAACATCAATGTTCCTAGGGATGCAACAGTCGACATCATACCTTCCTCCTTCGTTTTCCATACCCAACTCGACTTTTCTTCCTCGACCATCATCATCTTATCGTTTCCAAAGCCAGCATTCACAAAAGCGTTGACAAAACCGGCTGCCAAGTTGTGTCGAGCAGAATCGAGATTTGTAAGGCCCGCCACCCGATTACTTTCGAGGTGGCTCTTGTAAATGTCTTCCGTGGTCTTGGGGTCCAGAATATTTAATTCCTTAGCAAGAGCCTTGAAGTGCTCTGGCAACTTGACGTTATTCAAACACTCTGCGATTTCTCTCTCCTCATCTGTTTCCGTCGGAAGATCTAACACGATTTGCTGCCTAGCAATCAGGAAAGCCATCTGCTTCTTGAGGGCAACATCTTCGGTCGAATCGAAGTCTGACCTGATGAGATCCATGTCATTCAGGCGAATGGCAAGCACAATTGCTTGGGTAAGTTGGTCATAGTGTTTGTAGATATCATGTGCAGCTCGGAGAAATTGTTGATCTTCTGGGTATGTCAGAAGGTTGACCATGCTCACCATGTACAAGCAAACTCGAGGGTAGGTATCTTTGTCGAGAAATTTGGGGATATCTTGGATGATTTCCATTTCACTCATAAGGTCCACAGCATCAGCTTCAGCATTACTCTTGAGAAATAGAGGCACGAGAACTAAAGCAAGATCAATCAAGTCTTGGTATGGCTCGTCTGCTGTTAATCTCTTGGTATATACTTCTCCGAGCTCCAAAGCAAGATGCCGTGTATATTCATGGCCCCACGAGGCAATGTCTGATGTTGGTGCGAGCAGTCGGTATTTGAGTGTATCTTGTCTGTCTTCATCTGAAAACGTCATGCCAATCACCGACAGCACATCCGCCAAAGAGGTTTTGTCATCTCCAGCAGGCCATTCTTCGTACAACTTGGTCATTGGCTCATAGTGTGGTCTCAAGAACTTGAGAGGCTTCGGGACGGCGGTCATAGACGAAGTGGATGTTTTGATGGAGTCTTTGATGGCTTCGAGGGCGGATTTATAAAGTGACGAATCCGGTTCCTATGCAGTGACTAAATTAGCATCATCCGGACTATAGGGAGAGCCTCGTCCTACAGTCAGACGCTCTACGAGCATATCAAGCTCGCTCTTAAGCTGTTGGTCTTCTTCACTGAGCTCTTCGGGTGCTGATTCCATTCGTAAGTTAAACCACTCAAAATAAGGCGGGCAGCCTACCTCCAACAGCCCCATCCTCTGTCTTCCCGTTTACAACAGGCTTGCCATCCTTATCCTTCTTTACGTCCTCGGCTTTGCTTGGTTCCCCATCTACTTGCTTTCCCTTGCCCTTGTCAACAGATTTTGGTGGTTCGCCATCCTGCGCCATCTTGACAACTGGATGAAGCCTTGTCGGCAAAGAGTGTAGAATCGATCAAGGGGAAAGGGGATAGAGAAGAGGCCTTGGGTATCGAGAGACGTAGAGGTAGCGTTCGTAAAATTCGTGGTCGATAATTATTTCGCTTGAAATGGTTCTTCCAGGCACTCTAAGCTTCCGCGTACAAATACAACAGAGCTTCAACACCGCGAAACGAGTTGGCGCGCCAAACCATATCGGGTTAGCATATAAATAAACCCACTAGCAAGGATACAATTCAAGCCGCACCGACCGCATCCTTTCTGGACGGCAGAAAAATAATAAATCCACCTTCACATTCGACGTCCTTCAATTGCGAACAAACAGCAAATATGAAGCTCGATACAAAGTATATGCGGTATCTGACTCCCGAAGATTGGAGAACGCTTACAGCGGTGGAGACCGGCTCACGAAATCACGAAGTAGTCCCGACGCCATTGATCGGGCAACTATCAGGCCTTCGAGGCGGGGTTCACAAGAACATCTCAGCACTTGCAAAAGTCGGATTGATTGCACGCCTCAAGAATGCCAAATACGACGGCTACCGCCTCACATACGGAGGACTAGACTACCTATCCCTCAATACATACCGAAAGCGCAAAGATGTGTATAGCGTTGGGAACCAGATTGGCGTTGGAAAAGAGAGTGATATTTTCGTCGTAGCGGACGAGAAGGGCGTACAGAGGGTCTTAAAGATCCACCGACTTGGTCGCATATCCTTCCGAACTGTCAAAGCAAATAGAGACTACCTACGGAATCGATCTTCTGGGTCCTGGATGTACATGTCGCGCCTAGCAGCATTGAAGGAGTTTACATTTATGACGGCCCTGAGGGAAAATGGATTCCCAGTCCCCGAACCATTAGCACAAACAAGACATACAATAGTCATGTCTCTCATTAATGCATTTCCCATGCGCCAGATCACCTCTGTCCCAGACCCTGCCTCTCTCTATGCCGAGCTCATGGACATGATTCTCCGTTTGGCCCAGTATGGTCTCATCCACGGTGATTTCAATGAGTTTAACATCTTAATCAAGGATGAGATCAAGATCGAAGGCTCGGGGGATGAGAAGACCGAAACACAAATTTTAACACCAATTCTTATCGATTTCCCGCAGATGGTTTCGGTCGACCATGCAAACGCAGAATTCTACTTTGACCGTGACGTAAACTGCATCAAACGATTTTTCCAGCGAAGATTCCACTTCACAAGTGATGCTAAGGGCCCTCATTTCTCCGATGCCCGGAAACTCATCGGAAAGGACGGAGCCAAGCGACTAGACGTCTCCGTGGAGGCTTCTGGCTTTTCGAAAAAGATGGCAAAGGAGCTGGAGGCGTACATGAAGGAGGTCGGCGTTGACGGTGACGGTGACCCAGAAGCGTCGCGAGGAGACGAAGAGGAGGATGACGAGGAAGAGGACGGCAATGAGGACGAAGATGAGGAGAGGGAGCAGGACGAGGAAGCCTTCAGAGCAGCGCAGGCTTCCCACCTAGAGAAGAGCTCTTCGGAGCCACAAACAGAAGTTGCAGTAGCTTCGGCAGAGTTGTCTAACCTTGAGATCAATGACAAGACTTGAAGCATGATATCATGCCAAGCAAATTCAATATCGCTTCCTTCTGCCTATTTTCACCCTATAACTCATCTACATGAATTGGCACTTCTGAGTAATTTCAGACAGCCCACCATTCGACAAGCCCAGCGTAATCTAGCCTGTCCGAACGCTGTATGTACATGGAAATAATAGGCTATATATGGCATACCGATAATGGCATTATGCACCTCTTCGAACATGCAATCCACCGTCAAATCAGCGGGTAAATTATCTTGCTATGTGATACTCGAAGATAGGTGTCAAGTGAGTCACTAGACGGAAAGACTGGTTCAATATATAGGTAGGTAACATTTTAAATAACCGCAATGCCATAATGTAATCAGGAGTCTTTTGGTCTTCTTCTGTTATTTGCTTAAAAAAAAGGCTTTCATAAGTAGAGGGATGTACAAGTAGCATTCGCATGTGTTCAATATTCTAAGAGGTTACTCGTCCTAGAAGATTGCTAGAAACCTCACTTTCTCGCTCTGATGTCTCATGTGTTTGAAGGCTTACGAGAAGGCCTGAAACTTGAAATAGATACGAATCTATGTATTTGGGCAAAAAGGTTGTGGAAACTAGTCGACCTGGTCGATCAAGAAGGAAAGGAATAGCCGTCTCGGTCACGAAGTCAAAATGGAATTAGGTTTTGATGTTTCTGCATTCATCTATGCTACAAGAATCTACCTCTAGGTAGACTGGTAGCCACATTAGCAAATGAAATAAATGTGTACAGTGAAGAGTGAATGCTCTCATATCCGTCCGTGATTTTCACATGACGTGATTACCCATGCCAGTAGCTCCAAAAATGCCGAACTTCTTGAAAATGCTATTGGCGGTCTTACATGCGATGCACCGGTCGCCAAACTCGAAGTATATTGTCGATACGAGTGTATGCGAAACAGCATTGAGAATGCTGAAAGATTATTTATGTTATTGACGAGTAGGCATGTATGTAGCAGTGATTTAAGTCGTAAAAAGCGTTGATGGGAATAACGGCATGACTGCATAAGGCCAGGATCAATTCGAGGTCGTGTGATAGGAGAATACGATTTGATGGTCGAAGAAATTATGTAGAGTGTGTGTCGCAACGATAACTTAAAATTTGCGAGCAGTAGGAGACGAGGAGGCACCGTGAGCCACAGCGGGAGAATCGTTATGAATAGTAACACCGTCATCAGCAGAACCGTCCTCGGAAACAGTTGGGGTGGTACCAGCAACTCTGTTTGAAATGGTTAGTATTCATTCTCATCCTAGTATATGTGCTTCGAAGCTAACTCGCCTCTCCTTCTTCGCCTTATTTGGGCTAGGCTCGGTCAAAGAAACCTTGACTTGATGACGATCAAGGTCCTTGAATCCAGCAACCGAACCTGCATAGCTTAAGGGAGGGAGAGGTCAGTCTTATAAATAGGAGGGTGAATGTGCCATCTTACCTGCTTCCAGAAGTCTCACGCTTCCATGGACCACCGCTTGATCGAGACGGGACAAAATGGCGGGAGAGCATTGCGGTCCGAGGGCCAAGAGGAGATGGAGTTGGGTTGGAGATTGGCGAGGAAAGGGTAAGGATATCCATAGAGGTACCATAGGCGCCAACATTGTACTCATTGGTGCGGAATTGTCGACGTTCGGTGGTGATACGCTTGAGGTCCTTTTGTGCAGGTGTATCCGCATAGCGAACCTGGAGGAGAAGACCTTCTTCGCCAATGGGCTGCCCATGAAATTTCTTGATAATCTCCTCGCAGACATCGCGAGACTCGAATCTAATAAAACATCAGCAAAGGGTTCTCATCCTAGAAATTGTTTCATCTTACCTGGCAAAACCAACACCACGGCTGTTGTTCTGATGGTCACGGAGAATTCTGCTCGACTGAACAGTGTAGTCCATGAAGATAGCGCCGAGCTCCTGTACGGGAGGTTAGCAGTGCCAAGTTATGCAATAAGTCGGAGAACAAACGGATTCGGTCATATTCTTAGGTAGATTGGAAACATAAAGATTCGTCGAGCTCTCGTCGCCCTCCGCTTTAAGGCGAGAGTTGAAAGACTCCTATAGAAAGAATATCAGCGAATGCCAAATGTAGATAGAGTTATTAACCATACCCTAGCAAACCCAACCTCATATCCCAACTTATAGAAACCTCGGATGCAAAGCTCCGAGTCACGAACGCTGTTGTACTTGGCGAAGCCAAAACTAGAAAGCTGTTAGTTGCTATTATAGGACCAGAGATAACGCGCATACCCCTTGCAAGCACCGGTAGAAGTATCAATGATAGCCTTGGATGTCTCAACCTTTCCAAAGCGTGCAGTATATGCAGCCAAAGTCTCGTCATCGGTCTGAGGATGAAGACCACGGATGTAGACATTGCGATTGCCAGGAATTGGGTTGGACAAGCTTTGGTCAAGAGTTCGCATGTTCTCCCGAGGAGTGAAAACCGCAGGAACGGCTCGAGGAATAGCTGGGTGTTGAATAAGCAAGCCATCAAGATCGACATTGATAGGAATAGTCTTGTATGGCAAAGCCTTTACAACTTGTTGCTCGGCTTGGATTGGAAGCTGTTGTGGGGAAGGTGTAGATCCGAATGGAGAACGATCAACAGCTGCGATTTGAGTCCCTTGCTCACGCTGAGAGATAGAGCCATAGTAGGGAGTGCCAGGAGCAGACTCATTAGTGGAGTATGAGCCGCGGCGATTCTCGAGGCCAGGAACCTCCTTGTGTAATTGATCAGATCGATCGGGATAATAACCAGCTGCACCTCGGTTAGGAGTATAAGGCATCAAGGGAAACCCAGGAACGTAGCCAGGATAAGCACCTTGTGCGAAATAAGGCAGAGCTGAAGCGTACGGGGCATAAGCGTTCTCAGCATGTTGAGTAGGGGCCAAAGGTTGTGCAGGATACATGGCAGGAGCGACCAAATAGGTATTATCTGCAGGGTTGTAGAAGTATTGGTTGGTGCTCAGTCCAAGTTGAGTGGCACCGAGGGCAGCTGCAGAAGCTATGTTGGCGCCCGGAAGACCAAGACCTGCAAACTGGTTCATCATAGCGCTCATTGCTGCATTCTCACTCTGGGAGGCAGCCATAGTACCTTGTGCAAAGGACGTACTTTGAGAGTCTCGATTGGAGCGGACTTGTGGCTGAGCGTACAAGTTGGGTGCAGAACGGTTGAAGGTATTCTCCGTGAGACTCGCAGCCTGGTAAGAAGTCATGGTAATCTGCAACAGTCTTGTCAGCTTGGGGTAATGTGAAGGAGATGAGGGGGAGAGGCGTGAAAGTAAGAGCCTAGATTGTTGAAGAGTTGAGGAGGTTGAGGAGGTTGAAAAGTTTGAAAGAGCTGAAGTAGAGGAATGGAGGAAGATCGCGCAAGAAGTAGACTTCTCGAAATAAAAATAAAGGTGAATGAGCGAGGAGTTGGGAGGGGTCAAAGGTGAACGGGTAGGCCGAGGTGGGGTAAGCAGGAGGATAAGTAAAGTGAACCCCAATCAGTCCGACAAAAAGAATGGTGAACCTGGGTAAGGCAGATGCATGAAAGGAACATCTAGGGGATCCTAAGCAAGAGCAACTTACAGTCACAGTCTCCTGAACAACGAGCTCAAGATGCTAGTTTTCTCCGAAAGCAATTGCCTGC
Organism: Ascocoryne sarcoides NRRL 50072; assembly: GCA_000328965.1. Classification (NCBI taxonomy): domain Eukaryota; kingdom Fungi; phylum Ascomycota; class Leotiomycetes; order Helotiales; family Gelatinodiscaceae; genus Ascocoryne; species Ascocoryne sarcoides. The sequence continues at coordinate 1,063,020 of KB205942.1, forward strand.
GCCGATTAACTCAATGATCTCGGAGCAGGATAAGACCGCCTACCTGACAGAGGAGCTCGATAACCAGAGCCGTGCTGTTGTTGTAATGTACAATACTTCCAGAAGTGCAGAATCTGCCAGGCCGAGCTCTTTGGTATTGCCGAGAAGAGAGACGAGGCTGTGACTGTATGGGACAAGTAGCGAGTGGGATTCTAGAAGATAGGAAGCTATCGAGCCAGATGGAGTTGTATGTAGAGTGATGGATTCTTGTTGTTGTGATGGAGAAAAGAGGGAGAGGAGAAGAAGAAGACGAGCCCTCGGGAAAGATGAAAAGCTCGTTGAGAGTAAGCGCGCCTCTGAATGATGTTTCGGGCAGGAGCTTGTTGATATAGATAGATTGCCTTAAGTGGAAGGCGCGATGCGGAGCCGAGGAGGGCGAACCCCGAATAAATAAGAATGAATTAGGAAGCCGCAATTCACTTCCAAGTCGACCTCTCGGACGAAAAGATTCCAGAGTGCCAAAAAAACGAAATAAATAAATATATGAGCACAATACAAATCAACAGGACAGAGACGACCTGGTGGCAGAATGGGAATATCTGATACTAAAGGGGCGCCTCCCCACGAGAGGGGGGGGAGAAAGCCAGCTTTATTTTAAAAGACCAACAGGCATGTTTATTTGCTATTCGCCAAACCCATCTCCTCCTGCCGCTATACACCCTTTGCTAACTTATCTTGCGCAAGGAACAAGGACAAAGCCTCCCCGCCTCTTTCTGAGTCGCTCGATGCACGTTGCCCGCTTGGGACGAACTTTTCTTCTGCTGACAGGAGCGAGCCTGGGAGGGCTGAGACTGAGAGGGCTGAGGCTAGAAGGAGGGAAACAGATAAGAGGTCGCTCTTCTGGGTACCTACTTGACTGCTCTGGAGTTGCAGGGTTACGATGGAGATAGAGATCTTAGACTTCTCACCCCTGCTGATTGGGGAATCTCTAGATGTGAAATCTGATATACGAAGTAGGGGCATGATAAGTCATTAATCAACGCCTCTTAGATATCGTTCCCTTTCAGATGCAAACACGACCTATCCATGGGTCGACTTCAGGCTACTCTCGGGATGAGGAGATCTAAGGAAACACCGGTCGTCGGATCATGGCTGGGGGAGGTGAAAAGCCTCTATTGACATCGATACTTCCCTCTTCCTAGCAACGGCTTGGCACATGGATTAGGTGGAGGAGTGGTGGTTTTGTCCCGTATTACAAGCCGTTTGACTTATTTGAGGGGTCGAGCCAAGTGGACCTGATGAGCAAGAAGCAAGTCGTCATCAGCCTTCTCAGAGTGCCAAAAGACGTCCAGAAAGACCCGCCGGATTTGAGCCACCGCCCCAGCTTTGAGAGGAGGGCTTGAGACACTAGGAACTCCTTGCAGCCGCGGCTTGATCCAAGGAAGCCGGAGAAAAAGAAAAGCCAGGCTTGCGCTTTCAGTCGACAAATGAATTGTTATCAGAGCAGGAACATCCTCCGTGATAGACAATCACCGAAGGGGGGACCGCCTGCCTGAATAGCGAGTTAAGACTGCTCGTTTCTCGGTGGTGGTTAGAAATAAGAACAATTATATCTCGTTTTTTCCACGACGAAGGAGGTTTGTCGTTGAGGTGTGGGACTGGGTCGGGACTACAAGAGCCACTCAATATCCCAGGCCCTGCATAACCTACTCACCCATCCACATTCCTCAACCAGCGGGAAGCTCGATCTAAGTCTATTTGCGTCTGCTGGGTGGCCATCAACCCCAACAAACTCGCTGTTTGCCAAAGCAGGCGTAGATGATGATGCCCGCGGAATTCCTCTTCTTCTCGCCCTGATTCCCGAGCCCCTGATGCTACATGGGGCCCCCGAACCGCCATCATCCTTGACTTTTCCAGCCCATCTCTTTCTTGGCAAAGCTGATAGATATCTGGCTTGCAATCTCGCCGAAGCCTGCGAGCCGTCCCGTTATGAAGTTCTTTATTTAAATTTATGTTCTTAATACTTGGGATTAATTGTATTTACATCTCATTTACGTCACTTGCAAACAACTGTTAATATTCGTGTATGTAGAATGTACACTCTTTCATTTTCCATCTATCCGAGATCTTGACTTGATTACCCAAAAGCAAACACTGGTAACCTCCATGTCTGGCACGAACCAACTACATCTTCAGCTCCGTAATTCGCCACGGCCCTAAGAGTTCCATCGGGTCCTGTGCCTACCCCGGAACCTAGAAGACTTCTCTGGTACCCAATCAGTTTCTGCGAATACGCCTCTACGTTGTATAGCGTCCACATTCTGCTAGCTCCGCAGAGTCATGCTTCTGTCATGGCGAACAGAATCTCGAGCGAAGTCGTCCGCAAGACTTTCTCATGGAGGAGGCGGAGAAATAGCCGCGCTACACCTATATTTCCCTTTCCTCATCATCTCGATTCCGATCTCCCTTGCTCTTTTCCCCTGTTTGTTGTGAAAAGAGAGCTTAAGACATATTTAATGCAGTACGCCGCGACTTAGACCCGCGTTCCTGCAGGTCAGGAAAAAGGGAAGAATCACGTGTACTGAACAATCCTCTGCGCTTGAGGCTATCCGAACCCGCTGGATTTTTTAGTCCTTGGAAAAGCCAACGGCAATCATGCAGTCAGTCATATTGATTTACCGGTGTAATGGTCGGTTTCCGCCCCTCCCCACCACCTCCCCCGACTTTGTCGCTCCGGCTCAGATTCTGGGGAAAAGACAAGGCGCTGAAACTCTAGGGTAGAAAAAGAAAAGGTGCGGCAGCGACGGGATCTGCATCCGTTCTGATAAACTTGAGAAGAGGGTGGGACGGTTAATATTGCTATTGGATGATAGGTGTTGGTTTGAACTAGCAAGCAAATGAAGTGAAAGGATAATTTGTATTACCGAACAGCTTCCCTGTTGGAGAGGCACAATTGGACGGAGGTCCTTGATTGGGATTGGGACCGAAGAGATGCATGCTACTTTTGGAGATAAAAGTCCTAAATTTACAACTCCGCAACACCAGTCCGCCCCTAATATTTAAGCTGTGCATTAGCATACCATCGAGATCAAAATCAGATCGTAATTTGAATAAGGCTTTCAGGCAATAACGAATTTTAACTCACCTTTTAGGTCAAGCCTTTAAAGAAAGATGTTGCTTATAGTAAGTCACATTCTTCTGCTAGGCCCTGAACGAATTAAGAAAGTTCCCCCCATATACTAGAAGGTACATTGCTTATGTAGATAACCGGAGTATCATATATGTTCAAATCCTTCATTAATGTATCGATAAGCCTATGAATGCGACGATGCAACACCCGCAGCGATGCCTGGCCTTCTTCCCACTGTAAATTTATATGCATCAGATGGGTATATCAAGCTGCATCACTTATTGTCAACTCTTCTTTCACACTCGACTTTCGGTTCCACCCCTGTCATAAATCATGCAAATCCAGAATCATCCCGGTCATGACTTCAACCGCCCCCACTTCCTCCCAAAAGGAAATGCTGCTCGGGAATGAGAAAGGAGAGTGCAAAGACGATGTATTCCCACATACTAACTTCTGAGGCGTTCTAGTAGATTTTTAATCATCTTTGCTGAGAGGAGTAGGAAGAAAGCGGAGGTATTCATACCATTCAGTAGAAATGTACTAAGTCTTCCCTTCTCACTTAGAATTACTCCACCCCGAAAAATGAAAATTATTAGAAGCTTTAAGGTAAGAAGACAGTTAATAAGGAGTAAAAAAAAACTTTGTAACCATAAAACCAGATCTTTTGCGAGCATATAAAAAGACTACCAAGAGTTAGTGAAAGCTTTCTCTAGGTCCTGGGGATGCTCTTGTGCGGTACACGAGTAATGCCCACCCTAAGAATTCCGAACGTTTAAGGCCATACATTCATTGTATACTTCTAAAGATCTTTGCCTAGGATCACAATTTTGTAGTGGTTCTTTCTCGAAAAAGTTTGAGGAGGGCAACATGGCTAAAAGCTGAAGTGTTTTTGCTATCATCTCTGTTTTCACTCCCGTTCTGCTCCCTTCTTCCAGATTGTAACCCTCGCATTTCTTCTCTTATTCGCAATGACATCCCCTAATGAAAAATAAGTAGTAAGCTCCGTCTCTGTCTTCTAGATACCACGAGTTGGAAACTCGGTTTAAAAGGACGCGTGCCTTTACACACCTGTTGCTTGCCTTCCCTCACTTGGTCTATTTCTCGACCTTGCTGTAGATGGGAGGAGAATCAAGAAATATTTATACCATTCCATAAGTCCTACGACATAGTTCTATGCTCCCATGTTGAATTCTATTATATAGGATCGACAACTTCGGTTTTACGTTCGAAGTAGAGAGAGGTGAATATCATTTATCAAGCCGTTTGCCTCACGTTACAAAAATAACACCATTTAAATCCTATACAAAGAGCATTTCTAAATAAATCAACGTCTAGAATAATATATAAGTACGTCAATTAGCCTTCACTTGCCAGATATCATGGAATTGTCAGGCATATTAGAAAAGGGTCTTTCAGACGTGAACAGTTCGAGGCGGGATGCTAGATGTATTTTGGTAGCACCTCCCCTCCTATTACGAAAATAACCTACCGGCTCTAACTCCAACTATGCTATGTTTAAGCTCAAGAAAACGCTCACTATGTAAAACTTTCCACCAAAGATCATAACCGATGCATGCGTAAACCCTAAGAATCATTTAACGTGATTTTATTTCTCGATTATAAACAGTCTAAGCGTAGAAAAAAAAACAATCTTGAGCTCCCCCAACAGTATTATCATCAAAAATCTTCGTCGTTCCCTCGTTCCCTCGTTTAGACGCTGGGTGCAACTACCTAGTACTGCAGCACCCGCCTTCCAACCCGCACCAAGGTACGGGATCTATAATCTACGTCTTGGCGAGCTGAACTGCACCAACCAAAACGTTCTATGCAGAAATCATGCTTCGTACGCAGGTATCCAAGCCCAATGCTCGAAAGTGGCGTGAAGAATGAGTGCACCGCGCTGGGAAATCGAGGGTCATCGTTTGCATTACTTCACCGCCTATGACCAAACATCCTCCTATAATGTGAAAAAAAATTAGTACCTGTTTGCACGAAGCTTGATCAAGGACAAAATAGACTACCCCGCTCCTAACGGCCGCTCCCGTATCGATTCTGGGATGTTGCAGTGTCGAGACACAAGAATATGATCGTATCTATCGACAGGGGAGGGAACAATAAGCTTACTTGATATTCATTCGCAGATCGCATGCTCTTTACAATCTCCTCGGCTTTTGATTCTGGAATTCCACGTTGCTCAGCCATGATTTTTCCAAGGACAGTATTGACTTCTCGAGCCATGTTTGCGGCATCGCCGCAGACGTAGAAGTGTGCCTTTTGAAGGAGGAGCTCGTTCACTTCTTTGGCGTGTTCTTGGAGACGGTGTTGGACGTAGACTTTCTTAGGTCCTTCTCTGGAGAAGGCAGTTATGAGGGTGAACTTGTCGCCCAGGTCTTTCTTATATTGCTATAGTTTTTTATTAGTATATTTAAAAATTGGGGAAGACGGAGAAAAGCTTACCTCCCACTCTTCCGAATATAGGAAATCTTCATTCGGCTTTCTGCACCCGAAGAAAAGTATTGTTCGTCCAACATTCTCTCCAGCTTTTGCTTGGGCGGCCCTTTCTTGGACAAATCCTCGGAAAGGGGCAACACCAGTACCAGGCCCGACCATTATAATTGGTCTGGAAGGGTCGGAGGGAAGCTTGAAGTTTGAATGGCGGACATGAACAGGGACGTGAGCACCATCATACTTGTTTCTTGGTCCTGTAAGGTTGTATGTTAGGCTCTGAGGATCTGGATTGGGATCGTTGTTCTGTTTTTGTTTCAATGCAAGCAAATAATTGGTAGTGACGCCATTCAGAGCATCTACTCGTCCTAGTATCTTTGTTGACTCGACTACAGCTGTGACTGAGATTTTTTGCTTCTGAACGAGAGATGATGAGGAGATAGAGTAGTATCGTGGTTGGACTTTGGTTAAACCTTCGATAAACGCAGAAAATGGGATATCCGCCCACGGTTCCTTCGACACGTCGTCTAATACCTGTGCAATGTTCAAATAACTGCCACTAATCTTCTGGGAGAAATAGTCCTTGTCGCTTCCAAGTTTGGACATCTCTGCTTTTGCCTCTTCGGTTGGCGCAAAAGGAGCTAGGGTGGCAACGAACTGACGAGAAACTGGAGCACAGATCTCCATGTGGTATCGAACAATTGCATCGTATGTTGTTGGTGTGGGAAACGGTACTTTCGCTGTGGGGTCTGTAGCCTTGACACTGACAACAGCGTCTCGTTTGGAGAGCAAGCCGGTAACTCTTAAAAATCGATCTACCTCCTTTCCAGCATTGGTAGGCCAGATTGCAATATGGTCTCCAGTTTGGTAGCTCAAATTTGAGCCACTGATGTCGATTTCCATATGGAGACAATGTCGGTCGTGGACTGTGAATACCTCGCGAGATTCAGCAATTGGGGCAATGTATGGGTTGTGAGCATTGAAAGGGCCTCTTGCACGCCCTTCCAGGTGCATTTTATTGGGTTCTCCAAGATAGACTTCCGGAGAATCTTTTGTCAAGCCTTCCCTCTCTGTGATAGCAAACGTTGGCTCATATACCGCTTCTCGCTCCTCAAGGCCCATCTTCTCTGCCAGAGCGGTCCACATAGGTTCTTTCCAGGCCAAGAAATCTTCTTCCATAGTGCCCGCACCATCATCTCCTTCGCCAGCTGCACCAATTCTATATGCGCCGAGCTTCTCAAGCGCCTTGGTAACATTCCGGACCATAGAATTATAATGTTCGTATGTGTTGTTTCCGAGACCGAATGCCACAAAGTTCAAGTTCTTGAGCGCGGGTTCCTCTCCATTTGAAAATGCCACATCCTCTCCCATAATGAAGTCGTAGAATTCGACAGCATTATCTGTAGGCTCACCCTCGCCATATGTTGCAAGGACGAACATGGCAATCTTGTCCTCGGGAAAAGTGTCGAGGTTCTCGAAGTCATAATCCTCTAAATCAGCTACCATTGTCTCCAGACCAAACCGACTCTTTCCCTCTTTTGCTAAACGAGAAGCATAGTCCTCCGCGGTTCCTGTCTGTGATCCATAAAAGACCACGCAATTCTTGTTAGATTCATCCATCTTCTCAATGATATTTCTTGTCCTCCCAGCCCTATTCCCATTGACGTTCGCATATGACGTCGCATACGGATCTTTCGCTACTCCCCAATATGTGCCTTTCGTGAAATACGCGACTGTGCCAGCAAGTAGAACGGCGAGGACGATGATGTCCAGTGTGTCCAGTTGGGCCATGGCGGGGGAACCGTCGAAGCTAGCAGAGAGCGTTTTAGAGGCCGAAAGGTACCGCCGACAAGGACAGAAGTTTGTAAGAGAGCGTGGTAGTCCCACGACAAGTGTGGTAAGTCTGCAGACAGTCCAGTGCAGTCGCGGAGCCTCCGGCGTTTGAAAAGAGTGTTCTGTTGTGGATGAGACGAAGTAATAAATTCAGCTCTGTGGCCACACGTGAACTTACTCGATATTTCTCGGTGATCGGACTCAATTTCACGAGCCAGCCGAGTTGCAAGCCGGAGTCGGGGATAGCAGAGAAAAGGTGGAGTGGAAATATTTTAGAGGAGCGACTTGCTGAGTAACAATGGAAGTATATTTCGTGGTCCGCTCCTTTTCCAGCTGGATCAGTCAGAAAGAAGCCTTTTAGTTGAAGTGCGATCTCAAGAAGGCAATGGTATGCTGAGTGAGTTTATTATGTAGGGCGACTTCGGATGGAAACCCCCCCACCAACGGAAGCCAACTGAAAAAGCGATAGAGAGAATGCAATGCGTACCTACAGCTGGAAGCGGCTTTCTTCCGCAGCACCAGATGGTGATACTCACACCCGGCTCACATCAGCTGAAAGAAAGGCGGCTTGAACAGTCCTAAAGGCTTCAAGTCCCAAGTAGCATTGCGTTAGATGAAGTGAAGGCTCTTTGCCTTTGCTATTGTCTCTTTGCCTTTTACCTCTTCGCCCTTTTTCCTCTTCTTCTTTTCACCTTTTTACCTCTTCCTCTTTTCACCTCTTTGCCCCTTTTAGATCCCCTCTCGCATGCCTGACTGCTCTGCTCGCCTTTGAGCCAAGCAAGCTCGGCTTCTAGAAACACCATATACCCCTTCCCGGGACCGAATACTTCCATTGTTGTACGAGTTGCCACTTTTGGTAATGCAGAGGAAGCTCCGGCCAATATGGAATCCGTCGGGACAGCACCTTTGAGCCCCTAGAGAGGACAACGCATCACCCTTACTATTTTAGTCATGCGGAAGCGGGACTTCGCTGTGGCGCCTCGAGGAAACCGAAAAGACCGTCGTAGAATCTGAGATGTGAAGCTGAAGACAAGTTGGCCTGAAGCCTATTAGAAGTATTCGTACTCTTGCCTCCGAACGCTCGATTTGCCTACCTATTTATATGAGAATCTGGCCTGGGGATCGATGTGCATTAGCGAGAGGGGAGATGTGATGTGATCCTGTGATGTCGAACAAATCCCCTTGAAAGAACAAATAAAAACTGTCGATTCTTGCTTTTCCTAGGCGCCTGGATGGCCTCTTTCGTTCCTTTTGAGCCTATTCCCTATTCCAGGATTCTATCGCCGGGCCCCTGTTGAAAGGGGGACGAAAAGCTGGGACTGTTAACTGGTCACTGCTGGCGGATTTATCCTCAGACTCCGTGAACCATATATAATATATTTTCGTCTGCGAAAAGAAGAGAGCGACCATCACCGACGATATGGAATCCCTTCACCCCCCTCGTTGGAGTAGATGACCGGTAGGTGCTGGCTGCACTGAGCGCCCACGTGATGAATATGAGTTAGTCGAATCCCCAGATCTCGTCCCATTTCCATCCATTCCAATTCCCACCTCCATTTCCAGTCCTAGTCCCTGTTTTAGTTTGGGTGCACAGCTTCTCACTTCTACAACGAAACCGCATCCCCCACACGACCGTCGCATATCCTTGCTGACTTTGTCTCGAAGATCCATTACCAGACAGCGTCAGCGGGAGGCCTGTAAATAACTTTTCCGTCCCCTTCGACCCTGATGTTTGGAATGCGACACTGAAACCATCGTCAGCCGCTTCTTCGAGCCTGAGGAGTGGACCGGACATACGAGACGCGCCCTCAAACCAGACGGCTCCTGCTCCGTTTCCTCAGAGAAACAATTTACCTTCAGATCTTCAGTCCCAACCACGAAGCCTCTCGCCGCGGCTGCTCGTTGGCAGCAGGCTGACCGAATCGAAAGTCCACCACCGACAAACGAGCATCGTTCATGGTATCCAGCATTCTAGGAATGGAAGTTACGGAAGCACCTCGTCCAGCCCTCTCAGCCCTCAGATCATAGCGGCAGCCGGCGCAGATGCATTCAATATGGGCGAGTCCTCCTACGCGTCTACTCTATCGAGTATGACCAGTGGAACATCCTTCAGCTCGAATGCGACTATGGTTCCCGATCGAAGTTCGACCGCCACAGATAGTACTGGTTATGCTTCGACACAGAAGAGGGTGGATCGTATGCACAGCAGCCGGGGGAGTCGAGATCATCGCCATGCCCATTCACATTCGAGGCATCATAAGGAAGAACTGAAGACGGTTGGCGAATATGCTTTGCATGTGCTGCTCACTTCAGTCAGTCCTCTCAATCTGTAATTATATGTACACTTGAATAACGCCCGTCCAGTTTATAGCCCAGGCGGAAGAAAAAATCAGCCAGTGTATAACAATCCCCTTTGACCCTGAGCCCCATATAGAGCAAATATGCGGACCCGGCGTAGACCCGACTTTCGATCAATTGATCTCGGCCCTAGGCCATATCGCAAGCCAGAAACCCAAGCCCCTGATTGACTCTATGATGTTGTGGAGGAAAAATAAGAGTGATGCGGCAAACGAGGCTCGCATTCAGCTACAACAGGTAATTTTGTCCATGATGGTATCGTCGTTGCTCGTTGATTAACTTTCCCAGTCTCGGAGTAATGTAATGCCTGGGCAACTTTCACGCAGAAATACTGAGCCTGTTCATGCGTTGTCCGATGATACCGTACCTGGTAATCCACCTTCCATTGCGGCAAGGCAGGAGTCCGTTGCCCAGGCAGAACGGCGGTCTACGGCGTCTATTTACATGTTATGTCGCGTTCTCATGGAAGTAATTGGACAGAGCACTTTATCCTGTATAACACCTGAGATGGAAGAAAAACTAGAGGGCATAATCTTTGGACAACTGAAAATTGCCGATCTTGACCAGCTCAACAATTCGCCTCTTAAGATGGCAAACTGGTTTGTGTTCAGCCAACTGCTAGGTGTCATGAGCGAGATCAATTTCGAAAGTGTTGCAGACAGATTCATTGCCGATCTAGAGAAATCGCAAAGAGACTTAGTAGGGAAAGGGCTAGCAAATCGAGAACCTGAGGGAAGAATGGAACTCGTTCTTGGAGGAATGAGATATTTGCGAATTAAGATATACCCAGAGGATGCTTGGGACCAATCCTGCGACTTTATGATATCACTCGGGCGGTTTTTCGCACGCTCCCATGGCCACCGTATCAAGTATGCCTATTGTCAGGCCCTTGAAGTTCTCCTGCTTCCAATTGCTGCCAAAGCTAATACTGAGCTGAATATGCCAAAATGGACAGAGGTCCTCGGGACCATAGGACCTCGACTTGCATCTATGTATGTTAAACCTCGCCACTGGGCCGTAGCATTCCCCTTGACTGCTACCTTACTTTGTGTCTCTCCAGCCGACACATTCTCCGCCCAATGGCTACAACTCGTATTAGCACTTCAACAGCGTTTCAAGGATCGTTCGACAAGACCACTATGCTTACAAGTTATATCGCGACTACTTTGGACATATCTCTACCGCACTACGGATACTCTAAATGCCACCATTAAAAAGCTTGAGGAAGTCATGAAGCTCGTTCTACCTCCTGGAAGAAGGACATACCTTTCAACAGATCCTTCAATTGCAGAGCCATTGATACAAATTATTCGTATCATTGGCTTCAAGCATCAAGACTACTGCCTAAGGACGATTGTCTTCCCATTAATAAACGCTGATCTCTTTGCTTCCGGAAAAGAACTGAAAGTAGAGCAACTGGAGCCAGAAAAAATGGTGATTGGTATTAGGGCATTCCTTGCCATTATGTCGGACCTTGAGAAAGGTGATCAAGGACGCCCACCATTCCCGGAGAACTACACGCCCCTACCATTCTTTGATAGAATGCCCACTTCTCCTCTCATGTCTTTACCTTTACCACGCAGTCCCCCACAACCTATGCCCGCGGTTCGAACTTCAGAAGATCGATTGTCTCGCCCAGTCCTTACTAACGCTCTCAGTGATGTGGCTAGAGAGTACTATGCAAAATTTTGCGAGATACTTGGTAAAATTACCATTATATGTGACAATACTTTCGGAGGCCAGGCCACCTTAGATGAGAAGTTCGGCAGTCCTACACCTAAAACACCCCTCGCGGATAGTTTCAACTTTTCTCGGCGTGATGACCACCAGAGCCCTTCGGATCAAAAGCAAGGATTCTATGAGCTCCTACACGTTGCAGTACAAGCACTACCTCGCTGCCTCTCTGCCGATATGCCTCTTCCTCCATTAGTAAACCTGCTATGTACTGGGACTGCACATGTGCAATTCAATATTGCAGAATCCTCAGCGCAATCTTTAAAGTCGATCGCCCGCCAGTCACACGCCCAACAAGTGACGATGGGATTTGCACGGTTCATTTTCAATTTTGACGATCGGTACTCCACCATGTCAGATGGCGGTCTGCTTGGTCCCGGACACATTGAGAGCACCCTGAAACTATATGTCGAGCTCTTAGAGATTTGGATCGAGGAATTCAAACAGAAGACTAAAGAAGTCGCAGCCGATGTGTCTGAAGAAGGCAATGCCGAAACTCGTGGTGCTCAACTAGATATGTCCAGTATATGGGCTCACCTAGATGTAGCTGAGTCCCATGGTCTTTTCTTCTTATGCTCTCAGTCAAGAAGAGTTCGAGCATTCGCTATTTCTGTATTGCGTCTCATTACGGAATTTGATACCGCGCTTGGAAAGGATAACTGTAGGCTCATTCATATTCTCGAAGGTGACTCTATGCGTGTGATGGATTTTAAAGACGAAAATCTGTCTGTTGCGGAACGGAGCAGGCTTCAGCGGGGCCTGCAGAAGAGTAATTCGCAAAGTGCATTGATCGAGCTGTGCAGTAGTGAGGTTTCTTACGATACAACGCTGTGGTTCAAGATCTTTCCAAATTTGATACGAATCAGCTATGAACGCTGCCCATTTGCGGTCACGCTTGGTCGGGAATTAATCTGCGAACGCATACTTCAAATGCATCGAAGCATAGTCGCACTATCTGAAGGGACGAGAGGACCACAGTATGGCTCATTTGATCGCTTTGAAAGCGGTAGTGGCCGTATGCTTTCAAGGTCGTCCTCAACTCCTCCTGAAGTTCTTATCGAGCAGTGGAAACTGTACCTAATTGTTGCCTGTACTACACTATCCGATAAAGGAGGCCAACAACAATCTTCGCCTCAGCCAGCCCAGCACTCTCGTAAGGCATCTAAGGCGAGTCAATCCCAAGAGAAGATTACGTCCGCTCGCTCTTTGTTCAAGTATATCATACCTCTCCTCCCTGTTGGTCCTACATCCATCCGAGATGCCGTTGTTGTTGCACTTGGATCTATCAATGTGAACATCTATCGGACTCTCCTCGAAGAGCTGCAAGGCGCGGTCGTTCGGTGCGCTGACGATGCAAGAGCTCGTATCCATCAACGAACCGTTAGCAGCCCCAGGAAAAATAAGAGATTGGACATGTTACGGACTGAGGTCACCCATGTTTACAAACTCACATCCCCCTTTTTGAAAGAACCGGATGTCAATCAGGATGATTGGATACTCAACAATCTTGTGAATTATGCAAAGGAGCTGAAGATTTTCCTGATGGATGGGGATGTCCAAGCAGATTGGGAATTCCAGAAATTGCGCCGGCACTACTGTGGGCTAATGGAAGAGTTATTTGAGGGTATTAATAGAACTAAGGATCCATCACGGTGGATGACATTCGAGATGAGAAAATCCTCGTTCACCTTAATGGAGGACTGGTGTGGTTACTCTCCCAATCAGAACCAAATTCGGCAGCGTGAGGAGAGCATGAGGCAATCGATGATTAATCAACAATCACTAGGCGAGCGCGGTACAGTGACGGCTGCTATGGAAATAGAAAAACGAAACCTCCGAACCGCTGCTCTTAGTGCAATGGCAGCTCTATGTGGCGGGCCCGTGAGTATTACCACGGAAAGCAAATCAAACTTGCAATTTGATATCAGGCGGATGCTTGCATGGATTGATACGATCTTTAGCTCAGGGAGCGATCGAATGCACGTTATTGGGAGAAAAGCGCTCAAAAATCTGATTACACACAACAAAGAATTTCCCTATCTGCTCGAGCATTCTATTAGCAGATGCTATGTTGCTGAGGTTTCTAAAGTTCTTGGAAGCTATTTCGAAGTCGTCACCCAGGTTCTCCTTGAGTATCCCGACTATCCAATACCTTTCTGGCGACTGCTGGGCATTGGTCTCTACACTCTTGGCAGCGAAATAAGTGAAATACGGTCAAAATCGGCTCGCGTGCTGCGAGCACTTGAGGAAAGACAGTCGAGAAGTTCGAAGATACAGGACTATGATATTAGTATCTCGGATAAAACAAAGGCAGTATACAAGCTCGCACAGTTCGAAATTTCTAAGCGTCTTTCGAAACAACACCCGGAGATAGCATTCTACATATTTTCGGAGTTCACAGCTTACTTTAAAGACTTGCAACCTGGCGCTCAAAGAAATATGGTAGCTGTCATCCTACCCTGGATTCAAATAATAGAGCTCCAGCTAGACCCCAATGGTGGACCAACAGCCCAATCGTATGTTCTTTTGACGAATCTCTTCGAAATCACAATCAAGTCAAGCAGTTCCCTACATAACGAAGTTCAAGCTTTATGGCAAGCGCTCGCAACCGGGCCCCATGCAGGCAATGTTCAGCTGGTACTTGATTTCATAATGTCCCTTTGCTTAGACCGCCGTGAGCAGAATTTTGTCGAGTATGCAAAGCAAATTGTTGTGTTTCTCTCGAGTACTCCTGCGGGTATTAAGGTGGTCGAATTCCTCCTCATGCAGATCACACCAAAATCCATGATACCGAATGAGAAGCGTGAATCGATCCCTCCCCCTCCGGATACGGCTAGGCTTCCTTATCTGGCAGAGCTCTCGGAAGCCTTACCCGTTGGAGCCAAGCAAGCTGGGTTTTCACTTGGTCAATTATCTCTCATACTTCTAGTCGACTTGATGGTCTCTCCGGTGCAGCTCGTTGCAGAAAGTGTGCCCTTGCTTCTCCAAGTAGTCACTGTACTGTGGGATCACTACATTCCTCTTGTGCAAGACCAAGCCCGCGAAATGCTCATCCATCTAATACACGAGCTCGTAATATCAAGAATGGAGGATTCCGAGACACCACCGACAAAGAACTCAATCGAGGATTTCATCGAATCTATTAGAAGCCACGATTCGGCGGTGGTTTGGGCCTATGAAGACAATAATGGAAAGGTTGATGATCAAGACAACAAAGTCCCTGCAGGAATGGAACTTCTTACGGCCGCGGTCGTCAGAGATTTCGAAGTCACATATCCTGGCATCCAAGAGCAATGGGCTAAGTTATCACTGACTTGGGCAACCTCTTGCCCAGTTCGACATCTTGCCTGCAGGTCTTTCCAGATCTTTAGGTGTATTCTCACATCACTGGATCAGCCCATGCTCGCTGACATGCTGGCAAGGTTATCGAATACCATCGCTGACTCGGACTCGGATGTGCAAACGTTCTCCATGGAGATTTTGACCACACTGAAAACCCTTATCTGCAAATTAGGTCCTGCCGATCTTGTCACCTTTCCACAACTATTTTGGACAACTTGTGCGTGCTTAGATACAATTAACGAGCGAGAGTTCTTAGAGGCTCTTGGTATGCTCGAGGAGCTTCTTGAAAAGCTCGATTTAACTGATGAAAATGTACGACTTCTTCTTGCTGAAGGTCGACCTCCGCGCTGGGAAGGGCTTTTTGAAGGCCTTCAGCCGCTGGTTCACAAAGGCCTTCGGTCATCTGTGTGCTGTGACCTGACGCTAAAGATACTGGATCGACTCGTTCAGCTCCCAAATGACGACCTTATAGGGGATGACAGCCGATTGATGTTTGCTGTCCTTGCAAACTTTCCAGGGTTCCTCAATGCGATGGATCAACCTTCCATTGATGACGAGAGTATAAAGACAGCTGGTATCTTAGCGGAGGTGGCTGAAATGCAAGGTTACAGCACCATTTCGAGGGCTTTAACAGGCTTCGCCGCTTCAAGGTATCGAACAAGCAAGGATTTCCTTGCCCAGCTAGTCTCCGCCATTCGCGAGGCATTCTTTCCTCAGCGCGATTCTAACTGTCTCATATTTCTTATGGGTTTCTTGACAAACAGTATCCCTTGGTTCAAAGTAAAAACCATGCGTATTTTGTGCGCTATTATCCCAGATGTTAATATGCGGAAACCCGAAATTGCTTCGCATGGCCCTGATCTTATCTCACCCTTGTTAAGATTATTGCAGACGGAGTTTTGCATGCAAGCTCTCGAAGTTTTGGATAATATTATGACAATGACGGCCACATCCATGGACAAGCATCATTTACGTATGAGTATGACTAGGTCATCCTCCACGGCGATTCGAAAAGAATACGAACGGACGCAAAGCCTATTTGGGATCCCGGAGGACTCTGGATGGTCTATCCCTATACCTGCTAAACATGCAGAGACGACGAGAGCAAATGTGCATGCTGCATTTTACATGTGCCAGAGTGCTGAAAGTTCTGATCCTGAAACCGCGCCTACTCCCGAGGTTGAATTTCACGTGGATGATTTCCAATATGGATACTTCCCAGCTTCAGAGAGAGCCGATACCATGATGTCGGATGAAGGGCGTACTGATGGAAATATTGGTGATCTGGTCATGAAACTGGACAGTCTCGATGACTTTTTCGAAGACAGCTTACAAAGTCCCACGAGTGATGGACGTTCCTCGAGAACCATCACAGAAGCTGGCTTTGCAGCAGAGGGATTTGAGTCAGGCGCTCAGCTCTATGATGAGCAGACCCTTCCGATTCTTCATCAATCTCTTGCGCGGACTTTCAGCAGTGTCTCGTTTCAAAATGGCTTTGCAGATCTGCGGCCAGCACCTTTGAGCCGTGATGGTCTATCAAATGCTATGAACCCTGGAGCATTCAGTATTCCTTCTACCTCGAATTCTGGGCCAAACTCACGCCCCAATTCCCGTTCTGGAGCTCGGCCTGGTATGCATTCCCGTTCCGTAACATCTCCTTCAGCACCAGCATCATTTCAGAGCAGCATTAAAGCATATACTTCCGACGAAGACTTCCTGGAAGAAGTATTTTCGGATGGCGATGACGAGCGAAATAATAACACAAGTGAGGGGGGCTCATTCTTCCTGGAGAATATGATAAAGCCCCTCGCGCAAGGGACTAGGTCTGGGATGAGGAGACTCACGGGTGGGAGGTCGAGAGATAATGATCGCATGAGAGATGGTCTCAGGGCGGAGAGAAGAGGGCTTTCGCAGCCTCCGAGAAGCCCGCGGGTACCCAAGGTGCCGCAGGCGTATTTAAAGACAGTTAGTCCTGGTGGACAAGATCAAGTGTAATCTCTCCGGTTAACCGAGTTGTAGAAGAGTTTATGTGCCCCCATTTATGAAGATTTAAAAGGGATCGAGGGATTTATTGTAGATCGTGCAGTGGGCGTTGGATGAACGAGAAATAGTAAGACATAGTTGGATTGTGTAATATATCTGTGGGTGTTGAGTTAAGTGTGTTGTCAATAATGTATCATGCCAAGTTGTGTTTAGGCTATAAAGAGCGAGAGAATGGTTATCTTCAAAACTTTGTTGAGGCAGTATTATAAAAAGATGTGACATACAAAAATAACAATGGAAACCTCCTTGAGCAAACGCAGTGCTCGATTGCAATATCGCCGAGCCAGAGAGCCATTTGGGCGGCCAGAAAGAATTGACTTAGTTGGATATGCGGTAAGGCGCGGTGGGTAGGAGATATGAGTCTACTTTGTAGTTTTTGATGCTTGAGAGTTCTAGCTGTTTAGATCTTGAACTGGATAGGCTTGCTCGCCGTAATATAACTCGAAACTACGGTATGTGATAACAACTATGACTACAATTACATCGTGGTGGCAGATATTACTTCTTGTGTTTATAACAAATATTTTTGAGACTTAATTTCACGGTAAAACGCAGGTGTCAGTTTTCAGCCAGCCCTCCCTCTAATCTTACCTCAACACCCAAAATTCGATCAATATATACCCCATCTATCTAATTTAGGTGCAATATGTCTTCTCTTGTTACTCAAAAGGTGTGAATGTGTGCTCGGACTTGCTTAAACGAAATCGAACAGCTCAACACCACCCATTGTACTTTAAAGAATACAACTCTACTAACAAGAGACATATCTTTTAAACCCCGATAGTAATTGAGTGGTTAAATTGATAGTTCGAGGGATTTTAATTGCATCTAGAAGCTTGCTCAATCAGGATTAGCTTTGATGAGTCAATTGACCCACTTCTGGAATCAAACAGCACGGTATCATGACGTCTGCAGGTCTGTATCTACAAGTAAATTGAAATCTACAATATGATTACAAAGCATTTTGCAGGTTCGGAATAGATGGCGATTCGTCGATGAGAGAACATGTGCTTTGCTCCTGTGCGTTACTAAAGCCCCTTGAATTTATTACTGTATTATCATACAATATCCACCCCCCGCATAAATGAAGGTGGGCTCTAGTATTTTCTATAGGACCCACCTTACTTTATGCTGGGCGGGGATAGTAACATTTATAAATAACGCCATTATGACTGTTGAAAAAACTCTGGAAGAGCTATGTACAAACATAGTTGAAGACAAGAATAAGTATCAACATGCCACAATCCAATCAAGAAAAAGGATACACCGTCCAAGAGGACACAATTGTATATATGACTTATATAATTTCAAAGCTCTTAGCTAACTAGCAAATAGTTTGATGATGGCCGGGAAGAAGAGCTTGTCGAGTTCGTTCTAAACCATCCCGACAAAACAAACATCGAAGGCTCTCCAGCACGAGTCTTACAAGCTATTGAAGAATTCTCCCGGACGAAGAAGCACATTATGAATGTGGGAGAACCTAAAGAAAAGATCGTCAAGGACTTCATTCAAGAATGGAAACCTCACACTATGATCGAGCACAGAGGACACTGCGGATATTCGACAATACTTTATAGTTCTGCAGTTCGCGATAGTGGCGGAGAAATATATTATTCAGTAGAGCAAAGTCCAAAGTTTGCCATGGTCATCGAAAGCCTTGTTAGATTTGCAGGCTTAAGCGACATAGTGCAAGTGCTTGTAGGGCCAAATGTTGAGGTCATCCAAGAGCTACACTCCAAAGGGTTGAAAAGTGTGGATATGATATTTCTAGACCACGATCGGGCAGCATCTACGACAGACTTAAAATTATACGAACAGCTAGGCCTCATCAAAAAGGGCACAATATTAGTTGCAGACAACTTTGTTGCTCCCGGAAATTCCCTTTACTTGGAATACGTGCGAAGTACAATTTCGCAGAAGAGGCTGAAGTACTTTCAGGGTATTCGAGCTGATACAGAAAGGTTTGGACTTGGATATGCAGCACAACATGGCGACGTCAACGATTTGAGCATGGATTTCAAAGGGAATCCAAATTTAATATATGAAAGTAGATTATATCATAGTTTTCAACCAAAGGGCAGGCCGGTATGTATATTGCATCCTCCTATGTACTCGTGCTAATATCGCAAGGACGGTGTTGAGATAACTCGTTGTATTGGAGAGACACAAGCATACTCGGAAACTTAGGTGTGTTGGAAGACTTGTGAGTGTAGATACATACAAAGGAGAAATAACTGTATATTACTGAAAGCGGAATCCATCGCCTTGCTAATGATCTGCTCTGGCCAATTTACTTGACTCGGCTATGCAGGCCTATATAACCCCAGTAATCAGATTTCTGTGAGCTTACATGTCTCCGGACGAGCACTCGTCAGACTTGGAGGTCAATTTCAAAGAAAACAGTCATCAATCGAAGCATATGCATAGTCTAATATGCCGCTCAGATATAGAGTATATTTCAAGAAATGATTTAACATGTTGTGTTGTCTGTACTCTGCACAGGGTTCCAAATACGTTCTGCTCCCTCTTAAATCACGGTGAGACATTTCTGCCGCATGTACAAGCACTTGAGCACTTTTATGGAGTCCACTGGAATTCAATATTCCTGCGATGTGCAACAAAAGGTTCGCTGTGGCTAGATTGGGCCTGGGAATGGGGAGTGAGACAGATATTGCTGGATTCGTTAATTCTCAGGAATTCAATATTTTTGTGCGATTTGCAACAAACGGCATTGGTATTTTTAAAGATATGAGGGATGATTGAGGATTTCACTTCAGTGACAAACTTGGGAAGGATATATCCACGGTCGATACCTCGGTTGGAAGAGGGTGCAGGTGTCACCCTTTTCACCAAAGCACTAGTATTACCCTTTCGACCAAGTGTACAATCCCTTAGAAATCGCATAATTCTTTGCGATATTAATCGTCTGGTAAGTTCTTACATTGCTCATTTCCTCTTCAACGGCCAGAATTGCTTTTTCGGTTTCAGGAATATGAGCACTGGGCTGGGCCCAGCGTGGTTCTGCCAGCTCGCCTCTTATACTCAAGTCTAGTTAGATATCAAGTACCTTGAAGACTTTATAACGATTAATAATGCCACCAGATCCTACAACCAAGTGTTTACAATTTGAGAGTAACACGCTTTGTGCACACAATACTGTATGTATATATTTCAGCATCGAAATGGTGATGTCTTACTGCGTGCACGCTTCTCCAGCCCTAGATCCAGCGAGATAACTCTTTAAACATGATTGCTTGAGAGAGAAACAAGTTCCACTGTCGCTTTAAAGTTTCAAGTACAAGCATTCGTGCAAGCATTTTAGTACAGTACGAAATACTCTCAAGTTTGCTAGAAGTTGTATATAGCCGAGAAATACCCGGTCTTGGTTGGACCCCACTCTCGCTCGAAAAAGGTAATAATCAGATTTAAGGGCTAAATTCAGCAACCAATCAAAAGCTTGCCTCCTTGGCACAGTGGTAATGCGTCTCACTCGTAGAAAAGTGAAATGAGAAGATCGACGGTTCGATTCCGTCAGGAGGCAGTTAAAATTTTTGTTGGGCAACATTCCCCGACATTAGTTATTTTGTTTTGGTATTATATACGTGTCAGCGAGACAGGAAATCTCCTTACAACTTAGAAGTTACCACTTTTTTTCCTTTTCTTTTTGGTAATACGGTAACATTAACTTCCTGTTTGGCGTACTCTTTAATCGAGTGAAAATATCTCGACGACACCTGCTCTCAACAGAGTTGTCTTCTTCTAAGACACCGTTAATTACACTCAGTCACATGTACGAATTATAGTAATAAAATTTTGATGATGTCTCTCGCATTCTCCTCATATTGAACGATCTCAAAGAAATTGCTTAGATAGTAGCTGCCACTTCTTTCCTTTCTTCCTTGTCGTAGTTTTATTGCGATTACAAGCAGCATTCAAACCCCGTTTTGAAGTCTTGAAACGCATCAAAGGAAAGCGAAAATGGGAGAAATTTTCTAATAGTTTCTTCCTCGCATAGTCATCATATCGAGTGTTAGGAGTAACAGTAACAAAGATCTTGTTCTTGTTTCAACCAGGGGTTTCTATCGTGAATATTGCTATATCGATGCAGATTAACCATTGGGAAAGAAGCTCGTGAGTGCCTGCAACATGAGTAAGAGTTGCCGCTACTACCGATAATATAAGTAACACGACAACGCGAGTATGATATTTCTCCTGCATTCAAAGTTAATCAATACTTCTCCGTTCAGAGAATGGAATATGAGACAATTGTAGTCTGTAGCCTTGGGTTTTATGTCTAGGTTTAAAGCTAAAGAAGGTTAATTTTGGAGTTGAAAAAAACAAAAATAGCTTTTTCTCTCTGTGTAGTGTATAGGTTATATGGTAAGCTCTCACCGTAGATATACATGTTTCGAAAAGGTGCTTAACAAGAAAGATAGGTCGCCTTATGCCACTGACTTGGTATGTTTTATCCCCATTTAGAATGTGTAGCAAGACCGTTAGTCACAAAACTGATACTTTCATACAAGATCTTAGATACTTTCGCATGAACTCGAATCATTCAAGGGATCATTGTTGCTCGCAAGAAAGGAGCAACCTGCTTCCTGCTGTGCTCTACCTTCAGCTGCCACCAGCACTTTCGCCATTGCTCCTTGCCCTCAATGTTCAATTGCCCATCTTTCCAAGACTCCAACCCAAGCCTTTCTTTCGAATCCGCTTCAAATTTCTTAGCCGAGGTCACTCCGTTCTTATCCATTGCCCACACCAATAATTCCCTTCTAAACTTGCCCTCTTGATGGGAAGTACTCATAATACTGCAAATAGACAACCCTCGCTCCTTTGCAAATGCCTCAATAGTGGCAAATAAGTTCTCCATGTTCCCGGCTTTCTCGATTAAAAACGATATATTTTTGACAACGGAACTGATCCCAAGGTTCATGGATCCTTCAGTCCACTGCTTGTAATCCTTCCTCAAGATATCCTTCAGACTGAGCCCGCCGATGTCTTCTTTGGCTTTAGAGATCTCATTGAAATACTCTTCAGAATTCCAAGTCCTATTTCCATCGGCGAAGATACGTTGCTCTAGGTATTCCACGGCTTCTTGATCCGTTGGCTTTGTCTTAGCCTTGCTTTTGAGGTTGTTGGTATCTATTAGAATCGGTGCCATCGCAAACTTAGCAAGCTCATGATTCCACGCATAATCTTTGTCGTCCATCAATCCTATTACCAGCTCATCCCATAACCCCATGCCCTCCTTGATAACCAAGCTGGTACAGCTCCCGCACGGCTTTACAACTCTCGGTTCTCCTTCATATCCTCTAGGTACCTTGTTTTCTTCGTCATGATGGTCAATGCATCCTACCACCCTCTCCGCATATAACCTTCCAAATTGCCCTTGGAGGGCGTTATGATCCACTAATATCCATCTCGTCTTCTCTGGCGCTAGGCCCCCAACCCCTCCAAGCTTGTCTAATTCATCCAACGTAACCAAATCCCCCACCCCTAAATTTGAGTGTTTGAGCACTGGAAGAAGCTCTGGTCGCAAGCTCAAATCTGCACGAGCTAGGTTCGAAAGCGGGACATGGAAGGTTTTAGAGGAGGATGCGTATGTTTTTAAATATGCTAGAACGACGGCGCTACAGATGGAATCAAGGTCTAACAAGGGGTTAATTAAAGCATTCGGAATAGCGCCTTTGCGATTCAAAATACCTGCAGACTCGTTTCCTACAACGAAAGTCACTGGCACAGAGTGCTTGATGGCGTCCTTCAACGTGGTTTTCGCAGATAAGAGAAAAGAACGCAGAGATGTTGGCCGTAAGGGATTCATCTTGCTTATCAGCGCAGAAGCAACTCCTTTGAGCTTTAAAGGATAAATTCCCCCAAAAATAGAGCGTGTTGCACCCCTAATGCGTTTGCCCTTCCTTGGGTGGAATTGCATGTTAGGTCAATGAAACTTGACGTTGAAGTCCAAGCGAGACGATGACGTCATCAGAGCCCTGAAATAGTTTCATTTTGCTGGTCGAACTCAGAGGATGTATTGTGTTGGATGGGGTTTGCTAATTAATAGCAGGCTCTATTATTTTCAGTTGGAAACAGCAACTTTTTCTATTTGTCTTTTGGTTGTGGCAACCTTTTTGTGCCAGGACATATGCACGCCCCTTCCATTGAGAAGAAAATTCTTGAGCGACTAATAAATCTATACAAAAATAAAGATTAATGGGGCGTTTTTCCCGAATCATAGTGCACTAGAAGCACAAAGCCCTATTTCGCATAAACCATAACTAGTGTATCAGCTTATATATCAAAGTTGGTTTCATGGCAGGGGCTATCTTGTAGTTGGCGCTCGTGCCTGCATCAGCATCTTATTTCTTCCCGGCCATCTGTGCAACTGCCGCTAGGCTCGGCCCGGCACATCACGACCTACAAAAGAGCAGACCTGCTCCAACGTCAACGATTACCAGCTGCCTTGGCTATTTTCGCTTTATAAAAGCTTTTTATAAACAATATAATACTGGTCTATCGTTAATATAGTCACCTTGCTATACTTATTCAAGCTCCTTTCACGCTGGAACACTTATAGATGAGCAGCTTCTGCCTTGGGCCCTTGTCGCTTGAGGGCACCCCCCTTCATTGTTTTTTTTATATGGCTGAAATTTTCACTCATATCGAACAAAGAAACAGTGCATGTTTAAAGGAATAGTCATATAAACGAACATACGTCTAGTGTAACGTACAGGTTAGGAAAAGAGTAACCTGAAATATTTTGAAGTGACCCTTCTAGAAAAGAATTACTATGATTCATTTAAACCGCTCTAGAAAACTGTAGAATCTCACCGTCGAATTGCTAGAGGAATAATGCACAGTAACGCTAGTAAGCCCATGTATTTGAACTGCTCTTAAGACATGGTGACCATGCTATCGCAGCCAGATCGAGAGTCGTGACTCGTGCCTGCCTTTCCGCGTCTATAGCATTATTCTACTCGATAGTGACCCCAAAGGCGTTAACCCCCTGCTCAATGTTTCTCTTGCTAAGAATTCCTCCTTGTATCTTAAGAGCCTTTCTGATAGTCCTAGACGTTCTAGACAGGAGATAAAGGTTAACGTCGCGTCATGCTGTGTATATCAAAGTCAAGGTCAAGATGCGCGAAGTTGCTAGCATCACAACGGTATTTAGTACAATAAGGCTTGTTCTACTGATACTGCAAGTCATCCCAGACGCTCGGTTTTCTGTGAATCATGACGCAATTGTAAAAATTGGGGCGCGGGCGCCGGGGCCCCCGCCGCCTTCAACCCACGGAAACAATATAGAAAAGGCCTCGCTAAGCCGAGGTTGAAAGGCAATCACCGCGCGGGAAGAGGCTAAAATTCACTGACAGAGCCTTAAATCTTTTTAGACTTTCCCAAAAGGTTTAGCGCAACTTTGGCGTGGTGATTAGGCTACCAAGGCTCAAATATAAAAACCTCCTCCAAACTCCCAAAGCCATCCTCCTTCCAACAACCTCAACACGACTTTCTTCTTCGCAATACATTTGCCTACCGCCAAACACTTCTCCAGCAACGCAACATCCTCTCTATTGCATTGCCAAAAGGTTAGTATCATTACCATCTCCATCTCATCTCACATCACATCACATCACATCACATCCCATCACATCTCCCCCTCAACGGCGATGGCATCATGATGTCTTCAACTGAAAGTCGAATCCAATCTGCTTAGCGGAAGCGTAATGGCACCTTTGCTGGGGCGGTACTGACTAGTAATTACTAATGTGCCGTAATGGCCATCGCCAGGGCGCCAGGTTGGCGTAGTAGGGGCAGACTGCGTTGAGCTTCGGCGAAAACATCCAGTCGGCCTCCCTGGCGTCCTTCCTCCCCTCTCTTTTGCTAACTGATATACAGGGCGCTTACAATGGCTTACCTTCTCGTGGTGTGAGTGTTAGTATCCAAGTGGAGAACCAACAAGCCAACTCCAACAATTCTGCTATGATCTTCAAAGGCAAGCTTGTCTCTATCTATATACATTTTGCACTTGCTGATTTGGATTCGTCGCGCATTAGTACCTCTTTCGCGTCTATCGTCTTCTGGTAATGTGTCTCTGCCAACGTGCCACGAGTCTGGTTCGCGATGGTTGTCGGTATGTTTGCTCGATTGAATCTTAGTATAGATTACTGTGACGGAAGGACTGTCATTTACTGTGAGGGAGGGTATATAGTAATAGTCATGTCATCTCTATAATGGCTTTCAGACTTGTTTCCGCTTGGCTCTGTGACATGAAAATGTGCAAACCTCTTGTAGACTTCCATCCTGCTACGTGCCAACTAGATTATCGCTCTACATCTCGCTTGCTCTAGGCATAGCTGGGATCTTGTATACCAAGCCGATAGCAGCCGGTAAATCACGTCAGAGAAACCTTCGAGAAACGGTGAGACAAGACACAGAATAGGGTGGCCCAGACCCAAAATAAGAAGCCAATGTTAAGTTTGAAATCTTTATAGATTCTGATATTAAAGCCCTCGGCAAAGGCAAGGCACATCAGCAAGCCTCGTCGCCCAAGCGATGAATAATAGATTTCCTTTCTTGTGAAGTAGAAAAGACAAAAGATTGTGTAACGTTAGGCAGACGTAAGACCAGAGAAACGGTAGAATGCAGCTGTCGAAGTTTTGGTTCTTCCCTGCCTCTTCATGTCCATCCTTTGCTTTCCTCCTTCTCTTTCTAGACCAGCAAATTAAGAGCCATGCTTGAGGGCCGTTACACTCGAATAAATCTAACCATTCACGAGGTAATATGTTCTTCTCAGTCAAATGTCCCCAAACATACATGCATGGTTCCTGATGCAAGTAAATCCCTTCGAACTTATTGCACACCGCAAAAGCCAACTTCCTCTTTTCCTTTTCGTTTCCTTACTTTGCAACCTCAGCAGGCAAACCAATGCACAGTGTCTCTACTGACACCCGCCTCGTATCTTAACTCATGTTTCAAATTGCAGTAGTTCCTTCCTTACTTTCGAATATTCGAGCAGTTGCATAGCTAACCGAGGTGCGACGAAACGCACGTGACTAGGGACTCACATGGACAAAGTCACACGGGGGAACAGTCTTGTATCGGCACCACTCTCTCGCCTCATGATGTGCATCATCTCTCTTACCGTATGCCACTCTTATCACTTCGCATCGACCAGATTTCACTACTGGAGGGGACCTTGAAAGGGCGTGAAGGTTTTGTGGCGGCAGATCACGATCATCTCTTCGGAATGTTTGGGGCACCACGTTCGGCAACGGCGGCATAAGGGTCACCAGGGCCCAGCAATGAAGATACCTACGTGTATACTCCGTACCTCCGAAATTCCAACGACTTCTCGCCGAATACGGAGGCTCACCGTCTTGAGGGCCGAGGTGGCTGCCAGCAGGAAATGAGTGGGGAGCCAGCGGGACAGCGTATACCGACTTTGAAGCATCGAGAGCTCACCGCAAGAACCCAAGGCGGTCCGACATGCCTGGCCGACTGAATGTGAGAAGGTCGCAGGGCAAAGCCGGGCGGCAGCAACAGCACAGAGGAGACGATCACACAGCAGAGTACGCTACAGTCTTGAATTGAGGCTCCTTCGGATGGGACAGCCAGCAGATGGCGGGGTCAATCCACAGCGGGTTGGACGGGATGGAGAGCAAAGCACGAGCTGCAGAACATACAGTACGTACAGTACGAAGGTACAGTACTTATTGCTGCGAGTCAAGTGCGCACGAATCACTCGTTGGCACTGCACCCCTACCCCACTAAGTGGTGACAACGAGATCATGCGGAAGTTATCTTCTTATTGAGCCTGAATCAGCTGAGATATTTTTAGTGTGAAGGCTTCTTTGTTTCTGCCGCCGGTCGAAAGGCTTGGAATGCCGGCCGCAATGTGCTGAGGTGAGGCAGAGGGGTGCTATTACGGTTCTCTACCAATTCATCTATGGCTTTGGAACAGTTTCCAGCTTTTGTCAACTTCGCTGTCGTCGTCTTACCTTTTTATATATTGATTTCCTCCACCCCGCAACCAGTTTTGACTTTTCCCCTCAAGCCCCCTTCCAGCGCCTTGGAACGAGTCGAGGCTGGGGGTGGGTTGGTGAGACCGTCCAGGTGCCAACCTACGAACCGTGCAGTGGAGGCACGGTGCACAAGGCTCCTTGGGTGCTTGGGTTTGGTGCCAGTCCGGAGGTTTACGGACGCATCCTCGTCATCATCACATCAGGGGTCCCACCACAATGCATTTGGAAAAAAAAAATATCAAGATTTCGCAACCAGAGATCCCAAGATGAATCGTCGTTAGATCTCCAATCGATTGCGCGAGGCTTTACCCAAAGATACTAGGAGCTCGGCTGTTGAGTGTGTGTTGTCCATTGCCGGTGGGAGTTTGGGCGATCGACAATGTTTCAATATCGGTTGTCGACCAAGCTAAATGGTCGAGGCCACTCTTAAGGTTAGTGGATCGCACTTCCCCCCTCTTATTCTGTCGGTTTCTTTTTTTTCTATTTGGTTTGAAAGGACCTTGTTCCTGACCTTGATGCGCTGTGCGACTTCCCCACATCTAATCCAAGCCTGCTCCAAGTACACCGCCCACCATTTTCGTGCCACACGCTAGCTACCATCTTCTTCGACAAGGATTCACTCGAAAGCCTCAACAAATGACAGAGAAATCTGCGAACAGAATACAGCTGGAAACCTCGCTGGCCTTTGCCTCCTCTGCTCCCTCAGCACTCCTTGCACTGCCAGCCGAATCTATCTCCACCTCATCTCAATCTCGAATTGCCCGCAGATAGCAACCAGGTCTTGGGCATTTTTAAAGCACAATCATGTTGACGTTGCGAAGGAGAATAGAAGCAATCCTAACATCACAACCTCCATACTAGAAAATAGCGACAAAGCTGGCTCGTTGCTCAATGGCGCCACTACTCCCGAACCGCATTGCAAAGGCAATGTTAGAAAGTGCCATCGAGAGAAGGAATATTAGAGGGGAGGGCATTCCCACAGGCCCAACATTTACATCCCACGAAGAGAACATTTTGCAGATCCTGGCCTTGACGTTTGCTGCCGTCAGCGTGGGTTCTGCCTTCTTGGCATTCTACTGGTTCGTTAGGATGCGGAGGACCTTCAGACACCAGTAAGCTGATTCGGGGTTTGGAGACAAAATATATATACTGACACCCTCGAGCCTAATTATGCTCTTGATTCAAAGCGATATGTTCAAGGCGTTGTGGTATATGGTCTATCCTATTGTCGTTTTCTGTCAAGGTCCCGTTCCTAGCAAATCGGCCTTCTGCCAAGTAAATGGGTTTTTCCTGACTCTTGGGATTGAAGCATCAGGTACGTACTTGGCTATAGATCAGTTCCGAATTCTAACACTTTCTAGATTTTGCCATTCTCATGATTGCCCTTCATACAGCGTTGTACATATTCAAACCACGACTTACAGGGGAAGGGGGTCTATATCCGTATCGACGCTACGCATATGCACTTTGGATTATTTTTCCTATTTTGATGGCTTCTCTGGCGTTCGTCAATAATCACGAAGCATATGTATCAGAAGGCACATACTGTTATCTCCCAGTTCGACCTTTTTGGTACCAACTGGCACTTGGTTGGATCCCTCGATATATCATTTTTATTTTTATTCTCGGTATATACGGATCCATCTACTACTACGTTCGCTATAAGTTTCATGGCTTCAACAAGGAGGGGAAAGCAAGTTCTTATCCTGCAAATAACTCAAACATATCAGGACCTCGATCGCTAAGGTAAATAAATTTCCGCTGAATTCTCTTCTTTTCCACTTATGTCCCGATATTTTGGGCATATCCAATACCATTAAAGCTTCCATTCATGTTTCTACATTTTAAAATGCTTAAAACTTGATGTCTGACTTGAACTATAGATATTCGAGAACAGATGTTCTTCCTCCGACTCCAATTCTCGCATGTCATGGTCTAATCCCAGAAAGCAATCAGCCAAATACACTAAACGAAAGCAATTCGTGGAGAACCTCGCGAGTACCTCTAAGACCTTTGAAAGGGAACATAGCTACTAAAGCCACTCAAGCGACAGGAACACACCGCTTTATGTGGACAAGCTTTACCCATGGGCCCCGGCCATCGACACCGCCTTTGGAGCCTTTGGAGCCTTCAACTGGTGGTGCTGATTCCTTTATTGTACCATCCACTCCGCGCCCTCTACCCTTTCTGTCACCGGTATCCGCATCACCACGAACTGTTCCCTCGCTATCAGAGTCAAATGTAGAATCGCGAGCTACCTCGTGGAGAGATGGATTTGTTCGCCGCTTTTCTCCTACCTCGAGCGGTTCACCAAATACCAAACATTCGTTTGTTAGCATTTTTAATGCTCTTCGTCGTCATCCAGACTCCTCTGGCAACGACACTCCAATTTCCCAGCTACAACTCGTCAACTCTCGTGGCCAAACTTTTATCGATACAGAAATGCTTCGTACTAGAGACAAAATTCGACGACAACTTCGCTTCTTGTTTATATATCCTTTGTTTTATATGGGAATGTGGATTGTCCCTTTTGCCTCACACGTATTGCAATATAACTATAAATTGGCAATTGATCCCCCTTTTGCGTTGATTTGCGTTTCGACAATTTTCGTTTGCCTGCAAGGAGCCGTGGATTGTTGGTTATTCTCTACCCGCGAAAAGCCATGGCGGCATATTCTCAAGACGGAAGGGAATTTCTGGATCAGTCTGAAGTTTTGCTTTGGGTGGTCAACGTCGAGTCAGACAACAACTTCACATGGACCTGGTAAAACGCGGGAGGAGATGGTCCGAGACGCTAGTGCTGCATATCATAGAAGGGACGAGGAGATGGCCTTGAGACGAGCTCAGGTAGAGAGTGCGGTATCTCAAAATGAGAATCCAAGAGATGTACCGAGAAGCTGGTGGGAAGGTATAGGGGTTGATGGTTCTATGAGTGCTACGTTGGAAAAGGGTTCCCATTCAATGGAGAGTGGGAGTCTGAGGAGGGAAGCACTGGCGAAACCTGCGGGCGGTTTAAGCGCCACACTGCCAAAAAAGGGAGAAGATTCACCCGAACCCACGACGCTTCCAAGAAAATGCACCACAATAGAGCAGCATGATTCACAAGAGTCGAGTACATAACATACGACATAAGGGGCGAGGATGATCTGTAGTATTAGGTTTGATTTTAGCGGCATTGGGAGGCGTATATACCCGAAGGGAATGCACGGGTACTCCGTAGTAGATGGCGTTTTATGGGCTGGAGCGTCTACGGACCCAGCGGATACTGTACATATTTAGATGAATTTCTTGTGGGGGTGGCATGCGCTGTATATAGCTGCGAAGAAGCTTTATAATATCACCCCAAAAGATAAGCTCACAATGTTCTTGTGTCTAATCTCAGGCTTTGGGTTTAGGCTCGAGACCTCTGGTTATGGAATGAGGTAAAAGCTTACGACGTTATTCATAATGCAGGTAGGGAGACGGGTTTCTTTCCGCTGGGAATATCACCACGTACGAATACCGAGAAAGGAGTATTGCATTGGAATGTCGTAAACGTTGCAAGTTGTGGGGGTTCAAAGCAAGTGGTTAAGTCCTCGGCACATCGACAATAGGCATTTGCTTCTGGGTAGCTAAGTAGCTTCAGATTCTTCCCGGAGTTCCCTTATGGATTATAGCACATATTTCAAGAGAGCTATGTTCAAGCCATGTCTATATAAGAAATCTATAATGTTACCTATACCCTCGCTAGTACTTTCTACACATCCACACAGACAAAGTCAAAAGGAAGGCTTCAAAAGCTGCAAATAAAAGTCTCGAAACCAAGCTTAATTTTAAGCTCGAGGAGAGGGTGGTATCATTTATATATAAGAGTCGTCGAAAGACATATCTTTCATCAAGTTATAAAATCTCCTTTACCTTCACATTTTCCCGTCGAAGTACGTCATCAAACGCCTGCCTGCCGGTTCCATGAGTTACACACTTTTAATCCCAAATAATGAATTAATTGATACCTCCATCTATCTCATTTTCGATGTCCTAGCTTTGGTAGTTTCAGCGGAAGAGTAAGAATGATTGTTATTACAGATAACAGAGCGGCCATTATGAACGCCGCTCGTAAAGAAGCGGCGTAGGCATCGATGACTTGTTCTTGGTATTGGGGTGCCAGGTCGATGATTGCACGGACGGATTTGCGGACTTCTTGGATGACCTGGGAGAGTTGTTAGTTGTAACTTTTATCTTATATAAGGTATGTTTGGATGAAAGGGAGGATAGGGGGAGGATGGGAGGAAAACTCACTCTCTCCTTCTCAGGCCCAATAACCTTCTGATCCAAATACAAAACTAATGCATTCTGCACCACTAAACTACTCGCTGCCACTCCCAATACTATTCCCATACTCCTCCACAAAATCAACGTCGACGACACGACTGCCTGCTCCTCCTGCGGCGACACGGCAAGCACACTCATAAATGTGGCTGGGAACATGAATCCCTGTCCTATGAAACTGGGGATCAGGAAGAGTAGATATGCCCAGCTGGGATATGTCCTGGGCATGAAACATAGGATGGTGGTTCCGAAGGTGAGAAAGATGACACCGAGGACGAGGAGCCAGTAGAGACGTCTGGTCCAGGTGATGAGGAAACCGGTGAGGGTGCCGACAGCGGAGGCGGCAATGGTGGGGATTATAAGGCGGAGGCCAGATGAGGTGGCGGAGGTGAGGAGGACGGCTTGGAAGTATAAGGGGATGTTGAAGAGCACAGCGTTGGTGATGACGGCGCCGATGGCGTTGGCAAAGATGAGACCAGCACGAGGGTTGGAGTTGATGATGGCGAGGGGCATGATAGGAAGGGGAACTTTTGATTCCGTGTGTAGGAACAGGGGGAAGGTTATTGTGAATATAACGAGCGAGGCGATGATGAAGGGGTGGGACCAAGGGAGGACGTTGCCGCCTAGGTTCTTGAATATGTTAGCGATTGGCTGGAAGGAAGCGAAGGGGGGTGATTGGACGCTTACTAGGCCGAGTATCAAGAATGTTATCGATGTTGTGAGCAAAATCGAGCCTTTGAAATCAAACACTTTCATGGCTTCCATAACGCTTTTCTGTTGAGCACCTTGGGAAAGACCTAAGGTGCTGGGGACTGTGTAAGCGGAAATCAAAATGCAAAAGGCCAAAGCAGGGACCTGGATTCCGAATTCCCATCTCCAACCTAGTGAGTCTGCAACTGCACCTCCGAGAGCAGCTCCAGCCGAGGACCCAAGACCAAATATAATGTTTATATATGATTGATAAGCACCACGGATTTCAATCGGTACAAGATCACTTGTAATAATGGAGCCCATGGTCATCATGCCGCCAGCACCCAGTCCACATACCGCTCTCGCGATGATGAAGCTAGTCATTGACTGAGCGAGTGCACACCATATTGTAGCTATCAAGAAGATGGTCATTGTAAATAAATACGGGCCCTTTCGTCCAATCGTATCTGACAACCGACCAAACAAAGGCTGAAAGCTCGTCGATGTGAGTAGGAAAGCAGTTGATAACCACGAGGCACTGTTTGAACTATGGAAGTACGAAGTAATAACAGGATGACTCGACACCATGATTGTGGAATCGAAACAAGACACAAAGTTGGTGGCCAGAACACCTCCAAAGACTAACCAGAACTGAGAGACGCTCACGCCCGCTAGGAACGGGGATTTCGGTTCGGTCTCTTCTGCTACTGCTTCTTCTTCGTCGATGACTTCCGAGCTACTCCCCACGGTGCTGGCGAAGGATTTCCGCCTCGGCCTAACTTGACTGGTTCCCCGTGAGCAGGATTTCCTCAGGTTGCTATACCGCCGGGGTCCTCGCAGCATGGCTGTTTCCTGAGATTGAGGCTCGATCCCGATACCAGTCGAGATAGACTCGGAGCGCGAGAGGAGGCGATCGAACTCATTTGGATCGATGTCTGTTTCGTCGAATTCGTCGTCCTCGGCTGTTTCACAGGTTGAAGGGGTGTCACCATCGTAGGATGTGAAGTTCAGTGCCGCGAGGAGGGAAGTTCGTTCGTCGACTCCATTGTCGGCGTTGGCAGGTCTCCCTCGAGAACCTAGACCATCCGGTCCTCCATCTTCAGGCATCCTATGCAAAAGCTCCGAAATACCTTTCAACAACTTAACGTCAAGCCATACAAGATCAGGACTTCGTACAGCCTCGATCCTTAAGAATAAGAAAATCCAAGAAAAGTCTTCAGATCCAACCGAGCGGATCACCTCACAAAGTGAACAATCGACAATCGAAGTCCCAAGCCAAGAAGGCCGCGAATCACGTGTGGATGGTGTGCGAGGACGAGAATTGGTGAAACTTGAAAGGAAGCAAACGAACTAGAAAACGACGAATCCAAACTCTGTACCAATCAACATGATATATATAAATGACGAGAGAAGAGAGAGAAAAGGCGGCACCTGCGCTTGCGGGGAGCATCGCCGATTAGTCGTCCATGGCGAACTTACGTGACCTTGCAATTGCTGCAGACATAACCTTACTGTAGCGTTTCCGGCCCGAGCCCGAAGGACGGTATATGCATATGCATATGTACCTCCACCTCTCTCCTCAATGGCCCGCCCGGCTATGGATTAGATTGCTTCGCTGCCGTGGAACTGAAGACGACTCTCCAAAGAACCCGCGGGGAAGAGCTGATGCAAGACTCAACGAGCCTCAGTCGACGCTTTCTCTGGCAAGGAGCCGCTGCTGGAACGCAGGATGACTTCAAAATGCCTTCAGCGGGCGACTGACTAGAGGGGCTCGCTTGCTTCCAGGAGTTCCACTCTCCGATATCGTCTTTGGCTCCCCTTATCGAGAGCAATGTAACGCAACCATTGTGAACCCTCCCCCCATTCTTGCACGTAACATCGAGTCCAGCTTCACCTACTCTTTCACATTTTCTGTCTCGCTCTCTTCAGTCTGTCCCTTGCACGTAAGCAGTGTTTTCGCCTCTAGTGCTCCTCCAAAATGCCTCACCAACGCCCGCTCAGAGTCGCAATACTCCAATGTGACACCCCCCTCCCGAACACAAACGCGCAGTATGGCAGCTACGGCGGCGTCTTCACCTCCCTCCTCGATTCCGGCGTGAGAGCCCTCCTCCCCACTCATCCGGAGCTGGCTCTTTCCATCTCAGCCTATGATGTTGTTGGTGCGCAAGAATACCCTGAGCTGGAAGACGTGGATGCGGTGCTGATCACGGGATCAAAATACGATTCGTTTAGGAGTGATGAATGGATATTAAAACTCGTAGAGTTTGCAAAGAGGGTGTTGGAGCAGGAGAGAGTCAGGTTGATAGGGGTCTGTTTTGGGCATCAGATCATTGGGAGGGCGATGGGGGTGCCGGTTGGGAGGAGCGACAAGGGCTGGGAAGTGAGTGTTACAGATGTGGAGTTGACGGAGAGGGGGAAGGAGGTATTTGGAAAAGACACTTTGGTAAATGCTGTTGCAACTTGTCTCGGGACTTCCTAATTAACCATGCTAAACAGGCTTTGAACCAAATGCATAGAGATATTGTATTTGAGTACCCGGAAGGTGTAGAGAAACTAGCCTTTACAGACAAATGCGCGGTGCAGGGTATGTATCTGAGCAAGAAGTTTATCTCGGTTCAAGGGCATCCAGAATTTAACGAGGGAATTGTGAGGGAGTTGTTAACGGCCAGGCATGCATCGGGGCTCTTTGATGATGCGATGTTTGAGGATGCTTGGAATAGGGTAGGAAATCAACAGGATGGGGTGGTGGTCGCAAAAGCTTTTTTGAAGTTCTTGTTAGACTGAAGGATGGTTTATTGAGATGGATTTTATTGGAATCGTACTTCATCGTGATAGTAGTTTTGGGGGATGCATCAATCTGCTGCATAGAGGAAAGCCCGTGGACAACCCGGGACCAAATAAAGCTGGCTGTATTACACCTAGATGAAGCCTATATCTAAGAAAGAATCCATTACCTCCCTAGAGCTCACCCTTTGCATTCAAACGCGCAGCAATTAAGTCCAGCCAACGCGCAAGTCTAGGTGGATAGTCAATATGGGCATGAGAGATATGTTAGAGTCAAAAGGTCTCACCTATATCCCGCCTTTGCAATCTGTAGCTGTACCACTGGAATAGCTGCTTCATAATAGTCCCCACTGAGCTCTTGGTTCTCCACGCCAGCTACGCCGATAGGTAGGACTGTCGTGCAAACCAACCGGTTGGATTCCTCGGCCCAAGACAATGCTGTAGTGATCGGATCACTCAGATCTACGCCATCGAGCCAACTTTCAGCAATGTAACTATAAGCTCCTTTTTTGATAGAATCTGTCAATGTCGCTGACCACTTTTGCGCAAATGCAAGAGCGTATCCCCCAATCAGCTTTTCTGGGATATTTGAGTCCCAGACACGGTGAAGGTTCGTGGCTTTGCCGTCAAAAGTGCAATTGATTGAGTTTCCACCTCGATCAACGGATTCATCGTGGAGGGGTTGATGGATATCGCCAACAAACTAGGGGTTTTAGCCTAGTTAGAATCAAGAGATTTTAATCTCCAGAAAACTTACATGGATCACGAACTATAATCAAGTTATTAGTTTACTTAGGCTTTTGGTCGATCTGGAGTCCGTACCTTGGCAGCCATATTGATTTGGCCGGCACTCAAGTCCGGATCAAGTACTCGATTTGTCTATCCAATGTTAACTATATTTTCGTAAGTATTGGAGCTTCGCCTACATAGTTTTGAATCGCCGTAACGACGCAACCATTGTTACCGCAATCCCTGGTATACTTTACACTGCAAGAAGTAGGTGGATCATCTTCCGCATCAATGAAGTGGAACGGTGCAGTGAATCTCCCAGCAGCAGTATATCGAAAGGAATCGGCCCAGGTTGCAACATTTGCAAGATAGGCGTCGGAGGTATTGTGTAGAATGCTTTGGAGGAGATCTCTCGTGTCGGGTTCAACAAAGTTGGAGGCAATGTAGGCTACGGTCTGATGACCGAGTGATCCCCAAGCAATTGCTTGTGGGAGGAATGAGAGAAGAGCAAGCTTTGAAAATGCCTCGTAGCGCTTCATCTGGGCTGAGCTCGTGACTTCGAGCTGTGATGGCTGAATAAGTGAATGCGTGGATGGGCGTTTTTAGCTGCGAAAATAAACAGAGAATGCAATACGATAAAGCAGAACTTAGAAACAGGACCTCAGCTCCCACTTGATATATGAAGGTGATTCGGCCTTGTGACTACGGTTATGTTGATCACTAGATTGTGTGACACGTTTTGAGAGGCTTAGAAGAGGAGAAGCTGGTTGGCCAAGGGTTGTCCTAGGGACAATGGAGTGCAGGGGCTGATTAACACTTCAAGCCAGTCAAACTCACCACTACCTTGCCGATACTACCAAACTTCCCCGAATAGTGCTACACATGTGGAAGATATCTAAGATGTTACGACTCGCAAGCCAGTCTATCAATGCAGTACTGCAATAAATCGGCCTTACCAAAGGCCTAAGAGCTCAAGCCCGAAGTTTACTGAGGCCATTTGTGTTGGACAGGTTTAACACGCTCCATGCAACAAAGAGTCTTTAGCAGACTACTCCTGATTGAAAATTAAAACTAGGCACACATTGTGTTCGTCATAGATCCTAGCTTGAGGAACTTAAGAAATAGCTAATTTGAATGCTAAATTCTACTATGCTATACATATTTTACATTTTAGTTATCTACTAATCGCCTTCTGTTAAGATTATGCTTCATCCGCACCATTGAGTCTTACGACGACTTGCTCATAATATACCTTCTATATAATGCTACCCATTCACCTCCATCATCCGGTGAATTTAAGTCGTATTTTTCGATATCAGGATCGGTAATCAACAAGCAGGCCTTGAGTCCATCAAGAACGACCGCAGGTTGAATAGTCGGCTTCTCCTGTTCCATAACGGGTACCCAATTTCGTAGGACATTGATGCAAGCAAGCTGAGATCGTGTTGCTGCTATTGTCTTGAACATGAAATTGTAAATAGCACCTGATTGGGACATGTTGCTTTGTGCCGCCATCCTGAATATGTCCCAGAAGAATCCCCAATATTGCCTCTTCGCATACAGCCGCATCAGGCGCATCCTCGACTCTTCCGAAAAAAGTGGTAGTTTAAGCTGCCGAAACAGGTAGTGGAGCCGAGTTACAATACCAGGTGCTATAGAACTTGGAAGGCTAGATATCGTATCAACAGTATGATAGCCCTGGTCTTTAACAGTACTTGTTACCATGGTGTCTCTACTCCTCCCTTCCTGGGTTAAGGGGGCCGTTTCTGCCTCGGATCGGCTCAATCCTTCAACTATAGCTTCTTGTAGGCTGACAAGTATATCCTCCTGAAGAATATCAATTCCCTGGTCATGCATTCCTTGAAGAACTTGCATTGCAAGTTCTAGATGACACATTCTAGTGTGGTGGTTATAAGGCCATTCAAGACACCCACGCAACAAATGTTTGTATGTTCGCAGAGATATCGCAACTCCAGAGCTTTGCATAGCTTCAAAGATGCTCGACAAACCATCAAAGGTATATCCATGGTGAATCGAACCAGCATATGTTTGGAGCCGAATCTGTTGGGCGAAGTCGGCATCTTTTGGAGGATGTTCAGTAGTTATAAAGTGGCATTTTAAGTAGTCAGTGGACAACGATTTGTGCAGAATTTCTTTCTCATCGCGGCCTAACTCGAAGATAGCGCGATCTTTCGGGAGTGATTCAAGATACAGCACCAAAATCGAACGGAAAAATGGTCTCCATTTCGATCTTCGTAGGTGAGAATAATATTGGCCACACATAACTATTTCGTTCACAGGCAATTTGATGGCTATCGAATCACGCCTTGCAATATCAATAGCATTTTGAACTGATTCAATAATCTCTTCCTCGGATGGTATCGATATCTTGGTTGAATTTGAACTCTTCGGTACGGAAGCACCTGGTACCACCGAGTCTGGGTCGTCTAGTGCCTTAACTACTCGTCTTACCGAGTGAATTTTGCGTGTCTGCCCAAATGATGGATTGAGACCCATGTTTGAGGATTGTAACGGGGGAGGTAAAGGTTGACGAGCCGCGGGTTGACTGAGAGGTTTAGCTATCTCGTCTACAAGCTGGCGAGTTCCCCGCTCTAGAATCCCCCCCCATAGCCTCTCTAAGTCAATTTCTTCTCGCTTTTCTTCTGTGAGCATCTGAACGACGATCCTCACTCCATCGGTTTGCCGCCCGAAACCCACGAAGCCTTTGCGTTCTGGTTCTGGCTTTCCTTCACTTTCATCACCCTCAACGACTCCGACATCTACGCAGACCCATCCGGTTCGAACGCCATCATCTTCATTATCGTCATCGACACTGCCCATAAGCTTTGCTCTTTTTGCCTTGCGTTTCAACTTCAGCTTTAACTCATTCCGACCGAGCAGTCCATCGGCGTCCGGCTTTAGCTTATATGCGCTTCTCAGCCATCGACAGAGACGGTCTGCAGACACGTGTAAGTGCTTTTCGCTCCTGGCGGTGCCGAGAATCATCAACAAATTTGCTCCTAAAGCTGGAGGAGGATCGAGCGTTCGAAGATCGAGGAGGGAAAGGTCATCAAGGCCGAGATCGATCGAAATTTGCTGTAATAGCGGCTGTAAAATTGGAGGGGGGGAATCCGGAAGGTCTGGTATTTGCTGCCGCTCAGATAATTGTTGTGGTACCATTTCTGGAGATTCAACTTGGAGATACCAAGGTGTTGCAGACGCCTGCGTGTTTTCTGTAGTATCCTCAATGTCTTCGGCCTCCTCTTGCTTGTGTGCCGCCTCCTCTCCATGACTTGATATACGTAAGTTTCGATTGTCCTGTGTTAGCCGTCGAAGTTGCTGTGTTGAAATTCGGTATATCGAGTAAGTTGGGAGGATTCGAGGTGCTCGAATCGAAAAGCCGGCGAGGGATGTAAAGCTTCGTAGAACTGCCAATCGACAGCCAGCACATTTTACTGCACCCAAAGTCCCAGGAACCATCTTGCTCGTGGGAGAAAGCTCTTTGCAAACTTGCTACTGGCGTTTGTTAAATCAAAATATCTGAGAAGTTCCATGCTTGATATTTTGTTCGTAGGGCGGGCGAAGCGGGCCAGAAGTGCACGGATTATCACAAACTCGAGAGCGTCGGAACACTTTAAACATAAACAGCGATACCGGTATCTAAGAGCACTCCTATATATGCACACTTCTATACTCATAATGATACAAAACTAGGTGTTCTGTATACTATTGCATGCTTATCAATTGACCTAAACTGAACTTAGAAGATAATCTGAATGGTATGAAAGTCCTACCAAGTATACCAGCTATAGGGTAGCAGTTTGACGGGATCGGGATAACTTACTGGTACACAGTCTTTGTTTGGTAGTACGCTGAGAATTGGAAGAAATCCGAACTTACGAATGCTTCAAATAACCAAAATCATCTAGAGAAAACTAATGATTCATGAAATTACTGACTCGGCTCGCTCGGCCCGGCTGCTCGGGAAAGGGTACTCACCTCGGTAGCTTATTCATGAGGAGCGCTGGTGAAGGCTGTAACGTCTAAAAGCCCCACTCGCTATGTCTAGAGGTTTATAAATTCTACTAAATAATTGTATCAATTCTATAAGCACTTTAATTGCATTTGGCCTCCGAAAGCCACCAGAGCATGTCCTCAATAATAATGTTGGTGTGGCATGCGACATGACGGGGTCTCTACCCGACTATTAAGAGCTGGCGGAGCTCAGCTCTACCTACGGTGGTCTCTACCAACCAAAGTGCAACTTCGCAAAATTTGTTACATCGTCTCTTATATCCTCCATCAAACGAAGTCGAGACTTAAGCTCCAATGTCAGCGTAGCATCACAGTCTTTGCGAATTTTGAAATTTCAGCAGTAATTGTTTGTCATCTTTTGTTTTCCCTTTGCCCTGCACACCTTTGAGATGCTTATTCGTGCCGCCCGCCGAAAAACTTGCCCCGAGGCACTTCATTACAGAATCTCCTCCCAGCAATTACAGCTACCATGGCTATTACCCGCCTACAATACTTCCAATCATAATCACCGAAGGTGGATATCAATTGATGGTGTGCAAAAGGAATCCGCGCTGAGAAGGCGGCGGAATTCAAAAGATGCCTCCAGCATGCCCCCCCGACGATCGCTGGGCACAGCATTTAACTACAGACCTGTCGACGATATCCCTTTCGAAAGCCTGGGTACTATGCCCCCCCCTCCTCCTCCACAGCAAGGGGATGTAAGCCAATATCATGGTTTTGGTAGCATATCGAATCTACGACCACTCGACGTTTCAAATGCAATATATCTTGGGGGGACTCTCGCAACAGCACCAAAAAGACACCACCATCGTGGAAGTGGTGTTGGCGGAGTGCTCGAGGAGATACAATCTGTTTACGATGCCTGCCTACAAGTTGGTAGGATCGAGCGTGCAGGAAAGATTCTTCGCCGTATAGAAGCGATAGAGGAAATAAGGGGAGAAGACATGCTCAACCTCCACAATCGATATCTCCGAGCTTCGTTCGATTCGATAGTTATGAAGCCAAGCGAGCGCGCCCTACAGGAGATGCATAAGTGGTACGAGCTTCACATCCGTATCAAAGGTCTACCTCAGACTCCCGAGACCATAGGGATTATGATTAAGGCCTCCCTTCGGGCAGCCCCCTCCCAACGGAATCGACTGGTTCGACGCTACATGGATTTGTTGGAAGAAAATCCAGCAGGGCAGCTATTGGAAGCTGAAGTACTAACTGCGCATGAATTTAACCAAGTCATTAGTATCTATCCCAAAGGAAATTTGAAGCCTGAGCTCTGGGATATCGAGGAGACTCTCGAAAACGAAAACGAAAACGAGAGGACGGAAGCTGTATCCCCCACACAGCCTGTGCCCGAAGTGAAAGAAACCAGCCAAAAAGGGCTAGGGTTAAAGTCCCTCAAAAAGTCTCTTTCTCTGTTTTCAAAGCTCCCTCTGGAGGGAATCGACTTGCATACTGCATCAGCACAAGAAAGGAGGGAAATCCAAATGCGACTCGAAAACGAGGCGGTGGACTCGGCCATCCAACGATGGAGGGAAGAAGCCGAGGCGCTCACCAAAAAAGGTGTGAGCACATCAATTCAAACGAAATCTATTGGGTCGAGGATGTGGAAGTGGCAGCTTGCTTTGGTTGATTATTTGAAGGAGGAATTAAAACAAGTGCAGGCAGCCGAGGAGGCCACTCAGAAGAAAGTCAAAGACATCGAGAGGTGTGCTTATGGCCCCTTTCTACGGATTTTGCCAGTGGAAAAGGTAGCTGCGTTGACAATACTGGCCTGTATGTCTCTTATGAGCAGAGGCGGTGTGGATAAGGGCGCTACGCTTTCAAACACAATTATAGCCGTTGGCCGTGCTATCGAGGACGAGAGCGATTTCGAAGTGCTCCAGCAAAATTACAAGAAAGGTATATGGCCTAAGCAAAGGAGAGGCAAACCAGCAATTTCACCAGAGCTTTTGAAAAGAGCTTTGCGATACCGAAAACCAGGAGCCGCAGCTAGATATGTAGCCGATCAACTGGGCCAAGACCAAGCTGCAGCAGCGCTTGCTTCAAGGGAATGGCCTATCACCACGAGAGCCAAAGTCGGGGCATTTCTCACGGCTGCACTAATTGAAGTGGCCAAAGTCCCTGTTCAGGTGCAGAATCCTGACACGAAGGAGCTTTTAACACAAATGCAACCAGCATTTTCCCATTCTTACCAATTACGAAAGGGAAAGAAGTACGGAGTCATTGTTGCGAACCAAGTATTGATGGAGCAGCTTAAGCGCGAACCTGTGCACAGTCTTCTTGCAAAACAGCTTCCTATGATCGTATTACCGGAGCCATGGACCAGTTTCCAAAAGGGTGGCTTCATCGCACATCCTGACAAGGTCATGCGTATCAAGCATGGTGATAAAGACCAGCGTCATTACGTAGAGGCTGCTCTTGGCCAGGGAAACATGGAGCAAACCTTTAAAGGCCTCGATGTCCTCGGTAAGACATCATGGAAAATCAACCAGTCCGTATTTGATGTGATGCTAAAAGCTTGGAATTCTGGCGAAGCGATTGCCAATTTTCCTCCTGAGCAACCGAATTTAAAAGTTCCCGAGGAACCATCCGCTGCCAAAGATCCATTGGAACGACGAGAATGGATAATGGCTGTCAAGCGCGTGGAAAACATCCGGGCTGGCCTCCACTCCCAGAGATGTTTCCAGAATTTCCAGATTGAAATTGCAAGGGCATTAAGAAACGAAACCTTCTACTTCCCGCACAATATTGATTTTCGCGGACGTGCGTATCCCATCCCGCCATATCTCAACCACATGGGTGCCGATCACTGTCGAGGATTACTACAATTTGGGGAGGGCAAGGAGCTTGGGAAACAAGGGTTGAGATGGCTCAAAATACATCTCTCTAATGTTTTTGGATACGACAAGGCCAGCCTTACTGAGCGCGAAGAGTTCTCTAATGAACATGCAGAGCAGATTCAAGACTCTGCAATGAGGCCGTTAGACGGAAACAGATGGTGGCTCAGTGCTGAAGATCCCTGGCAATGCCTTGCCGCATGTTTTGAGCTAACGCGAGCTCTAGAACTCCCGGATCCTACCAAGCTTGTCTCGTACCTTCCTGTCCACCAAGACGGTACTTGCAATGGATTACAGCATTATGCTGCCCTTGGTGGAGATTCCTGGGGTGCTAAACAAGTAAACCTTGAGCCCGGTGATCGTCCTGCTGACGTCTACACGGCTGTGGCAAATCTAGTAAAAGCTAGCATCAAGCAAGACAAAGAGCAGGGGGATGAGCTTGCTGCTTATATGGATGGAAAGATTACTCGGAAAACTGTCAAGCAAACAGTTATGACTAATGTTTACGGTGTCACTTTTAGTGGGGCCAGAGCTCAAGTCACTAAACAGCTTATGGCAGCAAGCAACGTTTCTGAGGAGAAGTATAAGTACGCAGAGCTAGGAGCTTACATCGCCCATAAAATTTTTAATGCGCTTTCTTCGATGTTTACAGGGGCTCATGATATCCAGTACTGGTTCGGAGAGTGTGCAAACAGAATCACAGCGGCTTTGACACTCGAACAACTAAATCGACTGGAAGCAGAATGGCCCAGGCTAACTTCGCGAATCAAGCCAGAGGTGCGCCCCAATTACAACCCTCCAACTATTGACGAGCTGGTGCAATTCAAGTCCACCGTCATTTGGACCAACCCTCTCCACATGCCCATTGTACAGCCTTATCGTATAGCCACAATGCAATCAGTCCAGACGACCATGCAGAAATTTACGCTGAATGAGCCTCACGCATCAAATCCCGTAAACAGGCGGAAACAGCTACAAGGCTTACCACCTAACTTTATTCATTCGTTAGACGCAACTCATATGCTTCTTTCGGCTCTAAAGTGCGATGAATTAGGCCTTTCATTTGCCGCCGTGCACGACTCTTTCTGGACTCATGCCTCTGATATCGACACGATGAGCAACGTGCTAAGAGATTCCTTCATCAGAATCCATAGCGAAGATGTAATTGGACGTCTTGCGGCCGAGTTTGCAACTAGGTACAAAGGCTGCATATATGCAGCAAAATTACAACCGAGTAGTCCCATATATCAGAAAATTTGTGCTTGGCGAGCTGAAAGGAAGGCAAATAAAGACCATGCCAAGCCACCTTCCCCGAAAAATCAACGTCTCCCACCACTCGACGAGCTTATGCTAGAGTACCAGAGGTACCGGCTTCTTAATTCTTCGGACCCTGGTGAGATTACGCAAGGAAAAAGCATGGTCACTCCTGGCAGTATTTATGAAGAGATGGCAAGAGAAGGTGACCTGGCTCCCGCTGAGGAGCTTGGGCAAATGGGCTTGGGAGATATCCCTTCCAGGGGATCCTCCTTGAATGCAAGTCAGCAACTTGATAACAGTGGTTTAAACGGAATCATCTCTGATATAGCTGGGGAGGGTTTGAATGAAGGCGAAGCTAGCGAGGCTTCGTCTCAATCCGACAAGTCAGCAGGGAAGAAAATACCAACCAATTGTTCATGGACAGAACGAGTTTGGTTGCCACTAACTTTTCCCCCAGTGCCCAAAAAGGTGTGTCCACACCAATTTGCTAACGTGGTAATTAAAAAGCTAACGACCTCTCTAGGGAGCATTTGACGTGTCAAGATTAAGGACGAGCAAATATTTCTTTTCGTAAACTCCCGCCAACGAGTTACGAGGTGCCTCCTAAGTGCCGGAAATAAGTACGATATCTCTAGCTTTACCGCCAGAGCTTCCAGGGCCACATTTCTTGTAAAAAAATCTGTTTTACTGCAGCATAGCGATGGGTGTTTGCATTTGCAGGCGTTGGGCAATCGATCCCGCAGCGGAGCATGGATGTAAATGTAGTCTAAGTGTACAGTTAGATGCAAGGGGGCCTTGTC
The DNA here is from genome assembly GCA_000328965.1 of Ascocoryne sarcoides NRRL 50072. Lineage (NCBI taxonomy): Eukaryota > Fungi > Ascomycota > Leotiomycetes > Helotiales > Gelatinodiscaceae > Ascocoryne > Ascocoryne sarcoides. Next base: position 1,107,343 of record KB205942.1, read on the forward strand.
GTACAGCTACGAAAGGTCCGTATTACCCCACAGTTGGAATTGGCGAAACGATAGATGGTCTAAATGCTCACTTGTACCTATGTATATGTCACATAGATCTCAGCAATGTAAAACTATATATAGCCGATATGCACGGTATGGAGTTGAGTTACACGGTCGAGAGAAGTGCAAATTGTTTAGAAATTTTGAACACTGTCATCGGATGTGATTCGGAGCTGAGGGATAAATCTGTCTTGTACAACAACTATCGACTCAGCTCTTTTCACTCTCGGCATTAGGGCTGACGGTGTGAGGTATCACAAGTCTAGTACAACTCGACTTATAGAGACCGTTAGCAAATTACATGCAAAACGAGGCTTTTGTCGGACATGAGAACAGAGTTGAGTAAGAAGGTCAGCCCAAGAAGCTTCGGTAGTCTGACGTACTAAACGGAATTCTCCTGCTGTCTTTATATAGAATCGCCTCATCCCCCCAATACCTTCTTCAATCGAATCATATTTCCACCAAATTAAAAAAAAACACTCAAGATGAAATCATACTTCGCATTTTCAGCCCTCCTAGCCCTCTTAACTCTCCTCGTTGTGTAATTGTTACCCAAGCTCTCTTCCTGATCCAGCAACTGACTATTCATATAACAGACAAATTGTGGGAGATGATGGAAAGCATTCCATGTGCGGGCCAACAACCCTGGCTATTCCTCGTTTTTGCTATACCAAGACGATTACTACTAGTCCACCTAGGGGTGGTAAGTTGGATGTTGAGGTTGTATTTGATACTTGCTAATATCAAATAGCTTGTCCCACTTACAACTGTCCACTGAGGCCCGATTGCATTGTAGCTGTAACTGAAACCATCATGCTCCCGGCAAGTGACCCATGCTGTTTCCCAACTCCGACAACAACGGCCCGAGGTACTTGTGGAACATGTCAAACAGGATGTCGCACTGACACTGTCACCGCTTTCGTGATGGAGACACCGGTAGCTGAGTTGGCCAAGAAGCAAGCCCCCGTTGCGGCGTGCACCACTACACTCGATATTATCAAGCCTTTGACTTTTGGCCCAACTAAGACGATTTTCACAAAGACTACTACTCAGACGCTCCAGGTAAACTGTGGAGGATGTGTGTTGGCAACCAAGAATATTGGTGGCATCGGGCCTGTAGTTCACTTCACAACTACGATCCATGCGATGGTACCAACTACGACAAATACTTATATATGCACAGATAATTAAGCTAAATGGCGGAATTCTCACTTTGGCTTCAATGAGAGGGGGTGAAAAACTAGTATTTTTACGTCGCAGGAAATGAACCTCACAATGCAGTACTTTACTACCAGATTAGTCATAAAGCTAAAATATACATTAATCTACCGTCCTCTTGCTAACCGTAGATCCTTCCAATGCATTTCTGTTAATGGTGAAGTCCTACTGGTGATTGCGTGAAAGCTTACTCCCCAAACATGAAACGAAAGTGAGACCGAGGGATGTAAGATGCGATGACCAAGAACGGGGGCACGAGAAGAGAAATTGCAACCTAGTACAAGCTAGCCAACTCTACCGTATAGCAAACACTTCAAAACAGAGATAAAGGCAATAGTGACAGAAGAAGAAGAAATTCTTCAAACCACTAGGCACAATACTTATTATAAGAGTTCGACTACGCCTTGAGAATAATACTTTAATCCTATCTAATAATGTAATCTTCTATGGAAAAGGAGTCTCAATAGCGTTACCTAATCAGGCTTCTGCCTCTGCACACCGCCATCTACATGCTGGAACTATGAAGTCCTGGTAGACTGATATTGTCTCGACAACACTCGATTTGACTTATTCCATATCCTTCCTCGCTCCCCTCTCCATTCCCTAGATTTCAAAGAAAAAATGGGAGACATCGTTAATGATCCGGAATCCCTTGTCCCAGCTTTCAAGCTGGAACGCGTTCTCAATCAAGGTGCGCCCCTCCATATAGGATACCAGCGAAGAAGTTCTCACACCTCGCAGATCAAGCAGGAAGACGCTGCGTTCTTTACGGTGAGATACACTCGAAGCCCGCAATTCTCATTCTCGAACGTGCCCCTTTCCCCACCACCACCGAATACTTCACACAACTCCCCTCCTCCCTCCAGTCTCTGAAGAACTTGGGCGCAAACGACATCTACTTCTGGTACCTTGCCAACAGTGGACAACTGCATCCCTCTTCCGGGAGGGTGGAAGATTTCGCAGATCTGAAGATAAATTTGATTTACCCTTCGACGGAAAAGCATGTTAAGAAATACAGCAGACAGGGAGTGAGAATGGTAGTGGAGACGCCGGAGATTTACAAGGAGAAAGTTAGGCCGTACATGCTGCTCCAAAGAGACCTGGGGAGGTTGAACTGGGTGTTCAATGTCATTGAGGGTATTACGGAGGTTGAGGACGTGATATATCGAACTGTCTTAGGACACAATGGAGACGAAGGGTTTTTGTTAATCCCGGATTTGAATTGGGATAGGAAGACGATTGAGAGCATGCATCTTCTTGGTGTGGTGGAGAGACGAGATATCTGGAGCTTGAGGGATTTGAAGAAAAAACACATTTCGTGGTTAAAGCATATGAGGGAGAAGTTTATTGAGGCCACGGTGAAGACGTACCCGCAGGTGGAAGAGGACCAGCTGAAATTGTATGTGCACTACCACCCGACATACTACCACTTTCATATCCATATCGTACATGTGGCATTGGAAGCTGGGAATACCCAAGCAGTTGGCAAAGGGATAGGATTGGAGAGCATTATATCGCAGCTGGAGACAATGGAGGGAGGGGAGGATACTGGTATGGACAAGGTGGAATTACATTATACTGTAGGAGAAGCCAGTGAGATCTGGACAGAAATTTTCGAGCCTCTCAAGAAGACTGGTATAGCTTCTCCACCGCAATGACAAGATCGTTGACTCCAGGACCGGTCGGGCAATCTGACCATTTTCCTCCGTCTCTTATGCAATATATCTTCTCATCCAATCTAACTGTGCATGACTTGGTAACGCCAGCCTCCCTACTTCGTCTGACGCTATCTCTTAGCAAGCCCATACCGAACCCACCATCATCTTTCACAGCGCATTCATTAAGTTTGTCAAAATCGATACCGTGCTCCAGAGCACAGTCTTCTACCAAGCTCTTCTGTGGAATTTCTTGGTAGTCGCGACTTAGGCACATTGTAAAACCTAGGTAGAGTCGTGGTTCGGGGTATAGCTTCTCCGCGCAGAGCTCGATGATATTTCCCATGCACTCTTCCGGGCCATGCATACAGTCAACACCGTCGTTTTCAGTGGGACTAGAAGGTTGTCAGAAATGTATCGTAGAATCGGGGGCTAGGGGTTGTTTGCTAGACTTACTTGCCGATGTACGAGAGAGTGAAATTCACTTTATTGAATACTCGCTGCATTGCCGGCAATACGAGCAGTTTGAGGCAGTCCTAATGGGCTTTAGCATTCACAGCCTTGGGCTACCCTTTTTGTGCACGGTAACCAACCTTAGCATCGGGACATTTGCTCATGATGTGCGCTTCTAAAGGTACAAGAGCGTTGCCAACGACCTCCACAGACCCGCTGTGCTTTTCGCAGAAGAGGAAGCCGTGCCCACTAAAGATATTCACCCATAGCAGATAGCAAGAAGCAACCAGTGCGAAAGCTATAGCTAAAGGACGGTGTCGATGCCTTGCAGGTTGAAGCTGCATTTCATCTCCTTTTTCTTCGGCCATCGTCAAGATTTTCGAGTTGTATTTGGCAGTTGGCAAATCTTTGCGATCCATGGTGATAGTGTCATGGGGAGGTTGTTGAAACCGAAGAATGCTTGCTTTGTTGTCGTCGGCGTATGAAATCCCAAGCTCTATAGGTCCCTGGTCTGGTCCTTCGGCAGTCGCTGAAGTGGCAAAACCCCGCTGCAATGAAAGCTGAGGCTCGTGACCCTCGTCATCTGCAAGTGCAAGCCTTATCATGCTCTTCTTGCACTAGCGAGGCTGATCAAAATCGACTGTACTTCGTACCTGCTTCGAAGTACAAACTACAACCTACTTGATCTTTATCTTATTGGTATCCCCGTGTTTTGCCTTCTCAATGGCAGCAAATAGTACCCCACTAGACGAATTCCTACGCCCTCTTAGTGTCGACATCAAGAAGATTCATAGTCTGGCAAGGAGTTTGAGCGAAACCTTTACGAGACTTGCAAGGGAGAGTCAGGAACAGTTCTTACCCACGCCTATTTCTGAGTCGGTGTTGAGAGCCGTGGGAGAACCGCATGGGAGGTAGGACTTTTCTTTCTCTTTCGTATACTTCCCTCTTTCTCTCCGTCTTTCATGTGAAATGGCATGGTTCTACACATGTATTTCTTCAAGTGAAGTCTTGCAGAAACCAGATGTTGGTGTAGAGTACTTTCATAGTCTGGTACTGACGGCGTTAGATATCTTTCTATTGACATGTAAGTGCCTACTACCTGGCTTCGGAGCAATCGGAAATTGAAGGTTTCCAGTGGAGGTACAAATCTTAGGGTTGGATTTATCGAGCTATTAGGTTCTTCGTCCCAGAAGACACATCCGACAAGCATTGAAGGCAAGGTTCAGTATCCTCAGTCATCACGTGTCAAACGACATCTCGAGAAGGCATGGCCCATTGGAGAGCAACTGAAGCACAACCAAGCCGATGGCCTCTTTGCCTGGATAGGAAAGTGCATAGCCGAAGTTGTGCAAGACGGATGTCGTGCTTGGCCAGGAGAACTGTCGGAAGAAATTCCGCTTGGTGTGACTTTTAGCTTTCCGATGATGTTTGTTCATTCTTTCTCCACGATGATATTCCTCCCCAACTCATAGTTACCAGCCAGTACACACTGTCGGATGCAACACTTATGTCCATGGGCAAAGGCTTTGCTATATCCTCCAATCTGGACCTTGGCAAACAACTTTTAAAAGGGTACGAAAAGGCTCGACAACCATCGTTACCAAGAATCAAAATCGCAGCAATAGCAAACGATACAGTGGCAACCCTAGTTGCTTTTGCCTACCAATTTCAAAACAACACCAGACAAAAGCCGGTCGTGGGCCTAATTGTAGGTACTGGTTGCAACGCTACAATCCCATTAGCACTCAACAAATTACATCCTAGTAAAAGACCCGTTAAAGTCGAAGTCTTAGATGGCATCGAACGCTCTCAAGACCTCAAGATCGCTATCAACACTGAATGGACCATAAATGGTGCCGCTCCCCCTCTTCACGAATTAGGCTTCGTCACATCTTGGGACAAGAAACTCGATGCCGAATGCGACGCACCCGGCTTCCAACCTTTCGAATATATGACCGCTGGACGGTATCTAGGAGAATTAGGGCGAATAATCATTGTTGACTATTTCACTAATTGCCTCGCTATACCCTTCTCCCACCTACCACCGTTACTCACTCAAAAACAAGGTCTCACCACCACCTTTCTCGGAAACCTTAGACCTATTATTTATGCCACCGAGTTTTCAATGGTAAGCCAACTTAATAAAGAATTGCCATCGTCAACCGAACCAGAAGCTTGGCGATGGACACCCGACGCTGCCTCCATAGTCTACCAAATCGCCGTAGCAGTCCAACGCCGTGCCGCTGGTATGACCGCCGCAGCGGTTATTGGCCTCCTCGCCTGCGCAGATGAGTTCAATTTCTCATCTCCCTCGTTAATGAACTCTACAAACGGTACCATATCTTCACGAGCAGAGTCCAAGCCCGAAGTCGAAGAACTGATGGTAGGTTATACCGGCGGTTGTATAGTACATTTTCAAGATTACCTACCGGATTGTCAAAGATCTTTAGATGACATTATGGAAGAAGAATTTGGAGAGAATCCGAAGCCGAGAGTGGTGTTGCAGGCCTGTCATGATGGTGGGATCATAGGGGCCGGGATATTGGCCGGAACTGTTGTGAGACTTGGACATGGTGTTTGAGGTTCCCAATCTTAGGAAGATGATAGAGGCCTTTAATAATGCTTAGCCCATCTATAATAATTTGGAAAGCGTAGACCTAGAGATTCGGATAGACATATTTTACATACACACACATAGCGTAGGTTTTAATATAGAATGCATTTTGGGTATGATCCTCCTTCTTCCTTCCTTCCCGCCCCCCATTCCTTTATACAATCTATCTATCTTACAAATCCAGTGTCAAATTCATGTTTGGATTCAGTGATACCCATTCGGCCTATTAGTTAACCCTGTCAACTCCTCCATCCTCGCTCTATACAGATCTTGCGCTTCCCTTTCTCTCTTACTCACAAACCCAACCTCCTCACGTAAGCTTTCCAGGCGACGAGAGATTGCAGCTTCTTCTGAGATTTGTAACGTTCTAAATGAATCGAGGGAGTGAGTAGCCTTGGTGAGAGCTTCCGATGCCTCACTAATCTTCTGTCGAAGCATCTTGGCTCGGTTTTGGTATCCTCCTAGGTGGAGAGCTAATTTCTTCTCGGTCTTATTACCCTTTTGTGCGGCTTGGACGATTGAGTCTTGGACTTTCTGCAGGATTCTTAGTTCAATTTCCAAGGACAAGATAGGGCAGTAACTACTTACATCAAAAGCTTCAACTAGAATCTGGTGTTCATCAATCTCATCGTCATATCCACTCAAGCCGGGCAACATAGATGAGTTCTGAGCATCGTCCCAGACTTTTTTGAAGAAGTCTGGTCCTTGTTCGGCAAGTTCAGGTGGCACCTCTCTCATGAGTTCCAATCTTGCCTGGGCAAGAAGATCATCGTCAAGAGTTTCCACTGGCTTTGGAGTTCCGCGGAACTTTCCGCCTTGCTGAGGATATCGAAGAGCGTCATTAGCCTGCAATAGGGCAGCTTCTTCTGCTATAGCCGCTTTGATCGGATCTTCAATCTCAGATACGACTTTGAGTAGTGCGTCGACATCAACCGCGGAAGGTCGAGGTAAACCCCTCTGCATGACTTGTGTCCGTCTCTTAAACTCAGCAGCCTCTTGAGCCTCCCTGATTTGGCGATTCCTACGGTCTCGTAATTCGGCATCCTCTTCTGAGAGCTCTTGGTTGCCCAACAATTCCTGTTGTTCTTCGGGTAACTCAAGCTCCCACTCAGTATCCTTCGGTTTTGGCAGCGAAGCTAAGCCTTGTTTAATTTTATGTTTTATAGACAGCTCTCGTAGTTTGACATCTCGGGGGGTGCCTCCAACCATTTGAAGCTCTCCGCCCGCATTTAAAGCGAAAGGATCTCGAGGAGTCCGCATTGGGGTTTGGCCTAGGATTGAAGGAGGTCCCATTGGGGTTGCTCCGACGCCATTTGCATTTTGCCTAAATGGAGTGGCCATAGGATTTGGTGTTTCCATTTGCGACCTTCTAGGTGTAGCGCTTTCAAACCCAGTAGTTCCAGCACCTTCGTACAAAGGGGTGTTCTCTCCACCCAAAAGTGCCGAGGTAGTCTCATTGAGAGCTCTGATATTTCGAATCTCATTTGCAATATGGTCTTCCTGGGCTGGTGCTCTTGGGGTCCGTATAGGGGCTCCACTATTAATTGTTGAATATGTGTTGACAAGGCCCCTCGTAGCATCATTGTCACTGGATCTTGCCATGATATTGGCTCTTTCACCAATCATCCCCATCTTCACGATTTCCTCCAATTCTCCTTCTCCAACTTGTGGGGCTGGAAGAACCAAAGCTCTTCGTTTACTGCTTTGTTCAGCCTCTCGAATCTTTTGTAGCTGACCTGCCTTCATGGCGGCTTGATATGACGCGGAGGGTGCTTCTTTCTCTCCCTTTCTTCTCTTTCGATCTGGGTCTTCATCCGGGTCTCCTTTGCGCTTGTTTGCCAGCTGCTGCTTCCTCGGATCAAATGCCTCTCTTTCTTTCTCATTCTGGACAGCCTCTTCTTCGGTCTCATAGAACCCGGGCGCAGCCTTCTTCTCGAATGGGATATCGGCATTATAGTCCATCTGTCCCTTCTTCCGGTTGACCACCTTGATATTGATCCCAGCATTTTTGAGCTCACGTCGCTTTTGCAGGACAGCTAATCTTCTAGACTCCTCTAGTTGACGTTCACGAGCTTTCCGCTTAGCTTTCTTTCCTTGCGTGTTCGCCAAACGAGCACGCGCTTCACTTAGCATTTCCTTCTCATCCTCGTCCAGATCAATCGTATCGGGTCGCGCTGGTTTCGATTCAGGATCGGGATCTACCTCGCCAGGTCGCAGCCGTCGAACGTCATCTGCACTTGGCGCTTTTGTCTCTCCTCCTTCCGGGCCACCAAGACCTAACTCTCCAGCTTCCTTCTGCTCGGCCTCGTCAAGCAGCCTTTGGTATCGCTCGAGACACTGAGTCGCAGTCCGACCGACAAGTGGTGCTATCGTCCGCCATTGCGTGGGCATCAACTTTGCAAGATGTAACAGCTTCTCGTCCTCCTCCTTGCTCCATTCGATTTTGCGGATCCCAGGGTCCAGCCATTCGCCCCATCGCGCTTTACACTGCTTTGGTGTCTTTCGCGCAAGAAGTGACGAGACTCGAGCCCATTGATTCAGGCCGTATTTGCTAACACTCGCCTTAAGAATCTCGTCTTCTATATTCGTCCATACTCCTCCTTTGACGACGGGCATGGTGGTGACAGTGTGGTTGTCGAAGGTATTGTGTCGTGTTATGAAATATATCTTTAGCCCCGAAAGTCCTTGAAGTCGCGAAATTCAGGCACTGCGGATAAGGCGGCCGATCTTCCGCTAGTGTCTTGATAGTTGGACTGTGCGCGCTTTACAGGTCGAGAGTTGAGGTTTTGAAGCGCGATAAAGATTCTGAATTTTGACAGACAGTCAAAACATTTGCCTTCCTGTGCCCATGGACTCTACTCTACTCGCTTGGTAATCTATCTGAATATCTGTCGAAATGTTTAAATATGGGCTACCACGATTAAGTTCGAACACTGAGGCAATGCTGTAATGCGGTACCTACAGGAGTCGTGTACAACAGGACAACAGTGCAACTCTACAATAAAAGGTCGAGCTAGGAATTCTTGATCCTAGGAAGGCTAGTTAGGAGGAATACACAGAAAGGACTATAGGGCTTGATCTCTTAAATTTACTCAAAGGTTATATTCTTTTAACTCGGTTGTCGCAATTCGTTACTCTTGCTTATGCGCAGGACACTTACAGTAGCACCAGTTGGCCTTATTTAGCTCCTGCTGCACCTGTACTTTAAAAAACATAAATCCTCACCTCGATATTTGTAAGGGAGTACCGCTTCTAGTATAAGTACATATCTTATGATTATGAAATTAAATATAGTGCAATGTAAATCTACCACAATCTTTGCTTTATACATGTCATTTTCCCTTGCATTGGGAAGTGTAGTACCTAATATCATAAGCTCTTACTTATCCTTCGTCTTTGTAGCAGAGACACCCTCAGGTACTTTTTCAACCCTCGGAAACAAAGTGCTTGTATGGCATATGTTAACAATGTATAGCATTCGGGGCTAATGGCTTGATAAACGCACTGCTTCCACTCCTTCTTGCCTATCACGTGTGTACCGGTAATACCTTTAGTCCAAGCAAGCTACAATCGCTATAATTAATTTCAAATTTATATCCTGAATCAGCAGCACTATTTTCTAGTCCCTAGCCACACTTCTTAAGAAGTGTACCGGTGAAGCACTACTACATGGTAATAAATTCCTGATTTCCAAAGAGGCATCCCCTGCACCTAGCCTAAATGTGCTACGATCTCCTCATTCTTTGACACGCCCACCTATCATACTTCTAGTTTCACACAGAGACAAAAACTCCACACTTTAAGCTAAAATACACATTCTCCATCCATTTTCATTTAGAATTGTATATCAACCACTACTCTCTACCCTTTCCTTGAGGCCAGAATAGTTACACCGCTAAGACCTCCTGATTCCTCAAACGATTTCCCAAACAAGCACACAATCGAATCACTTTAAAAATTGTCCAAAACTGAATGAGTTGTTTACCCCCCTCGCTCATAACACCAACCTCACCCCTTTCCCTTCATCTCTCCTCTTCACCACCGCCGAGGTCCTGAAGTCCCGCTCTCTCATTCAACGCCACCTTCGACACCACAAAAATGCCGTACCCTTCAACCTCAGAACCACTGTCGCCCTACACGCCCGTGACATCCTCCATCGTCCCACCAATCACTGTTCCCACCCATGGCCCAGGAGGAACCTTCTCCGTGATAGCCAATACCCACGTCTCCGCCCCTCCCCTGGTCACCATGAACCTCATCCGCAACACCACCACCTGGCCCTCGTGGAATACATTCTGTCCCGGCTCCTCCTTCTCCAAATCTTCAAAACCGGATCTCTCAAACCCCAAGTCCGACGATATCCCTCGTGGGAACGAGAACTGGATAGAGAAAGGGAGTGTGCTTATCATAGATGTGTTCATGAATGGTGATGGGTTGGTAGAGGGCGGGGTCAGGAGTAGGAAGCAGGAGATCCACTGTACGCTCTTAGAAAAGATCGAGGATGACGGGGAAGGTAAGAAGGGGTATAGGATTGCGTGGAAGAGTGCAGGATGGTCGCATTGGCAGCTGCATTCTGAGAGGGTGATGGAGTTTATCGAGGTCGACGTCGACGGGAAAATCGAGACGGATTATTCATGTTGGGAGACTTTTGGGGGGATGATGGGGTCTACTGTCAAGTTTACAGTAGGGTCGCAGTTGATAGATAGGTTTGGGGACTATGCGAGGGATGTGAAGGGGTTTTTAGAGAAGGGAGAGAAGACGTCGGAAAGCATTGGTGTCGAGGAGGGCGTGAGTTCTGATGCAAATGGGGTTGCAAGTAAGGAACTGCCAAATTAATGGACGGATCTTCATTTCCTCGGCAATGATGACTGGAGTCGAGCGGAATACCCTAGATTCTAGTACGGCTTAGAATTCTTGCTATTAAAGTTTAGATGAGGGGCAAGAGCATTACTTGTTAATACATACCCTATTCCTCATTTTGCCTTAGGTAGTGGTGTTGGCCTGATGCTGTTTTCCCACACTGTCTATTCTTGAGCAATATTTGACCAAGTACGAAGTTCCTCAAGGATTTTGCTTTCACCTGTTCAGATCCTTGTGGTATTGAGGAAGAGTGTATACGCACATGCAAAATGGGTTAGATTAGAAAATCCTCGATCTTTCAATATTCACTCATCTACTCTTGTCATGTCTCGAAAAGCTATTAATAAGCATAAAGTCCGTTACTTACAACAACGACCCAGGAACGCACTTGACAACCTCCTCACCAAAACCACACCTCTCATCTATCTCATCTCACATCTCAAGCAAAAACACCGCGGATCTGGAATTTCCCCGTGCGTACCCTCCTCGCTTCCCATCCCCGGCATCCCCAACTAAGCCCGTGAGCCATCCTCTTCATCTCTGTCCAAAGCAGCGGTGAAGTCCCAAACTCCACTTTCCCGCAGCAGCGAAAACGGACTTTTCCCTCTCCCCGCCTCCCTGCATAATTCCTACAAGCTATGCATGCCATTGATGGAGAGAGGAGAGGCATAAACCAAAATAGCACCACCGGATCCCAAGCAACGCACACACAATGACAACTTGCCAGAGTGGTTAATGGGTAAGACTTGAAATCTTATGACTTCGGTCGCGTAGGTTCAAATCCTGCAGTTGTCGGGTTCTTTTTGATTCGCCCCTCTCTTCATTATCTTTTTGCTGCATGTTTTGGTGGTGAGGTGGGGCAAGGTCGTTTGGAAGTGAAGTCTTCCGTTTTTTTGGTGTTAGATGAAGCGAGATCAGAAATCATGTCGGCAAAGATCAGAAATACTGAAACCGTTTAAGTGATTCTGAGAAGGTGTTTGGATTCTACACAAGAGGGAGCAAAATCCATACAATATCGATGTTATAAAGAGGTTTTCTAATCCTCTGTCACGTGAAAATCTCTCACAGTTTAAGAGGTCCTCCGCGGGATATATCAACCAGAATCAGAGTTAGGAGACAACAAACAGTTATATTCTTTTCTTTTCCAGGATATACAGTAGAACCACTCGACGAATACCTGCTATCCATCATAGGAGCATACGAACCACACGGCTCAACTATATACAATGAAAATCCGGTAAACCTCATATTTTCATTTTTCATCCATTTAACCCAATCCCCAAAACACCTCACTCATCCATCCATCGAGCAAAAATCCCCCATCGACAGTCCAACTCCTCCGTTCATTCGTAATCATCATTATACTCATTGGTATCTTCTCCTTTTTCGATCGATCGATCCCAGATCCCGTAGAATCAACGCCCAAACCCGGTACTAAACTTCAGATCCGTCCGACCTGCTCCGCAACCCAGTGCGCCGTTCGGCCAAAACAAACATTCGAGAATTACAATATACTTTTAGTATTACAGGGCAAGGCCTGTCCCATCACCCGTCCATCGATACAGCGATAATACATCTCTCCGTTTAAGTTGTTGCTCGCCATAATCTTCAGGCATGCGTCCGCGTACTTGGGCCAACGCACTGCGCATGACTTTGCGGAAATTCCTCTAGAGTGGTGCGTTAGTGTATGATGGGGAAGTTTTGTGAGTGGGGAATAGATTTACCTGATATTCGGTATTAAGTGTCACCACACAAGCCTCGTGTGCACGTACAATCGTCTCGCAAGCTTTCACGACACTGGGTGATGCTTCGACTTGGAGTTTGTCTGCTATGAGAAGTAGCAAAAAACTCCCCTGCAGCAGATAAACACCGAAGAAGAAGGGCATGAACTCGAGCCCAGGGTCGTATTCGAGAATGTTGTTGATTGCTTCGGCGGCACTGACTGCATGACCTGTTGAATTGATGAAGCTTTGCGAGGAAATCCATAGGTCGTTGTCATCGAGGAGGGAGATTGGATCCCATTTGCCTGTGAGAAGGATATGGAGCACGTGCATGACGTGCGTGCCATAGGCAACGACGATACGGGTTTGGATATCGGCTTCGGTGTTGTGTGAGGAGGAACTTGATTGATTGGTTTGAACAGAGCGGACAGAGGGGGTGGGCATATCGTTGAGTTCGTTGTTGGCTTGAGAGGTGGATGTGACACCTTCCATGGCTGAATTCTCAGGTTGTGTTTCTTCGTTCGCACTGGTGCTGAGGTTACGAGTTTCGAAATCTCTAAGACTTCGCCCGTAGGCTTCTAATTGACCAGCAATTGCGTTGGCATGGTCGTCCCATTCTTGGGCACTTCTAAAGCTGCCGAATATTTTGTGATTCTTTGCGTGATGGAGATCGACAATCTCTCCAAGGATTGTCATTAGGGGTAGGAAATATCCGAATATGCTATGTCCGGTACATTCAAAGTTAGGTCCTGTCCTTCTAATCCGTGGTGTGCCACTCGGGGAAGTAATATGAATGCTTGAATCACCGGTGTAATACTCTCCAGCCTGCCATAAGGTATCGTCCATCGGCTGGAGTAAGCCATCACACTCAATGTCTAACCTAGGGCGGAAGTCAGCGGCGGGCATTTGCTGCGGGGGATCGAGGGCTTACAAAAACAGAGGTCTGTTATAGCATAACGCAAGGTGGCGGTCCACGGTATATACCAACCACCAAATACGGCGCCGCTCTTCTCTTTCTTCCTCGGTGATCATGCCTGAATGAGTGGGTAATTCGTCATCAGCTTCCCCGTCAGCATCCACGTCATTGACAGTCTCAGAGGGTTGTTGAGGTGCGGGATTTGGAGGCAGCTCTCTTCCAAGCTTTAATTCTCTAGCCAGAGACCACGCTGCATTCCACCATCTCAGACTAGCACCCTTGTACTCACTTGCGGATACAACAGTAGCAAGATGGATGTATGTTACCACATCATCTAAACAGCCAGCCGCACCAAAGGCACCGGTCTCACCACTCAAGCCGTCAGTATCCACCGAGCCAGGCATGGCAACTCCCAGACCTCCCAGTGCAACACCGTTGATGACGGTGTTTGAGAAATTGGGCGAATTGCCACTATCAGAGGAGACATGAATGAGAGGCTTCAACAAGCCGACAGTGAGCTCGAGTAGCTTTTGACAGATACGCCCGCGTGACGAGGGCGGTGTTGTCAGGAATGGAGCATCACTTGTCTGGGCACCGACCCATAAGATGCTGGCCAAGAGGGCGGGCGTGCAAAGCCTGGGCTTGGTAGGGTGGAGGAGGGATGCTTTTCGAAAGACGTATCCTAGTACATAGGGAGATGCGGGGTGCATCAGGGCCGAGGAGGAGCTGGCAAAATAGAGATCCAGGAGATCACAGGCCAGGGGCAAAGGGACAATGTTCCCCAGGTGGGGGAGGAGGGGTAGTAACACGGGGTAACGGAGGGTCGAAGTAAAGTTTTGGTTCATCGACTGCTGCTGGTACTGGTTGCTGGGCGAGGGGAGCGACATCCATCCTGCCGGTGAGGTAGCCTCCTCCCCCATGGGAAATCCAGGCATAGGACTATCGCCGAGACGATATGCACCGGGAGTATTGCCCGGGTAATTGGTCGGGCTCGACGTTTGGATAGCGTATGGGAGATCTGTGTAACCGGCGGATAAAGAGCCTTGTCCGGCATTGTAGTTGGGGTTAACTCCACTCCCGTTCATCATATGGGTATTCAGCGTTGGCCTGTATCCATGCATGTTTGGATACCCGTTGACATTCAGGGACGCAGCATTCTCGATTTGGTCTGCTTCCGCGCGGCTCGCCATGTGAGGTTGTCGTCCATTTGGGAGATCGGTGAGGCTCTCGAGGCTGGCTGCACGTAGCCTCCCCTTCGTGGCCTCTCGAGTGGGGGGTTTGATATCGAGTCCTGCGTTGTTGATACTGAGGGATCTCGAGGCTTGCGGCCGTCGAAACTCGCCACTCTCGCTGCTGCCCATTGTTGCCGTGGAAGAGCCATTCTCCGTTCGGGATTCTGGCGGCGACGTCCTTTCGTCTGTCGACGACTGTCCCGTGGGCGATTTTTGTCCATTGGCTGCTGCTGCGGCGGCGGCTTGTTGTGCTAGGTCTTTGCGAGAGGCCTTCCCTCGCTTCTTCCTTTCGCGAATATACTCGCAGCTCAACCCGAATTCTGCGAACGGTCAGAAATTTGCAGCACTCGGCTTTGCCAACACTTACCAACACAGTGAGCACAAGGGCTTTGTCCGTCGCATTTCGTCCGGAGTTGGTTGCACTGATCGCATGCTCTGCTGATCCTCCGTCGAATCGGTCCTGAAGCGCCATTCGCTGTCCTCCCATTTCCCGACACCGACCCGTAAGGATGCTGTCGATGTTTCGCGTTCTGACTTCTGTGAACCTGGGGATTTTGGCTGAGGTCGACCTGCTGCTGGAGTTGCTGCAAGGCGTATTGAGAGCCATCAGCGAGAGTATGCAGCCCAGTATGGATGTGATTGGGCGGGAGCGTGTTGCCCATCATAGCCGTCGAGGGCAGCGCATTATAAGCCGAGAAGCGCTGCAGTGGATTGGAAAGCATTTCGACGGCGTGGAATTGTCGAGCCAGTGTGTTGCAGAAGGAGCAACAAGAGTGAAGACTGTGGAGAAGGGTCCTTGACAGGAGACCAAATTTTGTGCAGTGCGGAGGAGCATGAGTCTATATCTGCTAGATGGGGTCCGGGGATACACCTTTCCTCTTGGTGATCAACAGGGCCCTGCTGGAGACTGCGTGTGGAGCGAGGAGAAAACAGAGCTTGAACCCAAAAGTTCGGCGCCACACAGGTGACAGGGCAAAGCAATCAAAGTTATGGCGGGGTTTGCATGGACATATAAGAGGGCATGTTCTGGAGTTTATTGCTCGCGAGTGTGGAGAGCCTGGGGTCTGGAGCTAAGCTGCCTTCGAGCCTGCAACCCTGCAGGCAAAGGCGATGGCACGGAGGAGAGGGACGAGGGAAGAGGGAAGAGGGACGGAGAGGGGGGGTGTGACACCGAATGATGGGAGCAACGAACTACTATAGCTCCCGGGACATATTGCGGGAATGCATGTGGTGCTATAGAAAATCTCGGTGGACGGATTTGAGGACAGACGAGGGGACGAGGGGACGAGGGTGAGGGAAGGGAGAGGATGGAGGGGGGACGACCAGCATGACGGGGTTTGGGCTCCGAGAGAGTGAGCAAGCGCCTATTAACACGTCTACGTCTATGGAAGAGCCAACAACGATCTTCTCAGTCGGCTCGCAATTTACCGTTTAGGGGAAAGGAGGGAGGGTCTGCATCTCAACTCGGTTTTTCGGCCGTGGTCCTGATCCTGCTGGTGGGAGAGAGTCGGCTCAGGTCATGTCTCGATCAAGCTCGTCTAGAAGGTTTTCTATGGATCTGCCATCGTCCATCGCCAATCAGGCAAAGATATACCGCAAAGAGAGACGCCGCTATGGCGCGCTATCGATGATTGACCGCAATCTCTTTCGAGGACGCTAAGCGAGATGGGGGTTGTTCTCCAGATGGCTATGCTGGATATGGTAATGTTTACATGCCAAAACATCGACGAAGTATACGATAAGGATAGCTGTTTCGGTCTCGAGATGGGTCCCTACTCCGTATAAAAAACGTTCTGGTAGTCGTTGGGAGACGTTGACACATTGGCCCCCGGTCGGTTGTCGGCCACCCCATTAAGCGTGGGACAGTTGTACTTTGTCTATGTCAACAGTCCGTACTTGTACATTCCAGGACTCCATTCTCCTGTGCGATGAGTGTCGAACAGAACAGCATTGCCGAAATTCCTCTCTCCTGTGAAAGGGAGCCTTACAAATGTCGATGTCCACCTGCCTAGTTCGGGTGGGGTGGTGGGTTGGGTTCGATTCTACACGCCATCACTTCAGGTTAGGCTACTTCCGTCGTACCTTAATCACGAGAACGCCTCCAACGCCTCGGCCCATCTCCAGTCTCGCCAACATCAACCATTGTCGCGCCAATGACAGGCACATTCGCGATGGTATTGAGCCCTCGACTTCATCCTTTGCGGTCCCGTTCACGGCCATAAAGAGGACACTGCTCGCTGTTTCTTCTTGTCGTTCCTCCCACCCGGATGCAACGAAGCAGCGAAGCTATGGCCAACTCCAGGACCCCCTTATCTGTCCGCCGTCCTCAGCTGCCCGTGAGAAACAGGGTGTCTGGTGTCGTGCATGGTGGTGAGAGCCTTTCGCGAGCATCTACAGTCCGGAGCAGCTTCAGGAGCTTCAGGACGCTCCTGGCCGGCCATCCACATCGATTTCTTTTTCGATCTCACAGCAGCGCCACACCAGCAGAAACGGTCCGATGTTCCCAACTCACATGCATCCTTATTTGCGAGGGCTCGATGTCGCCCCGATCCTTCCCCGCTCTTCCTTCCTTCAAAGTCATGCGATCAAGGTGATCTTGTCTGCCTTTTGATTGATTTCACGGGGTCCTGACTCGGCTCCCTTCTGGTGGTCTTCCTCGCTCGCTGGTAACAGGTGGCGAATCAAGTCACCATACCCATTGGACTCGGATTCGGGGATCACTGGTTCATTACGGAGTACGCTGCCTCCTCGCGGATACCAAGTACCAGTACGGGGTAGCCCGTCAGTTCCAGAAGCACTTGGATTCGGCATTGACTCAGGCGGAGCGACTTCACGACTCGGAACGGCGTACTGTATCAGACTTTGTCACTATCCGTAGCCAAATCTGCTATCCATCTCCCTCTCCAACTTCATCGCTAATACCCCAGATTTCTGCTAGTCGGCAATCATAGCAGTTTGTTCCTTCTTTCGGAACTTAGGAATATAGATGCTGTGTAGACAGGCATTTACCCCAGGTCTGGAGTATCTTCCATCTCCCCTCATTGCCAGCTCAGTAGGACACATTGAAATGTTACTCAGTGTGTCAGTGGATCATATCTGAGCACTCCGCGGTGCTCCGTGACGCTCCGCCTGCCAAATTCCGACGTTCAGCGTTGGTATTGGCAACAGCGGCATATAGTCGCGAGATGAACTACGGAAGGACAAGATGGAGATTGCAGAGTTGGCGTAAGTCCTGCGAAGTTCGGATCAGCCTCTTCCAGGAAACTTAATCAAGATGAAATCGAAGCTTCGGATCTACAAGTACTTTCGTAAACCGTCAAACGTAAGCTGAAATTTCTCGACGAGCACCCCAAACAGCGCACAAGGCTGGCTCATCCGCAGGCACTTCGTCTCGATCTCCGCAACTTACAAAGTGCTCGTACCCAGGAATAAAGGTTTAAAATACACAAGGGGTATGCCACCTACGTTCTCCTGAGAATTATTGGTGGTGTCTCCCTGAACCCGCCAGAACCCAATTAATCTTTATTTCCCCGAGTACTAAGTAGGTTAGGTGCGTCATGCACATCTCGGATGCCTCATTGGACATGGTCTCAGAGAGCGCAATATGGCCCGTGGTATTGCAAAAGCCGGGCTCGCTTCACATAGGTATATCTTGGCTATCTTATGACCTTCTCATCAATAAGTGATTTTTGCAAGAGCCGGATCTGATAGAGCGGTTCCTGGCATTTAAAGGTGCATACAATTTATAAAATCGCCGAACCGTGGCTAATGGAGCACGTTGTGCCGTTCTTTGACGCACGCTATCCCTCAGGAACCATTCTTACTATATAGAGCAGAAGGCCGCCCCTCTTCTCCATGTTTGCATCATAAATCGTGGAGAAGCATGGTCACGGCGGCACTCCCGACGTCCCGCGTGGAGTCTCCGCCCTCTAGCAGTCAGAGTGTAACAAGACTATTCGTTACCAGTTTTCCAAACATTTGGCGGTCGGGTCATTGTGACCTCAAGTCCGATCTCATCTGATATGGGGAGCATCATCGCGGTAGGGGCGGGCCTTTGTGCTCATACTGGTGATTTTGAAACTTCCGAGTTCTTTGCGATAGAGTGATATTAAATGCAAGAAGCATTTTCAATCCAGCTGTACTTCGCAACTTTGGAGTAGGGAGAGGTACCTTGACAGAAGCCAATATTCCATGTCGTTATCAACGGGTACAGCGCGTCTGATGGTATCGGAACTACCACATCTTGTAGAGATGTCTGGATCTCAAGCTAACATTCCTCTACTTATCTCGTAAGTCGCGTTTAGCTCTCTCCCTCCCCGCCCCTGCCAACGACCTGTCTTTAGAGGTTCTCTTGTAGGTCTTTGCCAGAGTAACCCAGACAGCCCAAACAGTGTACCAGAAATTGTCAATGAACGAGAAGAGAGAGCAGTAACACCATGACGTGCGTGCTCAGTCTGCACTTGCAGAAACTGGATCTGGGTATTGTAAGATTAGCCCAAACTGGCACGTCTCCCACGAAGAAGGGCTGTAATGGATTGAACACTTTTAGCAGCCCACAATGATAGATAGGCTCCTAAAAACAACACCCTCACGTCGCTCAAGCTAAGCTACGCCACGTAGATTCAAGGTAAAAATGAAGATGAAAATAAAGTGAAATCTCAAACGCCACACCCAAACCTAAGGCCCAGGGCCAAACATCAAATCGAACTTTGTCGCGGCGAGTTGAGGTTGAAAAGCTGCAGTCATGATACTAAACAGTAAGAAATTGCGTAAATGAGCTGTCTGGATGCTTCCTTCCCCGTGAGATACTTCATCGACCGTTGAAGTTGCAGAGGACTACATAAATCTCGTGACCTAGATAGTACTTACGAATTAAAGTATACGTTCAACATCGTTCTCCGCAATTGCTAAGTCACCATCTCCTGACATCAGGAAGCACTTCTCCAACGACAAATCATCCGATCTTTTTAGTGTGTGTCTTGGCACGGGTTTCCCAATCCGCAAGTTGCCAGGAGTCTCATGATTTTCGTTCGAGGGTTGGGTCAAGCCGCGAGTCAGAACTCGGCACAAAATCTGCAGCCCGTTTGAACTTTTTGTCGTGGTTGGTTGGAGCGCCGATACGGGCCGCAACTTGGCTACCGAGCCGGAAGCATTCGCCCGAAAACCGTACAAGCAATCTTGCTTCAATGAGTCGGTTTGCCTTCTACTACGTGTACTCTAGTCGGAGAACAAGTGTCATTGGAAAGAAAGGTTTCACTAACTAGCTATAATCTCCTAAAATTCAATTTAACCTACCACTTTGCATTATAGCAAACACTAACTCTGTAAATGCTCTATTAACATAAATAGATCAGCAGCGTTAGTAATTAGTTCCAAAATTCCGCGACTTCATATACAGGCTCAACAGTTGATTTCAAACCAAAAATCTGAATTGTTTTTTGGCGCATTTTCTAAGAAGCTAAGCTCAGGTAATCCTTTCAAGTGCCTATAGGCCTTCTCTTGATCTCTTTATGACAGCATTGACATTACCTATTGTTTTTTATAAAGCGGTTTAACGAGCTAGTTACAAAGTAGTAGCTTCAATTGTGTCTATTATGTATTATATAAAGATAAGATAACGGGTATAGTTAGACTTTAAGGTGTGTATGCCGCCCCCCAGCATGAAGCCTACTCTCCCTGGCTATAAGTGAATGCGAAATAGAAGAGAGACCGGCCATTAGGCCTTGTAAAATTGAACCGAGTTGTTAAACAATGAGGGCAAGTATCAAATATTTACATGCTCTTCCTGATTTTCTGAAGGCCGTGTGTCAGATGGCGGCATATGGGGACTCTAGCCAAAGAAAGGAGATTCTCACGTCGCTATTAATGATACTGCAGGTAGTATTAGAAACCCTGGGAGGTCTGGGACAATAGCATATAATAAGAATATGCTTTTAGTGGTAGTTTCAAGGGGTTTCATCCAGAACTACTTCGTAGCTAGTGAGATGAATTCTGAAAGAGCAAAATTTGCCTCGCCACGTGAGCGGTTGCTGGAGAAACACTTATACTGCTAGCTGCTTGACACACGTCATATGCATGCGTTTGAATGCCACTTCAACTTGACTTGGTTTTGTAAAGAACCCACTTGCTCGTTCTTAGATGTTACTAAGTAGATTTGCACGTCCTGTTGCGTCTGCCAAGGACGGTTCCACCCTGCATTATTAACCTCCGTACACTACTTATTATGTCCAAGCGCTCTGTACGCAAGATCAAATGTGTCATGAACCGGGTGGTTTCCAACAATACTTCTACACCATTTTTGTACAAAGCTGGTTCGTTCATCTATGACGAACGGGAAGCCAATTGCTCGGCGGAGCATGCTTTCAAATGCACATTTCCAACGGTTTCTATCTCCGAACCCCAACGTTCATGCCGAGGGGGAGACCCCATCGCCTCGACACTTTCGATGCCGCTTATTGGAGGCACGGAGACTGTCCTTACAATGATCTTTTCGGTGATAAGGAGATCATCACGCCAGCCCCGCACGGCATTTGCGTTGTTATTCCAAATGGAAACTACTAGTAATATCAAATTGTATATGAGAGCTTCACAAGACTTCACTCTATCTATCTACAGATCTCCAAGTTGCAATCTCACATCTCGGTTCATTCACACTCATACTGAAATGTCTCCTCAATCTATCCCTAAAACTGGAAAAGCGTGGAAGGTGGAAGGATATGATGGCTTTGGGAGCTTGAAGTTAGAAGAGGCTGTTCCTATTGCGAAGCCCGGTGATTATGAAGTCTTGGTTAAGTTTCATTCTGCTTCGTTGAATTATCGAGATTTGATTATTCCTAAAGGTAAGAAGTGTAGCAAAAAAAGCGATAAAGCTAGCTTAGGAATCATTATGTTTACTTTCACAAGCTAACAAAGGTTTATAGGCCAATATCCCTTTGCTCAAGAGAAGGGAGTAGTGCCTGGTTCCGATGGCGCGGGCGAGATTGTTGCCGTAGGACCTAAAGTCACTCGCTTCAAGTATGGAAATCAGATCTCTTCTCCCTATCTTCTCTCACGGATGCAATCTCTAACCGACCCTCAGAATTGGCGCCAAAGTTGTCACTCTCTTCAACCAAGCTCACTATGCTGGAGAGGTTGACCCCCAATCCATCGCCACCGGCCTCGGTGGCGTCCTCGACGGCACTCTTCGACAATACGGAATCTTCAACGAGCAAGGGCTCGTAGCCATGCCTCCCTCGCTCACTTACGCAGAAGGTAGTACTCTTTCTTGTGCCGCTGTCACAGCCTGGAACGCGCTTTATGGCCTCAAACGCCTCGCTCCCGGTGACGTTGTGCTCACGCAGGGCACAGGCGGCGTCTCCATCTTCGCTGTCCAGTTCGCCAAGGCGGCCGGTGCAACCGTCATTGCTACGACGTCTTCAAAGGAGAAGGCAGAGACATTGAGGAAGCTGGGCGCGGATTTTGTGGTTAATTATAAAATGACGCAGGGTTGGGGGGAGGAAGCGAGAAGGCTTACCGGGGGAGAGGGGGTTGATTTCGTGTTGGAGGTTGGGGGTCCGAGTTCCATGAGGCAGAGCTTGAAGGCTGTAAAATTCGGTGGCATTATTTCAGTTATAGGCTTTCTAGGCGGGGTGAAGAAGGCGGATGATGAGCCGGGTTTCTTGGATTGTTTGAATGGGGTTTGTACGGTTAGGGGTATATTGGTAGGGAGTAGGGTTCAGTTTGAAGAGATGGTAAGCTACTTATTTCCCACTCCTGCTTTCTCCCATTCTCTTGTTTGGGACGCCGGCGGAGGTACATGGATTGGACTGATCGGGGCAGAATCGTGCAATTGAAGCGAATAAAATAAAGCCGGTGGTGGATGAGAAGGTTTTTACGCTTGAGGAGGCGAAGGAGTAAGTCTGCCACTTTGGAATCTCCCGAGAGATGATGCTAACAATAAGTAGGGCATACCAGTACATGTGGGAGCAGAAGCATTTTGGCAAGCTTACGATCAAGATCGACTAAGCAATGTTATATAACATTTATGGGTGAATAATGTAGAGTACAAAAGCTCAAGCACGAACAAATAAGGCGGGGCGAAGTAACTAGCTCACAGTTGAGGAAGAGAGTGGGAGGAGACAAGTATGAAAGGGGGGTCCGTTCAAAGAAAACTACATCATATAGTAGTGAATATGTTCATCTTTTTACGAAGTATGCGGCATTCTCGAATTACACTGTCACAGACTGAGCTTTCACGGTACTAATGACCACCAATAACCGCCGACTAATACATCTAAAGTTGGGTTACACAAAGAGGAGAAAGCTCGCTTATTTACGGTCAACAGTAAAGAATACCGTGTTCTGCCTTCAGGAGTGCGGGGGACAAACCCACTGCTAGACAGTCGCATATCTTGGTTCTAGGACTGGACCATTGAAACACGTACGCCCAAATTTCGAGTTCAAGATCAAGAAATGCCTGGGTCTGGGTGCATCTTCTTGTTTTCTACTCTAGGCGGTGCAGTCATGATTTCATGTCTCTTTCAACCAGTGCACACTCTTAAAATATCCAAGTAGAGCAGCGTTCTGGAGCATTAGTGTCCGAGGAAGAACAAGATATATGCACCTCGGCCATGCATTTCTTCCTCCACGGTCTCTTGATAGCTTTCTACCCCACTGTAAAAATGTGGCACAACGGCTTCAGACCTAAGCTGTCTAGACGCATGCTTTCCATCTTTAGAAAAGACCTGTCATGTGCATGATATCCTTTATTGATACGCAAGGGTTTGTTGGCTCCCTAATATTACTAATCTCCTCTCGTAATCGTAATCTTTAATTTCTCGACATTGTCCATAAATTTCTCTTCCCGGATATTTTCAAATGTCTATTCCAACCTCAACCAACAAGCTAAAGCGCTTAGGCTGGTTTCGTCACATGACGACCAGCTCTTGCCGACTTGCCTCTCAGTAGCCACCTCGTGATGGCAGTGTCCTGACCTGCGATGACCAGACGCTGATGTTGATTTGATATCAAGGTGGTATCCCGAGTTTGATGATATGCTGTACGCGGGATATTTATGTATCGTAAGATCTGTCGTTGGGAACCCTTCTTCCGCTGTGGAGAGTGTGGAGTTGTGGAGCGACATCGATAGGCGGGCGTCTCTTCTTGTTTGAAACGGACCGCCACATTACATCACCGTTCTAGACCCCTCTATTGCTTCGAATGTAGTATCATCTTTGCTCGTTTTCTCGTCTCTGCGTCTCTGCGAAGGGGGGACGGGCGCCCCACCGATCAAGCTTAGACAGACGACACTACACGCTCCTTCGTCCCAGCATTTGGCATTTGGCATTTAGCATTTGGCCCATCCATGCGTCGGGCGCTATTGCCTCTAATTTGCCATCGCGATCGCCGCTAGGTGGTTTAGAGGCGCTTTCGCTTCCTCTTAAAACCCGTCAAGACGACAGCCACCAACCCAATTCCCACCACAAATACTGTCTGACAACTCCGAGAGCCTCTTCCTCTGCGTGTCGACTCGAGACATCACATCTGTCGGTAGCCGGTCGCCGATCGCTCTATGTAGCCTAGCAAGCTCGCAAGCTCAGCCTGACACGGAGCCCTTCTCCGGCCAGCCACGAAATTCACTCGAGCAACTGTTCGCCTTCAACCCGCCAGAATCTGTCTATCGAGCTGCTCGCGCCAGCCTCGGTCCTCCTTCCTCTTCTCTCGCGCGCTGGACGAGTGCCCCTCGCACCCCTCGCCTTACGACGGCTTTCTTCCTCTGCTGCCCTTCCCGACGCTTCGCCCGACGTATAGCTTTGTGGTACGCCCCTCGTCTGTTCGCGGCTCATGCATGTCCGCCGAGTTCGAAGTGATCGGCATTCTCGATGTCTCCGCGGGTGACAAAGAGAACCCAGCGGACCTCCCAGGACGGCGGATGGGGCCCGGGTGGCCTAGACGCCGCGGTGAAGCAGACGCGGTCGCCGTCGCGCCATAGCCAACAGCGCAGCCGCCATAGCTCTAGCCCGGATGATCTCGACGCGGACCATCGACGTGACCAGGAGTTCATGGCGGTTGGCGTGGGGGAGATGCTGGAACTGGATCCGAGGCCAACCTTCGTTCTTAGTTTGGATATCGACTTCGACTCCACGTGGGAACCGGCTTTTATCAATGCATCGCTTCTCTCGGATCGACAACTCCTAAAACTATTGCCATTCAAAGCCAAGTTTGCTCCCCCAGCCTTGACCGTGAAGAGTAGCAGCACGGTATTCAGTGATTGGGTCAAGAATGTCGCCAATTCTCGTGGAACGAAAGCCTCGTCGACACTTCGGAACTTCGATGTTCTCTGGACGGGGTTCAGTGTGCGAAACCGATGGGTAGTGATCAGCGCTGATCAGTGCATATCCTCTCCACCTGAAGTAAGGAATGAGCACCGTGTCAATCTATTATCCGAGCAGCGGTTGGAAGTTTACAAAGATCAATTGGAAAACCCCTCACGACCCAAGAGGGCCCCGCCCCCGCCATCCTCTAGCTCCATCGACGACAACCTTTTGCTCAGCCAAAGGGAACCTGTGTGGGAACCCTCGTTCGTAAGCACGGGAACCCCTGACTGGACTGTTGCACGTCCGCAAGGAGAACTCTCCCCCCATATCATTTTGGCACGGAGTATTGATTGGGCAGCGACCCCGCTTGGGGACATGAGCACATGGAGTCGAGAGTTTCGCCAGATTGCATGTCTTTTGATGGCGAATCCCCACCCTGCCGCGCTTTTCTGGGGAGATGAGTTAACAATGCTGTATAATAAAGCATATGCGGACACCGTAGCCGGGGTGAAGCATCCAAGGCTTATGGGTACCGGATTCAGAGGGCCCTTTGCCGAAATTTGGAACGATGTTGGTACCATCTTCAATGAGTCTCGAAGGACCGGCAAATCTGCTGCAATTAACAACCAGATGCTCCCTATTGAAAGATTTGGCTATACGGAGGAGACGTTTTACTCATGGTCCTTGACACCTCTCTACGGTGGAACCGATCAGCTGTTGGGCTTATATAATGCGCCATTTGATACCACTCGGCAAACGCGAAGTACACGAGCACTTGCAACGCTGCTTAAGCTAGGGCAAGAAACTGCGCTTGCAGAGTCGGTTGCTACTTTTTGGCCAAAGATTTTGAAAGGCAAGTGGATAAGCTCACCTCCCGATAAGTCATGAGTATGGACATTT
The DNA here is from genome assembly GCA_000328965.1 of Ascocoryne sarcoides NRRL 50072. Taxonomy (NCBI): domain Eukaryota; kingdom Fungi; phylum Ascomycota; class Leotiomycetes; order Helotiales; family Gelatinodiscaceae; genus Ascocoryne; species Ascocoryne sarcoides. Next base: position 1,133,249 of record KB205942.1, read on the forward strand.
CCTGACATGTTTTTTCTTGTCCTTTTCTTTCAGCCCTACAGTGAAGATACTGACTCGCTTCAGGCCTCGAAGATAATATATGGGACTTTCCTTTTGCTATTCTTTACTCTGTAGGGGATGATTGTGAGATCACAGACGCTGAATCCGTCAGTTCGTCGCAATGCTCAGAATCCTCACAGTCGTTTCGATGTTGCGTTTTAGAGGGCACTCTGTAAGTTTCAACTTCTCGGTATATAGCTATTTGTTTTTGTTTGGTGTTGAAATATGTCTTGATTATGTAGGCTCCTTCGTGTATTGCTCTAGAGGCACGTCGCTACCGCATGCTACTCTCGTTTCTCTACTAGTAAAATAAACTGACTCGGAATTCTTGGAACAGAGGGGTACCCGAAGGGCATCCTGCAGCACTACCTTGCATTGATCTCAAGAGATCTAGAGGTGGCTTTGTTCCTTTCTTCCGCGAGGCACTAAAGAGCAGAGAGCCAAAGTTGATTAGCATCAAAGATGGGACATTGTCGGAGTCCCTAATTGCCGGCTTCGACTTTCGCGGATTTGGCGAGCCTAGCAGGGAGGTAGCAATATGCCCAATACGCCCAACCACGGGTGAAATTGTAAGAAATTCTTCATAGCCAACCCACAGATCTGATGGGGAGCAATGATACCCACTATATTTTCTCGAGCAGACTAAGGCTATGCCCTTTCTTCTCTAAGATATTCGGACATGATCCCCTCTTTTTGAGCCATTTTCTATCTTTCAAACTACTTGATGCTAACTCTGAGAAGGTTTTGGGGTTTCTGGTTGTAGGGGTTAATCCTCGCAGGGTTTTCGACGAAGATTACGAATCATTCATTCGACTACTAGACAGACAGCTCGCGACTTCACTTGCTTCAGTGTCTCTCTTGGAAACCGAGATCCGCCGAGGTCTCACTGCTGCCGAAGCTGCTGCAATAGAAAGGTCAAGGTTATCGGAAGAACTCGCTGTCCAAAGATCACGACTTCAGCGTATAGCTGAGGTATCCCTTGTGGGTATGTTTTCAGTAGATCCTGAAGGGGCTCTTCTTGAAGCAAACGAGACCTACTTCGAAATTACTGGTCATCCAAGGGATTCTGTTTATCCTATGTCCTGGTTGGAATCAATACACGAGAACAGCATGCCGGTTATTAAGGCTGGTTGGGATAGACTGACTGTAGGACATTTACCATGGTCCTCTGAACTGCAATTACGAAAGCCTTGGCACGACCCGATCACTCATGACGAAGTAGACAATTGGATTCTCGCTGCAATTCAACCTGAATTCGGCGACGGAAAGCTAAAGGCATTAATGGGTTCGATAACGGATATAACTCCACAAAAGCGCTCTGCAAGAGATGCGGAGACTCGTGCGATGCTATCCGAGCAGCTCTTGTTGCGCACACAAGAGGCGGAGGAGAACGAAAAAAACTTCAAGAGATTTAGTGATTTCGCACCTGGAGGCTTGGTTATTTTGGACCCCTCGGCAAAGATATTATATGCAAATAGCCAGTGGTTTACCATCTCGGGCCATCCACAGGGCTCATCGCAGGGTGATCACTCTTACTCCTGGGTAAATGCCATCTTACAAGACGACCAACCTTTCTTCGCAGCAAAATGGGATGAAATGGTTTCTCAACAAGTCACCATTACTTTCGAAGTACGAATGCAAACTCCCTGGCAAGGTGATGTTGGGGGTAGCGCTGTCACAATCCCAAGATGGGTTTTGGCCTCCCTGTATCCTGAAATTTCCGAGGGACTTATCGTTACCGTCATGGGCTGCATCACAGACATTTCCAAGATAAAATGGGCAGAAAACCTTCAGACGAGAAGGTTACAGGAAGCAGAAGAAACCAGAAGGGCGCAAAACAACTTCATTGACATCACCTCCCATGAGATGAGAAACCCATTGAGTAAGCCCCCAACCGTCCTTGGATATTCAAGGACAAACGATAGGCTGATGCTTAATATAGGTGCAATCTTGCAATGCGCTGATAGCATTACAATATCTCTTACCGAGTTGATGGCAAATGCAAACCTGGACTTAACATCAGAGGCTGCTATTAAAGAGTCAATATCGTCAGCAGAAACGATCCAGCTTTGTGCACAGCATCAAAAATCTATCGTTGACGAGTAAGTCCCTGGAACTAGAAGACGCAAGTTATCTTCAGTTAGTTAACGGATTTTAGTATCCTTACTATTTCCAAGCTTGACTCAAATCTCCTAGTCATCGCGCCTGTTCCTGTTCAACCCCTAGAAACCGTCAGACAAGCCTTGCAGATGTTCATGGTAGAATGTAGAAAGGTTCATGACATAACAATGGAATTTCACATTGGGTCTTCTTTCCAAGAGCTGGGAATTAATATGGTTATGCTCGACAGCGCTCGATTATTGCAGGTTTTGATTAACCTTCTTACAAATGCGATCAAGTTTACAAAGTCTTCGCCTAAACGAACCATCGATGTTTCCATCGGGGCATATCTGCAACCACCTGCAGCGTCTGAGAATCCGACATTCGAATATTTTCCCACAAAGAAAGCACGTACTGATGTTACCGCCTCAACTGATTGGGGTGCCGGCGAAATCATATATCTCCGTTTTGAGGTAATCGAATCTGAAAATCCACAAGACTCATGAAACTAACGTGATTTAAAGGTTCAAGATAGTGGCTGTGGGTTGACCACAGAAGAAAAAAAGAAACTCTTCAATCGCTTCTCCCAGGCCTCGCCGAGAACGCACGTCCAATATGGTGGCAGTGGTCTAGGCTTGTTCATATCACGCCAGCTCACAGAACTTCAAGGGGGTGAGATCGGTGTTGCAAGTGAAGCTGGTATAGGGAGCACCTTTGCATTCTATGTCAAATCGCGACGTGCTGATGAACCTTTAAGTTCTAGCACAAACCCGAATTCGAAAGGGAGTTCAAAACCTACGGTCCTTGCCTCATCAAGCAACGAAGTTCCAGCAGGGAGCCTATCAATGCTAGAACTTCCTATTCGTGTGGGAGGCTCTACCTCTGAACTCCACTCAAGCGTTGCAGACCCGAGATCATGGCATATCCTGATTGTAGAAGACAACCTCGTAAATCAAAAGATTCTCGCACAACAGATTCGCAAACTTGGCAGTACAGTTTACGTAGCCAACCATGGCCAGGAAGCTCTGGACTTGATTAGACAAACCAGACATTTCAAGGGGAAAGAAACTAACGGGATCGAGCTGTCGATGATCCTCATGGACTTGGAAATGCCAATCATGGACGGTCTTACCTGTGTGCGCAAAATTCGAGAAATGGAGGCTGAAGGGTTGATTCTTGGCCGACTACCTATTATTGCCGTTACGGCGAATGCGAGGGGAGAGCAGATTGCGACTGCGAGGAATTCAGGGATGGTAAGCCGCGATCCTTATTTCGCAGTATTTCATAGACTAACCAGAAGTGAAGGACGATGTTATGCCGAAACCGTTTAGGATACTACAAATTCGGACGAAGATCGAGGCGTTGTTGCATAAGACACAAGCTGCTGCATAGGGATTTACGAAGAAATAGAAACGACGTTACGTATATATTGGGCAGCAGCATGTTAAAAATTCGACCTTTTAAGTTTTGATACATTGGCCTGTTTGCATACAACTGTGGTCAGGATGGATCATGCATTTCCTTTTGTGTGGATAGAATATAATACCCCAGTACACATGTATTATCGCATACGAGGGGTTTTAGTCGTGGCGTTTGGGTAGCTTAATTTGAGCATATATACGGCTGCTTAAATTTAGCATGTTTGGTCGGAGTATTTTGAGCAGTATGCAGAGCTGGTGAGAAATGAAGGTATCATTGTATGCATAGGGATGGTGTTACTGACTTTGGGATCACAAGCTTACAAATTTTGAATGTTGTAGTTGAAAGGAGATGGTACATGGGGATGTAAACTCTTCAAATTTTTAGAGGAATCGTGCATACAGGTAATAAAGCATCCACTCTTGGTACAGCCAACGGAAAAGATTAGAAAACATTGTAATACTATCTATTCATCTATTAAACTAATCTCCAGACGACTCTTTTTTAGCCTCCCCATGCACATCTAAGCGTAGCCTATATCTACAAAGCCGTGGTCAATCAATCGACTTATCCTATTGTCGAAGGGAAGGAGATAGAGTGTGAAGACCTACATATTTGTCAATGTTGCAAAGTCTTAAGGCCTGAGTTATTACCTACACTCTCTTCAAACCATGGTCGAGTAGCTTTGAGATTGGCGGTTGTTCGAGTGGTTCTTCCCCGCCTGCCCCGCCATGTTGCCTCAGGCCAATATCAAAAATTCGACTTCAAATAAACCTCCACTGAGTCAAATGTAAAAATTCGAAACGAAACAAAAAGTCTTCTACAATCAAATTTATATACAGCCGCCACGCTGTTATCCTCAAGAATTTTCCCACGTGCCCTCCGGCTCGTATCGCCACTCCGCACAATGTCTACCCTTTCGCAAACCTCTTACCTCGACACCGAGCTCGCTGAAATTAATCAATGGCTCACTACCTCCGATCGACTCAAGTCTACCACTGATCAAAAACCTCTCCTTGATACCTTAAACACCCACCTCTCCTCTCGAACCACGCTTCTCGGTTCCAAGCCTTCCAAGGCCGACATTGCACTCTACGAATCCCTCGCGCCTCAAGTCAAGACCTGGAGCCCCGAGCAAAAGACCGGAGAACAAGGCCACCCCAATATCATCCGCTACCTCGACTTTGTGCAGAACTCGCCCATCTTTGGCTTAACACTCGTGGACTCCGAGAAATTGAAGGTTGATCCCGAGGAAATCCTCTATGTTAAGCCTCCTTTTGATGCCAAAGCCGAGAAGGAGCGCCTGAAGAAGGAAAAAGCCGCAGCTGCAACAGCCGCCAATGGAGGCGTCCCCCTCCCCGACCGAAGTCACGAGAAAAAGCACCACAAGAAGGACAAGAACCTTTTTGAGCAAGTCACAGACGCCGTCGTTGATGCAAAGGACAACGTCGTTGCCGCCGTGACGGGCGAAAGCTCCGAGCACCCGCAACAGCAGCAAAAGAAGAAGGAAAAGAAAGAGAAAGCATCAAAGGCTCCCAAAGCCCCTGCCGTCTCTGCACCTCTTTCCCCAGCCCTCATCGACCTCCGCGTCGGGCATATCTTGAAAGCAATCAAGCACCCCGAAGCCGACTCCCTATTCGTCAGTACCATTGCCGTGGGCGACAAACCCGGCAGCGCCGACACATCCGAGTATGAGGGTCAAGCGTGCCGTACCGTCTGCTCTGGCCTCAACGGCCTCATCCCCCTCGAGGAAATGCAAGGCCGGAAAGTCATCGTGGTGTGCAATTTGAAACCGGTCAAGATGCGCGGCATCAAATCCAGCGCTATGGTCCTGGCTGCCTCGCCTCGCCTGGCGCCAGGAGAGGAAGACCACCATGCCGGGCCCGTCGAGCTCGTTACGCCGCCCGGGGACGCGAAGGCCGGGGAGAGGGTGTATTTTGAGGGGTGGAAGGGGGAGCCCGAGGGCGTGTTGAACCCGAAGAAGAAGATCTGGGAGACGATCCAGCCCGGGTTTACCACTACTGCTGGATTGGAGGCTGCGTTTGATGCGAGTGTTGTGAAGGAGTTGAGTAAGGAAGGGGAGGAACCTGTTAAGGGGTTGGGAAGTTGGTTACTGAGAGTGGTGGGGTATGCACGGTTAAGAGTCTGACTGGGGCTCTTATTAGATAGATCTGTCTGCTGGGTATTTGTCATTACTTGATAGACATAGACAGACGGAGAATGAAGTAAATGTGGTTTAACTATCAAATGGTTTCTACTTGATTAGATTCCAGACAACAGTGCAGGTACTAAGTGATCATCCTTTTGGCCAATACATTGATCAACTCCAAGACCCGTGACGATATTCATAGGACTTTCAGTATTCAAACCTCACGTTAATTCCTCTGGCGTATAGATTAAGTCTCCCTACAATCCCTTAGGTATTTAACTGCTTTCCGGTACCCAGGCCCCTTCTCATTTGTTTTATCAAATTACCTCAGATAATTGAATCTCACTCATGCCTCTGTAATTTATAAATCGTCTTCAACAATCAAATTGCCCTAGGAACCCCGGATCCGATATTGAGAAAATGAGATACCATGAAAGTGTCTAATAGAACTAGAAATTTTAAAACGAACAAAAGAAGTATTCTCCTTACCTACTCATCGAATAGTGTAATATATATAGGCTTAATATTATCTCAAACGTTATATTCTTCTGGAAGTGGATAGATACCTTCATGCTCACTTGAAAGCCGAGCCGAACGAGTAAATCCACACCGGTGCTAGTATTAAGCAATAAAGCCGTAGCTCATTCATATTTCGAGGTCTTATCTCAACCAACACGATCCTACCCTTTCTTCCCAACCAAGGGTCAGATGAAAAATGTCAAAAGAGATCCAGCCCCCTTCCCCTGCCCAACCATGTATCCCATGAAATATGCAAATCCGACCTCGCTATGCCCCTTTCCCAGACTCTCTGCCGTAGAAATTAAAAAAAAAAAAGTTGTGGATATATTTTGACTCCAATTCGCAATGCATGTTTTTATCCCGCCATTTAATCATTTACCCCATAAAGCTCGCTCGCTGAAGTTGCCAGAATTGATGTCATAACCCGTTCAGATGCTCCAATTATATCTGCTCCTCTGTGTAATTCGTTCTTCGAGATCAACGAGGTCCCAAATCCCTCGTCCGTTTCCATATCATTTTCGGCATCTCTTCCTCATCTTCCATGCCATCGACTCCTTCGTCATCCACTTGCATGGGATCATCGTCAACCGTAAGCGGCTTTGGCTGTTTCGACGGTTTCGCCTCCATCCTCCGCAATGTTGGAGTTGACATTTGCCTGTATCGTCCCTCAATCGGCTTTGCCGTCCTGGACAATCTCACGCTTGCTATTTCTTCTTGCTTCATCCGGTCGATTTCCTTCTGCGCGGTCTCCTTCACCTCCCCCAACTTGCGCTTCAGATTCTCAATCTCGGTCGAGCATTCTCCGTCTCGTAAGAACTGGTGCGCAGCATGTTCGCACTGTCCTTGACACCATTCCAAAATCTTGTCCAACTGGTCAAATATGTCAATCGTATCTCCTGCCCCTCCCATTCTATACCCTTTCAATAGCCCAACACGCATGATGCCAGTGTTCTCGGCCCTTTTGGGACGAGTGTCCCTCGTTGGTCCCATCCGTCTAGTTGATACGAAAGTCAACTTTGGCATTTTCATATCTTCTTCGAGCATGCTATCCGAATCTGCCTTTTCCGGGCCATGAGGTGTCGAACTGGGCACAAGTCCACTCGCAGTCGGTTTCGTTTCTGCGCTCACCAAAGGGCTAGGATTCGGCGCCGTATTGTCTATTCCTTCATCGTCATCGTCATCATCCCCCACCTCCATTTCAGCGGCTCTTTTCATCTCTGCCATCTTTGCTGCCATCTTGCCCTTCCTCATAGCATTCCTGCTTGCACTGACAAACTTCACCAACTCCTCAAATGCAAGTTGCACTGCACTATCGTAGTATACAATTATCATAGACCTTGTCCGGTACTTCGTTGGCCCGGCCCCGGTCTCTGTGTTGTTCGACGCAAGAGAAGCCGTCTTTCTTTTCCGCAGGACCGTAGGCCGCTGGTATGCCACAGGTGTGGGATGGGAAGTTTGCCTCGTCAGCACGCGCGGAGGAGATATCTTCGAGTCTGTTTTCGGAGGCCGAGTGTTTCCCATCGAGGCTCGGACGGCCCCCGCAGAACCTGGTCTCTGATTTGCGCCCAGACGATTTTGTTGTGGTTTCGGAGACTCAAAGGGATTTAGAGGAATGTCGTCGGTGTTGTCTGGGTCGTGCGAGAGGAAGGGGTTTTCGATATCGGGTGCTCGATCGTGAGGTCGGAGAGATTCCGTAGAGCCTTTGTTCCGGATGGAACGAGTGGGAGGCCGCTCCAGCTCTTCCAATCGAGCCAACTCAATTTGCCGCAGGTCTATCTGCCCATTCAAGTCGTCGAGACGGGTATTCCACGCTGGGATCGAGTTGCAAAGCTCTTCCAACGCTTCCAATGTGGAGAATTCGGACAACATTGTCCTGTACGGTACCGTGTGAAAATAGAGGATAAAAGGGATTGCGGGGTCAATGGGTGCAGAAAGCTAAACCTTAATAGACAAGAAAAGTATATCAATGGAGTGCTGAGAAAAAGCAATTGAGAAAGGACAGCTCTGGAGCTGTGTCATAACTCTTTGAAAGGTGGAACTTGCGTGGTCTTGAGCAAAATGCTATAGGGCCAGGGTCGCCGGCTTTATGGTAGGGATCGACGCAGAGTGTGGATGGTGGCAGATCTGCTCCTGGTGCTCCGTTTGCTCTCCGAGCTGCTGTACAAAGTACGGACGTATTGTAGCTGGATGACTGCCACTAGTCGTTCGGCTAAGGTGCGGATGCGCTCGCCGAACAACTATACTACTCTTTCTGTCTGTGCATCGCTCGGATCTCTGCTCTAGAGACAAGGGCTGTGGCTAATGAAACCGTGAGAATCCTCCAGCTGCTGCCCATTGCGGGTTAGGAGGATCTCAGAAGCACGGGCGAGCTGTCATGATATGATGGCCTGTACTCCGGAGAATACGAAACGAAGCAATCTGCCATGAATCTCGAACTTATCCGAGTCCATTTCCGTCTGGGGGCATGCGTGAGCAGTCGCTGCTCTAAGGCGAGCTGAGCTCGAGGTTCTGAGCTGGCAGAGCGCCTTGAAAATCGGTTACCATCTTCATGTTTTCTAATACGGTCTTTCCGAAACCTAGTCGGCTCTTTTAACCTATGGCAGAGGGCCGCAGAAGTATTTAATCTCGCTCCCTTACTCAACGTGAGATCTGCTATCTCTTGCATCGAATAACAAAAGAGCTACATGTTGGAATCTTTGAAACGATCACCAGCTATTGATTTACATGGGACTTTTGACTGGTGGTTTAGGTGTTCATGCGGCAGTGGCTATATACTCCACAAGACCTTGGGTAAAATCCGCTCTATTTGCTATTTCAAGTACCTGGTTGATTTTTCATATCCCTTGTATATTAACCCTTTACAGATTATAATCGTAAGAGTCGAGATGGGTCATCTCGTCACCTCTACCACGTGGCCGTTGAGCCAGGGCCACACAGACAGAATTCACTGTTCTGCCAAGTATGACAGGAGCCAAAGCCGCCGATTTGTCCTCGAGACTTAGACATGAACTTAACATGGCCGGATAGATCACTCGACCACTTTCCCGGAGGAGATATAATAGACAGGCTTCTATACTTAGGAGTAACTGTTCCGGTTTCTCGAGAACGAGGTATATCAGGGTATCCTTCCTAGTGGTGAACTACCTGGTCTCGTATTGTGATATGAGGTACAACTGCCGTATTATCTCGTCCAACAATCAGATCGTGCTCATTCGCGAATGACGGAGGCTACCTGGAGATGACCTTTCTCCGGGGGAGAGTGGGCGATATGTTGAGGACTGTTACCTGCGGAGGATTGCTCAGGAGTTGACTGGCGGGAAAAAAAGCCGAATGCTCGAATAACAACCACTTATTTACACCCTCCCTAGCTTTGAAGGTTGTGATACACTGAGGCATAACGCCTAGGCGCCTACCCTGGGTACAGCTATCACGCGCATGGATGCCTTATGGCAATTGCCCAGTATAATATATGTATGTATATATTGAAAAATAAAGCTTTGAAAGTACACATTCATTTTGGGAGGGAGTCAGAGCTATGTTTGCTATACGGCGAGTATAATGCAACCAATCTGCTTGGAGAGATTTAAAAAAAAAAGTACTTTTGGGGGAGATCATGTCTAGGCATTCCTAATATAACCACCCGTACAGAGTGTGACAACTTTCGCATGGCAGAACCCAGCAGCAAATATATTCTACTGTAACTGGTCATTGCACAAGAGAGGAGGAGCGTGACCGAGTAGCTTGAGCGGAGAACCAGGAGTGGTGAACAGCGTCTGCCTGAGCCTCTGAGAGCGGCGACGCCGACTAAGCCGTTTTGGAAGCGAAGTTGGTCTTGGTCGTAGATTACCCTAATTATGCAGTCTCTGCTGGGATATTCTCTTGGCCCGCCGGGTTAATTTGAAGGCATTCTCAGTATTGGATGGGCTGGGTAGGATATGTGTTATGCCGGAGGAAGAGCTGCGGTTGATGTGCAGCTGCATTAGGGAGTGGAGTCGTGACGGTCTAGTGAGGCCCTTTCGAAGTCTTTTCTCAGCCCCTCGTTCCGTGGACCCATGTTATCGACCTGCGATGTCACGGTATCACTTAGGTCTGAATCCTTTTGTGGCCAATGGAGTGTGTTTTATGTCGGAATAAATATTCGCATGTGGACAGGTGAAGTGGACAGTTCTGTAAAGTGACAAGATTCCGCGGCTGCTTCAGCTTTCCCCACGTGCTCGGCCACTCTGAGACGAGGTGAGAGTGAGATGTTGTTGGTCTGATAGAGAAGCAGAAGCCATTTATTCCCTTGCGATAGACTGGAGGCACAACAGGGTTGTGATCCCGAATTTGTATTTATTTATTTATCTCTTATTCTTTCGTTTCGCTCTTGCACCCTCATTGCGATAATCCTACCAACCCTCAATAAAGGTCTTGTTTCCTTTATCTAACCCGCCGGCTCTACCAGCTCTTTTTCCAGTCGATTGGCTCTTGGGCATCATTATTCAAGCAAGCCAACAACATGCAAGGCAAATGGACAGTAAGAACCCTGCACCAACATCCACCTCTCGTTTTTTTTTGATCGACCGCAGACAACCAGTCGGCTGTTTTCGAAGCTTCGGCGCGAGGATGGCATTCTGGACGCTCCGTAGCTTAGCTTACGTGCGTAAACATGATGCAGAATTTGACGTCTTTCCAACGCCATGCACAAGCGACCGCGCGGGGGATGAAATCGGAGCTCAAACGGCCAAGCCGAGGGATTATCTTTGTCCAACAGAGAGATACATCATCTGATGCTGACCCTCGATGAAGACATCCCGCGGGGTTCTAGCAAACAGCTCATCGAAGCGACCATGTCTAATCAGAATGCCGTGGGGTTTGAAACCTCTATCCAGTGTACAGGCCAGGGCAGTACCTACAATGTCATCAAAAGAATCATACATCTCCAAAGCTGGTAAAAGAAACTTAGCTCTGCTTAGGTGCTAAGTAGGCGCTCCGATCTCCCTGTCAAGCCTCTTCATGCAATGTTACGGTACGGGCCACATCATCGAACGCCATAGCCGAAGGAATTCATAGTCTCTTTTTCGTTTGTATCAAAGTTCAAACAAACAGTTTCCATCGCATGTGGGTTCACGCGTTCTCTCGAGGCATAAGAGAGCATCCAAGTTCCGCTACTCTCTGTCTGCGTGGAAGAAGATGCCGCGAGTGGTTTTCCACTGTGTCGGGCCCTCCAGTCAGAAGGATGCCGTGAGCGCAGAAAGCCGTAACTCGAGACCAACAGGCTATCAGAGGGCCAAAACGGTAGGTCCACCTCGGCGACCTCTTTCAAAGGGCCATGCACAACCGTTGACTTTACGCGCCTACTGATGATCTCGAGTGAAGTTGTCCATCTGCACCTCCCAGTCTCGTGCTGCCATTCCAACATATCAACCTCAGCACCTCGCCTTCCCCTGGGTGTCCGAGCGTAAGGCGACGAGGGCGCACCTCGCGGAAGCTCTTCCTGAGATCCGGTCGGTCAAAGCCCATGAGTCCCGAGATGATGTTGTGCCTTGAGAAAGTTCGAGAAGGGAACTAGAAGTAATTTCTCGTGGCACGTTTGGCAAGGAAGAGCTGATCCTGGTTTGCAACGTGCTCTTGGAACGGGCGGACGAAGGACGGAGTAACCTTTTCGTGCTCGGACCTATAGCTTCAAGGGTGCTCGAAGACGGATCTCAAGCTAAATACGGCAAATCTCGCGACTCTTCAAGATCCCTTGTCCAGCGTTACGGCAGAGCGGTCTTGCCGCTTACTACTCGGCAATTTATCAGCTCATAATCGCATCCTCATCGGGGGTTTTGGCCTGATGAGACCTGAATTGGTTTCTGGTTTGTTTGCTACATACGACGTAGTACAACCAGTTATATCCTGCATTCGCTCGCCGCGGCATTTACCGATTTCTTTTTTTTTGCCTTTCGTCGACCATTTCTAAGGCCAGAGTTCTTCCTTTGACCATGTTCCAACATCTGCAGCCGGTTGACCGCTATTCGGACCGACATAAGTGAACTTCCACCTGTGTGGTTCCTCGGAGTTGGTGAGGTCGATCTGCTCAACCTCCTCCGGCAAAATGATAACCACCCGGAAGTTCTTTCTCGCAACTTCATCATGAAGATCCGTAACTTTTTGTCCTAGAGCCAGCGACTTATCGGCTGGCGGGATGGACTTAGGACTTCCAGGAATAGGGTTCTGACCAATGTTAACACGTCGATCTGAAAGCTACCATACCCGGCCGGGCCGTGAGACAGAGATGACAGACCTTAAAGCTTCCCCTCATCCCCGGACTCAGGTTCCCAAAGTGAGCGGTGAGCTCTTTTGACCAAGACCAATTCTCTTTTCCTTCTTCCTTCACAACCCTCATCCTCTCCCCCACTTTACTTTTCACCGTCCTGGTCCCGCTTGACTCTTCCCCCTCCCCTTCAATATCCTGAGCAACAACATAAGCCTCTCCCTTGATTCTCCACTGCGTCATCGCGCTCTTTACCCAGAAGACAGCCTCCACAGGCCCTCCTCCTCCACTTCCTTGGCTCTGCTCAACTGTTCCGTGGCCTGGCGAACTCCCAAAAATCTCAGGCACCTTAGCCATCCTAACATCAGTAGTTATGGCCAATAGATCGCTTTCGTAAATTCGTTCGTTGTGAGGGGCATCGTTATATTTGTTTTCTGGCAGTTCCGCCCACATCCCCCTGTAGACGACGTAGCGTGCTCGTGGTAAGTATGGTATTGGAGAGCCCTCGGGAGCGGGATGAAGGGATGTTAATACGAATTCCGGGGGACTAAGCTTAGAGATGTGGGATTCGAAGAGGGGACGCCATGGTGCGGGACCGATGGCTGGTGAGGTTGTCGAGGATGTAGACATGGTGCGAGTTATTCGCTGGAGACGAGGTATGGCCCTGGAAGCTATTTTGGGAGATTTTATTGACGAGAATAATCTGGAATATGAGTTTAAAGAAGGGAGTATCTTATTGTGTTTGAGGTTATCAAAATGATGTTGATGGGGGAAAGGTTGATGACGTTTAGAGTCTGGCGCGAGGCTAAGACTTTAAAGTAATCTCGCCTTCAAGCCTCACCCCACCTCATGTAATGATCTCGACCTGGAAGGCTTTGTAGGGTGTGAAGTCCTTAGAATCATAAAAAAGCACTAATTAACGTATTTTTAATACTTTCTATTGATACTGATGGCGACTCGGTTGTACTTCGAGTTTCCCAACAAGAAAGACTTGTCGGCTATAGTCTCGGATTCAAATTTATCTGGCGGGTTATGCAGGGCAAGTCATTATGATGAGGTTACCCGATCTTTCTTGAGAGATTACGAGAACCCTCTACCAATAAAGCATACGTTGCAAATGTGGTATATTCATCAATCGTATCACACTCTATGTGCAGACTAGCTAGTCAGTCTAGTGTGGTTTACTGCTCACCACACAGAAGACATTCGTATCTAACTCATCCATCCATGACCTCTTGTCGTCTTTGTTCATTTTCCAGTTCAGACAGTGCCCAAACTCCGATATATGCATTTCGCTCCCCAAAACGCCATCCATCCATCCGCCCCAAGCTTGCACGATCATTCGTCATGCTCCAAATACTTTGTCTTATGACGGTGTATCAAACACATTCCATCCATCCCAATCATTACAAGAAAAGAAAGACACTGTCTTCCTATAAACTTATCCGCTCATTCATTCACTCCCCTTCAGTAAAGTCCTCAACGTTACCACTTCTCTCCTCAGCCTTGCATTCTCCTTCTTTACCCTCCCCGTCTCCTCACTTTGCTCCCGTAGCCTAGCCACCAACTCCTCCTTGTCATCTTTGCCCTTCCCTTTGATTGCCTTGACAATTTTCCCTAATTCACCATTAAACTTCTCATACAGCAGCTCATTCTCTGCACTACTCTCCTTGTACAACTGGTCAAGCCCCTTGACCTTGAACTCGCTAGCTTGGAAACCCCTCTCGAGATCAGATTTAGTAGCATCGTTCTGTACTGTGAGCTGTTTGATGATCTGCGGAATGCGGTTCTCGAGCGATTCTACGGAATTTTGGAGGTTCTTGACCTCGCTAGACATGACGCGGGTTGGTGAGCCAGCAGTGAATCTCGCCATCTCCTCGCCGATCTTAGAGAGCTCGTCATGGAGAGATGCTTCGGCGTCATTGATGGCCTTGGCTTCGCTCTGAAGACGCTCCCGCAACTTCTGTGGGTTCTGGAGACGCAGCTTTGGGGTTCCAGGTTTGTTGGTAGCAGTCAATGGGCGACCTGTGGATGGGACACGACCGCGGAGGGTAGGAATATTGGAAGAGAGGGACATGGAACCTTGCTTATGTCCCTTTGGTAGACTAGTGGACCAAAGATCCTTGATGACCACCACCTCTGAGCCGGACATGATGTTATGAGGTCTTTCTGACAAACTGACGCCCTTCTTCCGAGTCGTTGAAGAAACGATGGGCGAGTTCTCCTTTTGGCTTGGTGATCCTATACGATACATTGCTGCGCGGCTTCTATCCATGATGCCACCAGCAACCGGAATTTTCGTTGGTGAAGGTGTTCTTGGTGAAATGACCACGCTATCTTTCCGAGTTGGAGAAGGTTCTGGAGATGAACTTCCTCCGAGAGTAACTGCCGCTACCATACTCTTTAAGTCAGATAAGGAGCTTCGTCGCTTCTTCCTCGTTGTCTTATCGGCGTCGTTCTTTCCTGATGAAAATGGGTTATCACTTGGAGGAGGCGACGCCCCGATTGTGCTTAATCTTGTGATTTGAGCATGGGAGCTCGAGGGACGATCATCGAAGGCGGCTCCTAAAACGGTGGGTCGGTCACGAGACATTGGTCGACGGCCGGGGGATTCGATTGATCTAGCACGATTGTGAGATGCTTTAGACATACTTGAGGTAGTCATTGCGTCTCCTATAGCAGGATTGCGAGTGCTCTTACTCAGTGTCCGCCAAACAGAAGAGCGATCAGCGTCTTTGCTGCTATTCTGCCGAAGAATAGTGTCTGCAAATCTTCGTCTCAAAGAAGAAGCATTAGATGTGATGGAGCCAGTTGTTGAGTGGTTGGATCGATTTCCAGAAGTAGACCCAGAAACGGACCCGTAGCCTGAATTAATACCATGCCCCAGGGCACCGGGACCAATGTCTTCAAAAAGCCGTTCTTGATCTTCTACCATATGATCCAAAAGATTAATGTAGTCGTGAGGGTTTCCATCAACAACCAAAAGTTCGGCGAACGCAGCAGTCAAAGCACCCTTATCACCATCATTACCACAACCCTCGAGAAGATCTGCTAACAACTTGATGATAGCAATAAAAGCACGCCTATTCTGTGGCGACATTTCGCTAAATACCGCCTTGACATATTCAGCAAAATCCCCCGGATAGAACTTCACGATTCGTTCCTGGAGTGCATCAAGCGTGTGTCGAGATATAACTAGGCCCATTTGGTCTCTCCACGCCATTCGTAGATATTTTTCAAACGCCACAAAGAGTACATCAACAGAGGCCTCGGAAGCTGGTCGATGATCAAATGGATTCTCAATGAACGTATTATAAATGGAATTGATCGCGAGCTCATCCGCTGCAGCTCGACTTCGTAATACCCGACCAACAATGTTTCCTTTACGGGCTTGTAAGGCAGCAACGTAGCCAGTAAATGTCTCTTCCAACCGAACGAGGGGATTGACAGGTCGTTCTTCAACCGCAGCACGAATACTTCCTCGGTCAACATCCTGAACAGAATGGGTGGACTTGTTGCTATTTGTTCTCGTTAAGTCCGGCGTTTGCATAGATGGTATGCTACCTAACTGGGGTGTTCGCGGGTACTTGGATGGCTGGCTTGTACTTGGGGTTGAATAACCTGTGCTAGAATTGCCGAATCCACTACTCAGAAAACTCGAGAACATCTTGACAGGAGAGTTAGGCCGAAAAGACTTCGACCTCTCGCCCTCCAAGGAAACGTGGATGGATCTCAAAACCTTCGAGTAGAACGAAATAAATGGTGCACTTAAAGCTGGGTTGCTCGAGCTGAACTGTGTTTGCAAAAGGTCATTTACTGTGAATAAGTTAGCATGTAGTTCGATTTACAAAAGGTTATGCCCATACCCCGTTTGACAAAGGTTGGCAGAATGTGCTCAGGGAGGATCTCATCTGAGGACACTCTATCGTTGAGACCTCCGACCATAAGCCTGAACTTCTGGCCACCACCGAGTGTCATGACGCTCGGCGTCGTAACATTCGCAACAATACCCACCCCATAATGACCAACCGGAGCGCCTTTAGTGCCCTTTTCGTAATCAACCACGATTCTAATGGGAGCTGGTTCCTTTCGCCCCTCTACTAATGTATCAATGCCTTCTTCAAAGACAGCTGTATGGAGAGTGACTTCAGCTGCTAGTAGTCTAACAGAACGTAAATGCCACCTATCAGTCTCCCGCTCGGACTCCGAGAAACGACCCTCCACCCTAGCCTTAGTTATTTCCTCGCTAAACTTCGAGGCCTTCCCTTCATAAGCGGCCTGGAGGACAAATTTTCGAACAGTCGCAGCTGAAAATCGATCTCGCCCACTTTCTGCATCTTTTAACTCATGGAGTGATATTAGAGATAAAGTGTTCCCGTCTTCGGACATTGTTAATCGAGCATCGCTAAGAGGATGCCAACCAGAAAACGTCAACTCATATGACTTCTTTTGACCAGCAGCTGCGGCTGTCACAGAAGACATCATAACTGTTGCAGAAGGTTTATCTACTTCAGCCGTTAAGCCCCTAGCTGAGAGATTGCAGTCTCTTGATTTCTTCAGAAGAACCACGCAATCAGCGAACAGTAAAAATATGCCCTCTTTCTGGTTTGCAGGTGATGATTCTAAGATGGGATTGTAAGGAGGTAACAATTCTCTAAAGTCAACTGCTGTAATTAAGCGGCCTTGTGGTTGTAGAGTGGTAGGCCAAGCTTCGACCAGGTTTTTCAAACGATTCACAGTCGTCATTTTGTCGGTAGCTGGGGGGTCAAGAGAACAGATCGATGTGATAACGTCTCTAGCCTTAAGCATCGGCTGCAGAGCAGGATGTAAGACGGGAAGAAAGTTAACAATGTTATCGATGAAGAGACTGTATCTAGGCAATCGTTGAACAGGCTCAATAATCGCGGATCGCAAACGTTGTTCTCCTGTCTGTTGTACTCGTTGAGAAAAACTCGATGCCTGTCTGAGGAATGAGGTGATAATCTGGGGAAACTCTTGGCTTGCTCGAATATACTCCTGGTAACAATCCGAAAATTGTGGAAACCATTCTAGTAGAACTTTTGCGAATGATAGAGCTCCAGTAGGATCCTTCAGTCGTCCCGTGCCTCCATAACGAGATCCAGTCGAGCTAGTAATTGGCGCCTCGAGATCCTTCATAGCATCCTCCTCGGTCTCGTCCATAACCTGCCGAATTTGTGCCAGAAATGCCGAGTTAACCTGCAAAATCTGGTCTAGACATTTTGGAAAGAGTTTCTCCAAATCCTGCTCTGATGGGCTAGAACTACCAAAGCCCCTACGCTTTGCCTTGGTACGAAAGTCATCTGCAATGTGATTGACTAACTCATGCATCTTGATAACATATCGTTCTTCGGTATCAACCAATTCACCCATCTCTCGCCGCAGCGACATCTTCTGGTCTTTAAGAAAAGACCTGGTTCTGTTGAGCGAGGTTGGTCTTGAGGGAGCTCGGCGTAATTTCGAAGTTGGCAAAAAAGCAACCTCCCCAAAAAGCTTTACCAGAGGGGCATATGACCCATACTGTCTCAAAGTCGGGTCCACGATTTGGTCATCATCTACCTGTTCCTCAGGATCGATTTCTCGAAAGGGGGCAATCGATCCAGGGGGCAAGACTAGATCAATATCGACATGGTTGATATGCTGAGGCCGCAACGCAGCCCGAATATTTTGTAAAACCTCATCCATATTCTCGACCCTAACCATTGATCCTGCCAGATCCGCCGCATGTTGCTCAGCAAACAACGTCGGTGCCGAGCCAGGCCTCTTTCCCCGAGAGTTGGCAGATTGAATGATTAAACCACTCTTGACCACCTCTGAAAGTTCTCTGAAGTATTTCAAAAGGCCAAATGCCAGACCCCGGCATATCTCATCCCCTTGTTTGTCTCGTGGTAGATGATTGACCGATTGGTAGAAGGGAGAGTTCGGGGAGATGGTGATGCGCGAGTAACTTTGGAAGCCAGCTGCGGTGAAGACATGGAGCTGGATTCGGGAGCTGTTGAGAGTGGAATTGGTGGTTGTGGAAGGGCCATGGAAGACGAAAACTGGTAGATTGCCTAGAAGGCCATCAGTGGCATAGTAGAGGTCGACTTCGTCTTGCGACAGTGCCAGCTCATCCGTGACTCGAACCATGGTGAAAGATGGTACTGGGTATTGTCTATGGCTCCAATGCTAGGTAGGTCGTTCAATGGGCCCCCTTATGCATAGCGAGGGACATTCAGGGATAGCCAGGCAATTGGACCTGTACTCGTCGGTGGTGTTTTGCTGTGTATTGAGTAGAAGCTGGGGTCGCACACTCGGTGAGCCTGGCTTGGACGAGAATATAGCTTGTGATCAACAACTGGAGCGCGTCTGGTTCAGCCGTGTATTTCGTGTTGAGCCTCAAGCTATTGCATGTCATCCGAACCACAAAAGCCAGTCTTGAGCCAGTCAATTAGCACTCCTGGTGCTGTATGCAGTCCTATCGTGATTTGGTGCCTGACCAAAAAAATGGATGGAGGCTATTCTTAGACTTTGTCTATCGGATACTTTATCTGGAGGTGGGTGAAACACGACGCGTTTATTGGCTGGATTGTGGAACCCTGTCAACAAACGAGCCTCCTAGAGTTTTAAGCTTCAAGTTTGAACACAACAGTTTCTTGTTTTCGAGCCAATACACCCGGAATACATCACATTTAGTTGTGCAATATGGCCACTCAATACACAACAGATATCCCTTTCTCGGCAAGCCATGAGCAGCAAGCATTCAAGCTTCTCGAGCTCCCGCCCGAACTCCTCGCAGCTCTCGAGTCCGACAACCCCCCCACGTATACATTTCATATACCCCTCTCTCATCTTGGCCTGAATTAACGCCTCTAGGTTCACCATTACCTCCTCTGCTTCGACAGAAACAGCCCCCGGCTATGCCCTTCTCTGTCACGGCGACAAAAAATACCAGATGCGCCAGAAGAACACCTCGAATCCTATATTGGTCCTCAAGCCTTCTTTTACAGGACCCACAGAGACAGATGACGCCGAAAAATTCATTCCCGAACCATCAATTACGGCCGTGTCCAAGATAGGGGACACCATTGAATTGATTCTCCAAGTAGAGCAGCTAGAAGCGCATCCAAAAGTCCGGGCGAATAAATGGCACGAGAAATTCGCAAAGAGCCGGTTGGAGAAAAACAAGTAAAGGAATTAGGAGCTAGGCAATGAAGGTCGAGATTGGGATATTTTGAGAAGGTCTGGATTGGAACTGTCATGTCACCAAATTCACCAAGAGCCACTACGTATCCAGCGAAGAGGAAGCTTTCCAGGCCCAAACACCGTCAAATTTTGACGACAGTCGGCTCTGGGCGTTAGTTGGGACTGGTGAGCTGCGAAATACCCATTGCAAATGAGGACAAGAGTGCAGATATAGCTATTGCACGCTGGAGGAAGAGTGCTACCGATCTTTGGTGCGTCTGAGGTGCCAATACAAGGGTCACTGCCAAAAAATATCCTGAGGCTAACATTCGACGACGACACCTGAGGTAACACAGCGAAGTTTATGGTCTATTTGGAGGGAAACATTTAAAATTGACGAAGGTGATTTTTGGATCGTTTCACCTTGATACGTTCTTAGTGACCCTAAATGCGGGGTAGCTTACCCCAGTATCCAACCCCCCCCACCACGGAGTGTCAGATGCCTCGCAAAACAAATGGGGATTATTCAATTAGAAATCAGATGTGTATGCCTAGGGAGCCAAAGGACTTCGATGTCGTAGTTTCAAACTTGAATAAGTCTGTGTCATAAGCCAAACCCTCTCTCAACACCATCCATACTTTTCATTCCGCACCCAAACAATATCGTCTGCTTTCCCTTGACCATACCACATCAGGCTAGCAATACTCTCCTCCTCCCTCTCCACCTCATTATGCTCTAACCCCGTCATCTGTACCAAGCTCTTCAGCGTTTCTGTCGGATTCCACACCTCCACATGGCCCAACTGCCATTCTTCCGCTTCCGCTTTGGCAATTTTGAGGATATCAGCTAAGTTAGCGGCATTTTGATCAGTAGCCCGATCGTCTTCGATTACGAGACGGAGGATATGAAGCGTGTTACTATTATCGATCTTTATAGGACCGTAGTAGGCACGGGTCCAAAGTGCCCAGATGCGGGAGCCGGGTGAGCCAGCAATAGCTCCTTTGATCGTGGGACATTTACCGAGGATCTTGGAAGAGATGAAGTCTTCGCGCATGTGGTGCCATTGCATGCAATCATAGTTTGGCAATAGAGCTACATGATGTTTTCCATCCTTAGCGTTGACGAGTTCCTTTAGCACACTTTTCTCGTCCAGTGTACATAGTTCTGGAATCTCGCCGTACGTCAAGGGTCTTGCGGAGGAGTGGTTGCTGCTGGCTTCTGGAGGAAATGACATATGGGTGCTGGGAAATGGAGCCCAGCCAATGTTGGCGTAGAATTTCTTCCCGATGTCGGAGTACAAGATGCTGAAGGAGCATTTCTCCATTCCGGGAGTGTTAGCATCTGTCTGCCATGTCTTCAAAACGGGTCCTAGCTCTCTCAACAGTCTGCTTGCATATCCTTTCCCTCTGTATTTAGGGTTACTAAACACACTTCCAACTCCATGTGTGATTTCCTGTGTGACGACACCGTTCTGGGAAACGAGTACGGGTTTCCGAAGGCTCTCGCAGGATGCTAGGATCGGGCGATCGTTGGGAGGGAGGTTGCGGTCGACGAGGATCCAATGGGTAATCCCGCCATCTTTTGCAAGAGGGACCGTCATGAGGTAGGATTCTCGCTCCAGGTAATCTGCCATGGACAACGCACTGCCCCAATTGACCTTGTTAAGAGTCCATGTCGCAGTCCTCTCCTCGGGGGTTGGATGGGCGAGAACGAGTGATTCGGACTTCGAATCCGGCAGAGCCATTGTGAAGTCTCCCATTTGAAAGGGTGAATTGGAAGATGTCGAAAAGAGGATGGGGACGCTTGTTCTTTCTGCCTCTCTCGCTTTCAGGGTTCTAGTCAATACCGTCCCGAATCGAATAGAGTCCTCGCCGATGGCTACAGCTCAAGCGGAGACGGTTTCCAGGAGAAATAAATGAAGTTGTGAAACGCAAGCAAAGAGACAGAATCGTGGAACAGGAATGTGGAACTGTTCCGATACTTAGACAAAGAGTCAGCAGACGCAAGGAGATGATATATACTTCCTTTAGCACGGATCGTGTGATATGGCCATGGCCCAAGAAGGGATTTTGATTGTGTCAAAGCATCGAAAGGATGCTCCTGCCGTTAGGGTTTCTCCTTCTCTTATACCTGCCGTTAGAGGTCGACTTGCCCACTCTTCAGCTTGCTTCAACCCGTGAATAGCCGACAGGGGTCGAGATAGAAGACGGCGACATGTCTTCACCGTCGGAGAGGCGTATAAGAGGCGTATAGACGGTATATCGAAGATAAGAGGTCGGGATCGCTTCGGTAGATGGACAGATTCGTTTTATTCCGGGAAGTATCTGGCAGGAGGAATAGGATGGTCATGATGATTCCAGTCGCTGGGGAGTCTTGGGCGGAAGTCCGATAGATACGGCGGGATATTAACAAGTATTGCGCCAAAATTGAGAAGGCTTGCTTTTCCATGGGGGCAAGCCCCCAAACCCCCGGCCTCGCTGCGCTCGAAGTTATGTCTTTGTTTGAAATATGAGCAGTTCAGTGCGATATATAATCCTAAATTTGAAGAAGAAAGTAAAAGACAGCCTCCACGGCAGTGGCCCTCGGAGAGCCAGCGGAGCGTCAGCAGTACCACTTTAAAGACTTGGTTCGCTCAGTACTCAGTACCTCTTTTTGGCGCAAAACAACAAATGGCTCACCGTAGGCGGGCCCTCCACGTACTGATAAGATAAAGAAGTACAATACCATGTGCCATGCCAGCCATGCCACTCCACTCCACTATAGCAAGGCTAGCTCCTCGAGCTCCCATCGTTCTGCCTCGCCCACCCTCCAACCCCGTTTTTGAGTAATATACCTTTGCGGCTCTTAACCGCCGTTGTTGACTGTTGGGCAGAACCTACACATCACTCTGCTGCGAATGATGTCGAGGGAACTATGAAGGTAAATTCACCAGCCCGCAATTCTACCAGGCCGCCAAACCTAACCTTAGATTCCAGCCCGAGGCATACAATTACGTAGGTTCAAGTAAACCGAATCTCGATTGCTTTGAATTCACTCGAGCCATTGTTGAATATGCCAATCTTCCCATTCAAGACCCGCATTCAAGCTGACTCGGTGCAACCCCTAGGGAATGTTCAGGCAAATCTCGCCTTGAAGCCTCCTCCGTCCCCTTCTGACCCTGCTAAGGCTCTGGAAGCACCACACAAACAACACATCCATCTCTCCAGACGCCTGAAGATTGGGTGCCTCTTCAAACGGGTGACGTGGAGAAACAACGCCTCGGTGGACAATATGAATGCTGCCCGACTCGCTCGGAGAAATGGACGACCTGCCAACGAGTCCAAGGATATTATCAATCTGGTCTCTGACGAGGAAGATGACGATCTATTTGTCGATGCCAGCGAGGAGCTTATCCTGTCACAGCTAGCAGCAGTGAAGACGGAAGATGCCACGAACGGGCAACCCCAACACGCCGAAGTTTTGGCCGATCTGGACAATTTGGGCGATTTGGACAATTGGAACAATAGCAAAGGTGATATCTTTGGAGATTATTATCTTGGTGATGACTTGGACGAGGATTTTTATGCCCGCATTCTCAATGATGAAGCACGTCAACTACAATCTCAGGGAGGTCTCGTCCCTCAGATACAAGCAGCAAACATATTCTCTGCGAATGCTACTCCGGCTCCTCGGATGCAACCTCCAGATGCATATGATGGCTCGGAGCCCAAACCAGACTGCATTGCCAAGGTTCTCTACGTCTTTCCGGAGATATGCCGCGATCATGTATCCGGCCTTTATGATTCAGTGTCTCACGCCTCGGAACAATTGATTGCACACATCCTTGATAAGCTCGACAAAGGTGTGAGCTATCCGAAGGCTAAAGATAAACTAAGGACCCTGAAAAGAAAGAGAGAAGTAGATGAGGATGAAGAAGCTACCAGGAAATATGCAGGTGCTGATCGATCCCCGGTGGATTTTGCAGTCAGACCATTTATGTAAGTAACATGCACCGTTGACCTAAAGGGACCATATGCAGTTATCACTCTAGGAGGCCCTTTGAGTTGCTTCTCTTATACTGTTTTGCGGTTACTAACTTCCCTCTGCTTGCTAGACGGGTCATCTTGCAAAAAGAATTTAATGATATACCCATGAATTTCATCGACGCTACGCTCAACCAGTCAGGCTATCGTTTGTTCTCTGCCTACCGAGTACTTGAAGAAGCACGCAGAACTTGGAGCTCAGACCAGCCCCCCTATAATAAGATGAAACGCCCAAGAAAAGACAATGGAGAATTCCATGAGGAGAAGCTCGATAGTTACCTTTTAGCAGTAGCGAGTGACCCAAGAAAAACCGAGGTTATCAAAGAATTACGAGCTTCGAGGAGGATTAGGCAAAAGGCTGAGGCACAGCGTGAGGCAGAACGCCGGAAAGAGATCGAAGAAGAAGAGAATCTCCGGAAAGCAGAAGCAGAGGGAACGATAGCTGAATGTGGTTGCTGCTTTGGGGATTTCCCCTTAAACCGTATGGTTCATTGCGACAACGACACTACCATGCATTGGTTCTGCAGGGCATGTGCCAAACAAAATGCTGATACCGTTATCGGTGCTTCTAAATATGAACTTGCATGCATGTCCATGGACGGATGCGATTTTAAATTTCAATTAGATCAAAGGTCTAGATCCAAGTCCCTCTTTTTCTAATTCAACTCACGGCTGACTTTGAATAGGACCCAATTTTTGGACGAGAAAACTACCATTGCTCTTGAGAGGAACGAACAAGAAGCGGTCTTACGCATGGCTGGGATAGAAAACCTCGAAAGCTGTCCGTTCTGTCCCTTTGCGGCGGAGTATCCTAGCATCGAGCAAGATCGAGAATTTCGATGTCAAGCTCCCGATTGTGAAATGGTTAGCTGCCGTTTATGTAAACAAGAATCACATATCCCCAAAAGCTGTGAAGAGAACGAAAAAGAAAATGGTCTCTCGATTCGACGTCAGATCGAGGAGGCTATGTCCGCAGCTGTGATCAGAAAATGCAACAAATGCGGTACCCCTTTTGTGAAAGAAGAGGGTTGTAACAAGATGACTTGCACTCGGAACGGCTGTTACAACGTTCAGTGCTACG
Organism: Ascocoryne sarcoides NRRL 50072; assembly: GCA_000328965.1. Lineage (NCBI taxonomy): Eukaryota > Fungi > Ascomycota > Leotiomycetes > Helotiales > Gelatinodiscaceae > Ascocoryne > Ascocoryne sarcoides. Next base: position 1,157,999 of record KB205942.1, read on the forward strand.
TCTGTTCCAAATCCTGCGGCTACGACCACTTCAATGACTCGTCTCGAGGTGGCAAACCCGGAAATTGTCCACTCTTTGAGAGTCTCGAAGAACGACACAATGGGGAAGTGTCTAAGGCCGAACGAGAAGCTCTTGAGAAAATACGAGCCGAGCATCCAGAGTTTACCGAGGAGGACTTGAAAATCAAAATGTCCGAAAACGTTATGCAGGACGACGCTAAAAGAAAAGCCAAAGACATCCGACATCTTCCAAACCCAATAATACCCGGTTAGTGACATTTCGTCGTTTGATTATTATTTCTTACGTCGACTTCACGGCTCGGCTGAAGCCGTTCTCCACATCCATCTTATCGCAGATGTTGGGGAGGATAATGTTTATAGAAAATTACCTAAATACTGATATAATTATCAAGTAGCTGTACAAGGGTATCGAGGTGCAGACTTGGAATTCAACAATTTCAGGCCTATGCCACCCCCAGACCCAGACCCACCGATTCTCCCACAAATCCAAAACCAAGTGCCTAATCACAATCATGTTTTTCCACCACGATTTCCTCCACGATTGCCTTTTCTTCGTAGAGGTATATAAAGGCCAGCTCGTTTCTGGTATCGTCCTTCCTACAGTAGGTAATTTTCCTCTGAGAAGGAGCGAGTGTCCTAGTGGGCAGACACAAATGCGTCCATGTAAAACCTCATCTCCTAAAGGTGTCCACCTAATACAAACCTTCATCCGCCCCACTTCACCTCCTCGCTGTTCTCAAAACCGCAGCTAATTCATCTTAGGTGCTCGACTTATCCACGATCGTATTGCTCGGAATTTTTCGGCTCGTGCAAGACCGCCAGTAGGTCAGCCCCCTCCAGTCATGCGTCTGCCTATGGGTGATATGGATCGAGAGCTCCAACAGCTGCGCGGGCCCTTTTTAAGGCAAAGGGTGATTCCTCGCGAAGGCGTGCCTCAATCGGTTCGGGCGAATCGCGCTGCTCGGCCTAGAGAACACCATGACGAACCTGTTGTAATCGATGAGGACTTCGCTATCGCTGCTGAGCTCCTTCGATTTAATACTATGTTTGGAGAAGATCATCAGCTCCCAGGTGCTCAAGTACCAGCAGCATATATGCGAGGCCCTAATAGGAAAGCCCAGTTAAGACAAGAGAAGGGGCATAACGGTGATGCAAACGAGCCTGTAGAAATCAAGCAAAATATCGCTCATAGGTTGCATTCAGCACGACAGAAACACAATCAGGCTCGACAGTACGCGCGTGATTTCGAGGAGAAGTTTCACAACCATGATAATTATAAAAAACAAGGGATTCGAAATGGTTCACTTATGAAATTTGCTCAAGGATCACCTGGTTCTTCCGAAAAGGGGTTTAAACCTTTGGGGTCAGGTCACGTTGGTCAGGAAACCAAGCAAAGAGATCGCGAAGATTCTAGCCAGATTATCGGTCTTTTCGAGAGATGTGAAGGCTACTTTTGCTCCCGTTCTAGGACAAAATGAAATTGATAAGTCTCCTAGCGATGGTACAAATGCGACACACGGCGTGCAACCACAAGTACTGCGCCTCTCCAAAGATCTTTCACGTTTGGGAGAAGGCATAGGCCGGCCACAACTGCCTCCCCGGTTTGACGCTGCTAGGCCTGATACCAGACCACCAGAGTTGTTTAGGAATTTAGAACCTCTACCTCAGCCTGCGCAGCCAGAGGTCCCGAGAAGATATTCACGGTTTGAGATGTTAACTCGGAGACTGTCTAGAATAGCTGACATGAACCCTCAGCCACAGCTCATCGAGAACCCAGCTGATGGTAATGTTAGCTTGTCGGATATCTTGACTGGCAGACGCTCGGCTAGAGCCGGGAGAGCCGAGAATGGTAAATCTCAACCACTGTCTATGGAGCCGGAGACAGTTCGTCAAAACTTGAAAGAACATATGGGTCGGAGACGGGCGGCTAAGGCTAGGATGGAAAATAAGGCTATTCCTAATATTGCAGAAATCATTGCGAAGAAACGGCCTGAGAGTGCTGATGGTGCACCTCCTCGACCTCCTAACTTTGCCGAGATATATGCTTCGGCACGGGCAGCAAGGATGATTACCCGGCCGGAAGCGAGGAGACCAGTTGAAGTACGGAATCGGCCAGATCCTAATATTAAAGATAGAGAAGTTAGCTTGGTCGATCTTGCGGATGGGGCGAGGAACATGGGAGTGAAGGAGGAGGGAGATGGAAATTGAGATCGCAATGGGATGTAAATTGGACTGGAAGGAAGGGTAGCATAGCATGGGATGAAGCGAGTGAGCGAGGGAGCATTGGTATTTCTGGTATGGGGAGTTTACGGATGGCGCAGCCGATACATGATACCCATTATTGCATATGTACAGTAAAATCGTGCGTTCTTGCTAATTTTTATGACTTGATTGGGGGAGGATAGCAGAGAATGCTACAACCGAAAAAGCTCATAATGTGATGAATGACATTTTGAAAGAGGTGATTTGTGTATGTAAGGTGAGAAGTGCTTGAGGACTCCTACATTTGGCTTTGCACAACTGGTGCTGCTTACTCGAGATCTCCTTGAAATATAAATATACCAAGAGACAGAAGTTCAATCTCTACCGGTGATAGAAGCAGCATGGTAGACACTTCGCTTCTGAGAGCGAAGGAGTGCGTGTCGATAGTCTGCTGCAAGAAAGCTCTGATTTGAACAACCGGAAGTTCATAATATTCAAGAGGTTAGTTGATTATCCGCTGTCTGGGTGTATTCTTGGGGAATAGAAGATTAAGCTACAGTAAAAGAAGAATAACTATTCATATATGTATTGCAGGTGTAGTAATTTAGAGGGGAGAAAAAGGGTAAAGTTAAAGAAGCAAACTTCGTCTATTTCTCTCATACGAAGAAATCCAAATGGAGATTTATGTGAAGGGCATATAGACTTTAAAGTAAATGATTGATCCGGGAGCCTTATTATTCCTCTATTTCTTTTTCTCTATGATGATTTAAATGGATCCATCTTGCTACTGAGATTGAAACTCGGTTACTAGGTGTTAAAGCAGTGGCGAATGGAAATAGAGATCGATGGTTGGAGTTGTGGTAGATAGTTTATAAACTGTCTTTATTTATTCGCTATGATAAATATTCAACACTAAGTTTTACCTCGACAATAGTATCTCAGAAGTAACAATTTAATCACTCCCAATACAGCCCTCAAAATTAGCCACTACTACTACTATTACCACTCACTACCAGCTCCTTCTCTAAACGAAACACCGATTCGGATTCTGCTCAATGGGGTAATCGAGCTCTTTGAAAAGAGGTATGAAAATTCCGAGGTAACGATTCTTTATAAAGACAAATTCTATCCTGGAGATTAAATAACTGTTTACGATTTTATGATTGGGGAATAAGTCTATGCAGGCAGGTAGGATGTTTATTATAATAGGAGATAGAGGTCATTATCTACAGCTGAGGGTTGAAATGCAAATATTATTTCATTTCACCTTGGCAAAAGTTGATATAATATTACGAGACTGTACTGCGTATATAAATATGGGAATTATACTGTGAGTGGTCCTAAGATTAGAAAACTATTTTTCAAAAAGTCAATAGTCTAGCTGAAAGAACGTTCGGGTTTTAATAAAAGGGATGAGATTCTAATGGTATAAGAGTACAGTAGATAGATTTCTCCACCTAGTATCATCTTTATATAATTCCGATTATTAAAATCAATAAGGGCTTGACTACTTGTTTATCTAAATTGAGAGAGAGATAACATGAATTTAAAACAATGGACGTTTTTGGAATCGACAACAATAATGTTAGTGAATGCGATCTAGACGACTACTTGGAAGTATTTGATGCTTCTGAGCTTTATGTTTTATTCTTCAAGGAAGTTCAAGGGAGAGGAAAATATTGGGATTTTTATAGTATTGTTGAGTTTATGTATTTGATGTCAATCTGTCGAGGGATTTTGGTGATGGGGAGGGTTTTATATCTAGGTAACTTGTCGAGAAAGAGAAGGAGAAAGTAGCTATCTGGTATTCACATAGCGAGACTCACTTGAACCCTTCCAAAGGAGAGATTGCGTATCCAGCTCGACCACCAAACATGATTGATTGCTGCAAAGTCTAATGAAATAAATTCAAAGATGGAGAGGATTATTCATGTGCTATTCCTCCAACCATTTTTTCGCCCTGAGGTATTATCTCATAAATAATGGAGGTATCCTCCTGTCTAACTTTATAACTCCCGTTCTGCCTTCCTCTAGGCTACCCAAAACCATGACTCTGCCCTCAACTCGCGAAACACATACCTAAAGCACGACCTCCCTCAAACTCCAATCATCTCTAAGCTCTACCTCCTTCCCCTTCTAAATAATCCCTCCTTTGACTTTTGACATGAAACGTCACAGATTCTTTTCAACGCCCTTTATAACCAACAAGATGAGAGTTTCGCAGGACGAGTTAGTAGATATGCAAGATAACTTACTTTCTAACGCTTCACCTCCCCTCTCCCCGAAAATGATATTCAAGTTTAGAATTGTGGACAAAAAGAGTTCAGATTTTGGTATACACATACTGCTACCTGTTTCTGGAAGACGGAGAAAAGGGGGCGACGAGGTAGGCTATATCAATGGAGCATAGATGGCTAGCAGCCAGTACATCTCATTAACGACCAGAGGACCTACGTATGCCAGCTAACTCTGAGACGACCCCTCCATCCTTGATGAATTATCAATAGAGCAAAGAGCTATCATAAGAGCGCCATAGTCCTATTATTAAATGTGGAATGGTATGAGAGAGAATGCCCATCAACGATGCCGAAACCACTTCTCCTCTCTCCTCGGACCCGGCACGGCAACCGCAGCCTCTGCGTGAGAGCGAGGCATAAGAAATGTCTCGAAGTAATCACCACGATTCTGGCGATGCTCAACCCAGATGATAAAACCCGCAACTGGAAACTTCCGAAACGCTCTATGAACTCACCTTGATGCCGATTTACGCGGGGAACTGGCGGCAGCCCATGTGAGATATCTGCTTGCGGTGGAGATGTTCTCGGACCAAGGTAAAGCAATAGGGGGAACTTATTCAAATATGGGCGTTTTGCATAATGAGGTCCTGAACAATTACCAGCATCGCAATGTGCTGGCAAACTCCTAACATTAGGCTCTCTCCACTTGCTCAAGCGAAGGGGTCTAGCGGGGCATGCATTTCGAGCCCCTCTTGCCGTGCCGTCGATATCACAACGCCGATGCCAGACTGAAAGAACCCCCCGTGTCTCTAGAATCGACGGCTGTATCTGGATCCCCCCCGACAAGAGCTCTGGCATGAATCCAAAGGGATAAAAATAATCTTATCAGGAACGTAGATTCGACGCACGAGGCACCCAAATTCCACGGGGCGTCACCAGCAGATGGGCCCGCTGTCCTGGCTGGAGCATTGTGCCAAGCCCAAACCAAATTGCCAGCGACATGTCTATTACGCACGCTTGCAGAGTGCAGCATAACTTCACAATATCAACGAACACATAACGTCGATCGCAGACAGCCTAGCTGACCCGCGACTGACGGGTCGGAAATCAAGGCCGATGAAGGGGACTATATGTGCAAAGATCGGTGCGGGAGGTAATATCAACCGCAGATTCCTGATGACACGACCGCTATGTTTCCTCCCCACAACAGAAATATCAACACGACGGGTGGAAATTGCAGTGTCACCGTGACTCGAAGCTGACATAACCATGATAACATTCCAGTTCGCGCGAGAAACATAAACATGTGGATATTAGTGAGGCCATCATGTGATTAAATGGCAACATCGACCCATCTCGTGTCTTGTCTCTCGCCGAAACAAACTTCATCGAATTTTAGGAGTCTAGAAGCGCCGAGATTTTTGCAAAGAGGTGTTTTCTGAAGGCACGAAGAAAGGGATGGAAGTTCCCTCCAGAGCGGACTCCCGTCATCACTTACCGACTTGCGGAGCAGTGAAACTCTCGCGATGCTGGATTCGGCTTTGATCCGGCCATGCCGATTCCAGGTGTTCGTTCACCACCAATGATGGCGGTTCCAAAGACAAGCCGCCAAGAAGTGATGCGTCCTGGAGGCCGAGGGATTTCCAAGCTGGAGGCTAGAAGGAGTGGTGCATGTTCTGGAAGGAAACAGTGGTGCCGGGGACGGATCGAAAAGAGGATGGTTCGCCGTTTGCAGAGCAAAGGTACCTGCATCCATAGTACCTCCGGACCTTTCGTACATGTCATCGTTCCGGGATTTAAAAATAGGCGGGTCTTTTGAGGGAATTTCGACAACTCGAGGGGATATATGCCTCAGGTGCGGGAGAGGATAAGAGCTGAGGGCAACGTCCCAAGCGCCCGCGGCAGAGGATCTGCGTCTTGGGGAAAAAAAACTGTGCCTGGGGAGTTGGAAAGAGAGATGTCAGATACCTCTCGACGTTTTTCACGAGATCTTCAGCTCTCCGGCTTCAAAAGGCTTCTTCTCCCCCACGGCGTCATCATGGAGATTTTAGGTTCGTTGGCAACGCAGGATCGGGAATTAAAGCGAGTGGCTCTTGCTGGGATTCGTGTTACCGCATTAGATGATTCGCCAAGGCCCTTTGTCCTATGTGCATCGGTGCAACTCGTTTACAGCGCTCCGTACAATGAGGTGCTCTTTGTCTAATCTTGAGCGTTCGCCTCGATTGTGCTTCATTCAGCTTCGAATGGAGCCCATCTTGCCACTTATACCGTTGGAACGGACCGATCTCGGAGGTATTCTGGTCCCCTGAATTTCCTCATAATCCTGTACTGTAAGATTTTCTGTCTGGAGGGCGCGCATCTGGTATGGGGCCGAGAGCTAATGTATGGGGTGTTGTTCACACGCGATTTACCCGCTCGGAGCGGAAAAACCTCCGCCGATATATTGTTACGGTATTTCCAACTTTGATAACCGGATACGGCGGTAAACGGGATTGGATTTGATTTGGAGGGAGCGCTGTCGAAGACTGGAAAACTTCAGTCTCCCGTCGTTGCATCATTTATCGGTCGATAGAGAGCCTTCGGAAGACTGGATGGATGTGAGAACTCACCATTTCCCACCTCGGCGGCTCAGGTGAGGCCAATTCTGAGTCCAACCAGAAAAGACGTTTTTCGATAGCCTCCAGCAGGTCGCGAAGGAATCATTTATCCGGCAGAGGGAGGTGTTCCGAGAGACTGGCGAGAGTATGGGGTCATAAACGCAACTCCATGCGGGGATACTTACGAAAGGTAAAACCGACGGAGAGGCTGTATCGCCAATTGATGATTCGATGAGCGCATAGGGACAAGAACAACTCAGCCATGCAGTTTTGCAATTGAGACATTCGATCGACGGTAGACGAAGCAAGCAAGAGCGTGGTCACAATCGCGGTGGACAGAGGTGAACAAAGGTCGGCCGAATTATGAAAGGTTTTGTGTAGGCTTTGATGAAAGGCGGGTGCGTCGGGAGCGTAGAGAACTGGAAGGAGGAGTGTGTATATCGAGGATGAAGGATGAAATACTCGATAGTAGCAACAAAAGAACGACAAAACAACGACCAAAAAACATACAGCAACAGGTATTCGCTGGTGGTCACCCACCCAACTACTAATCTGTCGATTTCGAGCTTGAGTGCAGGAGAACGGACGGGATCCTCTATTCTCTCCAATCTATGGCCGTATGTGAGAGTCGCGAGCATTATTTCTGAGTATGTACAGCACACAGCAGTATCTATCCGGAGTCGCAGTTCAACCCTGCACGGAGACTTTGGGTGTTCTGCAGACTTTTCATGCAGGCGACGGCGACTCTCCTGCAGCCAGCCCGGCGAAAGTGTTTTTGCGGCACGCCAAGCGATACGCGAATGGACTTCAAGATTCTATCCTTGCACCGTTAATTGGAACCTTCTCCTTTGTAACAAGGCGTGCAGGACATCCGAGGTCGAAAGCCCCAGACAACAGGTCTTCAAATCACAGCGCCATGATCAACGTCGATTACTGCATACGAAGTGTCTTGAGGTATTTTGATGATTGGTGCGGTCCTCTGCGATGATGATGCTGCCTTCATGCGCCCTTCCCGAGTGTTCCGTTCCGACATTAGCTCTAGAAGGCCGTTGCAGAAAGAAGGCGTCGACAAGACGCCGACACTGAGATATCTACGGCCGAGGAGAGGCCTCTTGGATAGCAGATCTCTCGTGGAGGTCGGATGAGGGCTTCACAACTCCACCGTTGCGACCAAGAAGCCCTCTCTGCTCTGCTTCAAGACTCTATTGAATGGCAGTCGCAGGTCAGATAGATGAGACCCGGTCCAGAGCCCCGAGCCAAGCTCCACCGTCTGACGGTCCACGATTCATGAACCTTCGCATCGCTTTAGATTAGATAAGACAGTTCCCAAGTTCTTGATATGTTTCCGCCTCGAGACGATTAGAGCCCCGTTCCCGTAGCCATGACACTTGTTTCACGAGTGTTTATCAGACTCGGGCGTCTAAACATCGCTGAGGCGGAAAACCCGGTTGCGACTTGGATGCCGCGCGCAGGTGCCGCCAATCTGCTCTCCGTACCCGGCCTATCAAACGCATTTCTTCAAATTTTCTTCCTTTCATTTTTTTGTCCGAACCTCTGGAGTTGTCAAGCCCTGCACGTAGATGCGATGTTGTACGGCACGTCTGCATGAAAAATCTGATATCTTGGGATCAGTGAAAGGGCCGGAAGCGGCGTCCTAAGGCTGAAGCACTCGCCACTCGGGGGCACCGTCCGGGAGTCTTGGTTGTTTTGCAAGGCGACTTACTTGCGTCTTTGGAGTTCCTGTTAGCGGCGTCGGTTTGTGTTGTCCTGATACCGGTGCTATCGTGCGGGATTGCACCGCGACACCAGATCCATATCGACCCATCGAGGGCCCATTCCATTTCCGCGGTACTTCCCACTCTCTGCACTCCGTCCCCCCGTCTCCTTTTCCCAGTCCTTCATTGCCAAGCGACCCTTGCGCGCGAAAAGCAAACCTTTCTCGTGCTGGAGCGTCGATGGTGAAGGATCGGGCACGTGACGGAGCGAAAATGCCGCATAGAAAGGCAATCTCCTCCCACACCGCAGAGAGGAAAAGCCGGGTGGAAAACTGGGGGGGAGGCCGAGAAGCGAGGCAATCAGCGCGCGGCAATCCAGGCCAAAGGAGATAAGCAATAACAATAGTGGACCACGCAAGTCGGCACACGCCAGCGCCCTCGGAGGGAAAAAATGAGGCTGCTAAACGGCCTTAGCTCAAACGTCAAGCGACAGCCAAGCTTTGCGTAGTAGACCCGGGTTCTCGCATCAAGTTTAGCCTGCACGCCGAGACGTCTCTCACGACTGTACTGTAATTAGGAGCCGCCTCATACCTCCTCGTCCTCGCTCCGTGCAAACGTGCCCATGGGTCCGGCGGATCCGACCAGCAGCCAATCAAGGCGCTCCCCCGCGGTGGATCCCGAGCGTCGACCGAGGAGGGACAGGTACTGTCGATGTTTCTGCCCGTAAAAGTGCCTCCAGTCCAGGAGAGATATACAGCACCGGTCCGGGGTGGGACGTGAAGGCTAAATAGCCGTGATTAACCACGTAATTACTGGGGCGCCTTTCCCACGCACGATCTTGCCCCCATCGAATATCCCGGGCGGGCTGCGGTCGTTTGAGATTCGGGCATCACGGTCATTGGACAATGGCACGGAGACATACCACCACCGACGTGGTCCCCCACAGTGGTCGAGAGATGAGCAGCCAAGCCAAGGGGGTGGGAAGTGGGTTGGTGGGTGCAACAGTGTACTCTGACTGTATACAGTCTGTAGTGTAGTGTAGTGTAGTCTAGTGTCAACAAAGGCTTAGCTAAGCACACCCACCGACTAAGCGCACCCGTCGACTGCTGTTGATACCCTCTTCAGGAGCCCGCTAGCTGGCCCCCCCAGGGTGATACGCGCACATCTGCGCAGGCTCGTAGCCCGTTCGGGGGTTCAGCAACACCAGTTCATCCGTTTGCATCGCGACGAGACTCACCAGCACCGGATAACCACCTCGGGCGTATCCCGCGGGGCTGACATCATCGTCCCGGACACCGGCCCCTATCTCGCACGGCTATGGCACGGCTATCCTACGCAGGAGACGAGCGACGCCAAAGGGCAGTATAACCTTCGCACCCATCGCGGCCGTTGATTCGCCGACCGAGGGAGCAAAGATAGACACCGTCATCTTACTCGAGGCTGCGAGGCATGCGCCGCTAGACCGCAATCGGCACGGGCGGTGGCCGGTCGACCAACCCCGGCCGGGTATTCTGCCGGCCAGATCCCAGCCAGATCCCGGCCGACAAGGGATGGCCCCGGTCATGGCACGGCTAACACGGGCAGGGTTGGATGCAGCGTCACTCCCACCGACTCCGTAGCTTTCTTCTTGCTACTCTCCGTGCTCCCTCCGTGCTCGTACTCCTCCCTACTCTCCTCTCGTCTACGCTTTCCCACGCTTCCCTACTCTCCTCTAGTCTATACGCTTCCCTGCTCTTCTCCATTGTTTTCTCATCTCGTCGCCCCCCCGTAAACCTCCGGCTACACTACGGCGGTCCGAGTCCAACCCGGATCTGTCTGATGCGTGCATGATTACCGTGTATCTGCTTGCCTTCCAGTCTGATTACACATTACCGGTACGAAAGCGCCAAAATAGAATCATGAGAGAAATGCCTCATCCTCCCTCCTCCCGCTAAGCCCGAATCCGACGTCCGCCCACGAGCCACCACGGCCACCCTCCTACGGCCACCCCCCACCGTCGCTCCCTCCACCCTCGGTGCAATCCGCACACGCAGAGGGAGTGCCGTCAAGTCCGAGCGAAGCATGACGCCGTCCTCAGGCCGTACCCATCCCCAGCGATCCCAGCATCGAACTCTGATTAACCTGGCCCGCTGCTAATGCCCGCAAAACACTGCTCTGTCAACCCATCTCGCTTTTTTTCGCGTTAGCTCTGGTTGATCGCTCCCGCATACTTATAGCCACCCCGTCCCCGTCTACTCACTTCTTTTTTTCCTTCCTCTTTCGTCTGTCTCGGTGTGTACGTTGTTCAACTGTATAGAGCATCATTTCCCCTTCCTCTAACACCTTCGGTGACCATCGAACACAATGGCACCTCCCAACGGAGACATCGAGAACGGCGACTTGGAGAAGGAGCAAGCACAACGCGACGCTGCTGCTGCCGACAACAAGGAAGATTTGGGCGAATATGGGAACCTCGTGAAGTATATCTCTAATTATCGTGATGGACGTCGTTCTTCGGTGGCCGGCTCCGGGCAATCCGTGTACGACGAGCAACCCAAGAGAAAGTGGTATCAATTTGGCAAGGCGAAGGGTCCCAACGGGGAATTCGAGACGCCCGACGACTGGCTGCAAACCGACTGGAAGCAAGGTCTGTCGGACAACGATGTCGAGCAACGGCGCAAGAAGACTGGCTGGAACGAGCTGACCACCGAGAAGGAGAACTTGTTTATCAAGTTTCTCTCCTTCTTCACCGGTCCAATTCTGTATGGTAAGTTGCGCCCCGAACCCACTCCCACTTCCCCTCCCCCGCTCGTGCGTGCGTGCTGACCATGGCCCTGCAGTAATGGAGGTTGCGGTGCTTCTCGCGGCTGGCCTGCGCGATTGGATCGATTTTGGTGTTATCATCGCCATTCTTTTGCTTAATGCCGTCGTGGGTTGGTACCAGGAGAAGCAGGCTGCCGATGTCGTCGCCAGTCTGAAGGGTGATATCGCGATGCGAACGACCGTCGTTCGTAACGGCGTCGAACAAGAAATCAAGGCTCGCGAACTCGTTCCCGGAGACATTGTAAGTCGCCCAAGTTCTTTCTTGGCTTCATTGACATTAACGCGCGGCAGTTCATAATCGAGGATGGTCAAGTTACCCCCGCCGACGCTCGCATTATCTCTGCATACGACAACCCGAACGGATGGGCTGAGTATCAACGTGAATTGGAAAGACAACTCGGTGACGATGCTGATCACGGAAACGATGATGAGGACAACCTTGCTGGCGAAGAGAAACACGGTTCTGGATACGCCCTTCTTGCTATCGATCAATCTGCCATGACTGGTGAATCCCTCGCCGTCGACAAGTACGTCGCAGATGTCATCTACTACACTACCGGCTGCAAACGTGGAAAGGCCTATGCTATCGTCACTCACTCCGCCAAGATGTCCTTCGTTGGTCGCACTGCGTCTCTCGTTTCTGGCGCCAAGGATCAAGGCCATTTCAAGGCTATCATGAACTCCATCGGTACATCCCTTCTGGTCCTTGTCGTTTTCTGGATTCTCGCTGCCTGGATTGGAGGTTTCTTCCATCACTTGGGCATAGCGACCCCAGAGAACAGCTCCAACACCCTCCTCCATTACGCTTTGATCCTTCTCATCGTTGGTGTCCCCGTCGGTCTACCTGTCGTTACCACGACCACTCTCGCCGTCGGTGCCGCTTATCTTGCCAAGGAGAAGGCCATTGTCCAAAAACTTACCGCTATTGAATCCCTCGCTGTAAGTACCCTATTTTTCATGTCGTCGGTGGTTGTAACGAGAAGGAGTCTCTATCCATGACCGATACATCCATGAAGCGAAAGCCCCTGCCCAGTTTCAAACATTCAACCAATCCAGATCTCACCCCAAAAAACACTCTGAACCATAGGCTAACAATTGCAATTTCAGGGTGTCGATGTTCTCTGCTCAGATAAGACTGGTACGCTCACAGCCAACCAACTTTCCATTCGTGAACCCTTCGTCGCTGAAGGTGTTGATGTCAACTGGATGATGGCTGTTGCGGCTCTCGCTTCTTCCCACAACGTCAAGTCTCTCGACCCCATCGATAAGGTTACCATTCTCACCCTGAAGCGTTACCCCAAAGCCAAGGAGATTCTTGCCCAAGGCTGGACCACCGAAAAGTTCACCCCCTTCGATCCCGTCTCCAAGCGTATTACCGCCATTGTCCACAAGGATGGTGTCGAGTACACTTGCGCAAAGGGTGCTCCCAAGGCCATCTTGAACCTCAGCAACTGCTCCAAGGAGGATGCCGATATGTACAAGGAGAAGACTACCGAATTCGCTCGTCGTGGTTTCCGATCTCTCGGTGTCGCCGTCAAGGAAGGCAACGGAGAATGGCAATTACTCGGTATGCTCCCTATGTTTGACCCTCCACGTGAGGATACTGCCTCCACCATCGCCGAAGCCCAATTCCTCGGTCTCCAAGTCAAGATGTTGACTGGTGACGCCATCGCCATTGCCAAGGAAACTTGCAAGATGCTTGCTCTCGGTACCAAGGTTTACAACTCTGAACGTCTCATCCACGGTGGTCTCTCCGGAACCACCCAGCACGATCTTGTTGAGAAGGCTGATGGCTTCGCTGAGGTTTTCCCTGAGCACAAGTACCAAGTCGTCGAGATGTTGCAACAACGTGGACATTTGACCGCCATGACTGGTGACGGTGTCAACGATGCTCCCTCTCTCAAGAAATCCGACTGTGGTATTGCTGTTGAAGGTGCTACCGAAGCTGCCCAAGCCGCTGCCGATATTGTCTTCCTCGCCCCTGGTCTCTCCACCATTGTCTCTGCCATCAAGATCGCCCGTCAAATTTTCCAGCGCATGAAGGCCTATATCCAATACCGTATCGCTCTTTGCTTGCACTTGGAAATCTATCTCGTCACCTCCATGATCATCATCCGCGAGACCATCCGTGTCGAGCTCATTGTTTTCCTGGCTCTATTCGCTGATTTGGCTACCATTGCTGTTGCATATGATAATGCCCATTTCGAGCAACGTCCCGTAGAGTGGCAACTCCCCAAGATTTGGATTATATCTGTGGTTCTCGGTATACTCCTTGCTCTCGGTACCTGGGTCATGCGTGGCGCTATCTACTTGCCCAACGGTGGATTCATCGAGAACTTCGGTTCCATCCAAGGCATGCTCTTCCTCGAAGTCTCCCTGACTGAGAATTGGCTCATCTTCGTCACCCGTGGTAGTCAAACCTGGCCTTCGTGGCAATTGGTTATGGCCATCTTCGGTGTCGATGTTATCTCTACCCTCTTCTGTGTCTTCGGATGGTTGACCAACGGTCTCGATGAGGCATCAGACCCAGCAACCCACAACGCTCTCCTGTCCCACAACGGCCACACTTCTATCGTTACCGTCGTTGTTGTCTGGGGTTACTCCATCGGTGTTACCATCATCGTCGCCATCGTCTACTTCCTCATGAACAAGATCGCGTGGTTGGATAACCTTGGCCGTGCCAAGCGCTCACGCGCGGATACCCAAATGGAGAACGTCATCAGCCACTTGTCCAAGATTGCCATCGCTCACGAGGTTGACGAGCATGGAGGCAACAGATGGCACATCGTCCCCAAGGCCTCTGAGGCCGAGGAGGATGACTAGATTCCCGTTTACTCAAGCAAATGAAAGTTTACTCGAGTGCACAGCGGCGTCGTTGGATATCTGCTCCGGCTGTCTTCGCACCAGTGCTTTGAGACCTATCTCTTTGTCGTTCTCCCATTACTTTACTGGCAATTGAGAGGGCGGGATTTAGTAGGGATAGTTCCGAAACATCTGGTTGTGTGGGCTTACTAGGGCTGAGGTGGGTGGTCCGACTTTGGATCGTTGTATCAGGTGTGGAATTAGTATGTAATTATTTGACATCTGTAGATTCTGGGAAAATTCGGTGTCTTTTGGGTTTAGATACCACAAATGCGCTCTCTTTGTTAATAATGAGATTCAAATAGAATAAAGTTTGGATTGTATAAAGTTAGACTCGTCTTGTTTATTGTCGTTGTGAAAGATGTCCTTGTCTAGCAGTGATACTTTGCATTAGAGCTCTGTTTTAATACTCTTGTCTGAAAATCTCCTTAGCAAGGACTTGTAATGTTATTAGCAAATTCGGTTGAAGTGACTAATCACGTTCTTGTATTAAAGCTATTTTCGAGACCATAACTTACCCATCCTCTCGTGATTAACTCCTTAGTTGTAATAGAAACTCATATCTCTCTTAGAGTGCCTAGGAGGAAGTTATTAGTCTGTACTTGGAACGGCAAAAGGTTGGTGGATGATGGGTATGAAGTGATTCCTTACTTGCCTAAGTCTAAAGTTTGATTAACATACTAAGACTCTATGGTAGATTCTCTCATCTAGTTGAGCGTGCGTGCCTAGTGGTTGGGTTAGATCGGACGAAAAACGAAAATGATATGTCGGAGTCGTGCATGTGTAAGCCTAGATTTTAGGGTCTCATAAAAGCAAAGAAGTATTGTGTTTTATTCTCGTCTGGAGACCTCCAAGCTCTAAAATAACATGGCAACGTGAAACTTGCGCTGGATAGAGACAAGAGCCTCGTTGTCAGCACAGCGGTGATGAATACCAAATTCTATATAAAAACTAGGACGATGTTTACTTGCTCGTCTTTTCAGCCAAGGCGCTGTCCCATACCTCCTGCATGTTATAATGAAGCCAGGCAGTCTGCGAAGGATTGAGCACCGTGCCGCGCATGCCTTGCTTTGAAATCGTGTCGACCAAAGCTTCCCTCTCCTCCTGAATCTCATCCGCCCAGGCCGAATTACACGCCTCTACATAACCCTCGTCCAGCTGCAATCTCGCCTCCTTGAACTTTGCCGCGTCCTCGGTGCCTTTGATGCCGCCAGGTGGCACGCCTTCGAGACTCCCTTCGAACAGCTGCGAGGCCGCTATCACCGAGAGGAGTATATGGGCTATTGGCAACATATCGCTGCTCCATGCCTTGAAGATCGGTTGGCGGAAAACCTCGAATGGAATCTCGAGCTGCGTCATGCAACTGAGGAATAGCGTGTAAATTGAGCGAGATTCTGTGAGCCCTGTTAAAGGGTCACAAGCACACATGTCTCGCTGGAGCTCGGTGCTACATCCGATTAGCAAGGGGAACTGCTGCTGCCTGACTTTCCCAGTAGGGTCAAGGCGGTCTACGACCCAGGGTTTAGAAAGGCCGAGGAGTAAGTTTCTCGCCTCAGAACATAATCCTAATAGCCGTTTTCCTGATTGGACATCCTCCAAAACCTTAGTCCTCTTCTCATTACGTCTGACGTAACACATTTCGAGATCCGTGGCCAATTCAGCTTGCTTGAACCATTCTTTTCTTGCTCCTTTCTGCTTCTTCTCTGGTCGTTTTGGGGTGTCGTAGTAGCTGGATTATATTAGCGGATCCAGCAAAACAGAGAAAAGGAGCGAAGTACTTCTCCATCATCTCTAGGATTTTCTTCCATTCTTCGATGCATAGACCTAGTCCATTTTGCCCTCGAACCGTAACTGCTACCACATAGACTCCCATGCAATTGTCTATTGGTAGCATCTTGGCTCTGAATCCACCCTCACATTTGAATCTCCAAGCAAACGTATTGCTGAGTAATGCATCAATAACATCGGCGTCCATGGCGTGGAGTATGCTAGGGATATAACCGTCCTCAGTATTGTCCGCAGCGATAACCTCCAACATTTGCACGACATCATTTGTCCCTGGTATTGTAAGCCATGATCACGAAGAAGGAGCACTACTTGCATGTCTTTCGAGACTCGGCCATTTGCTCAAAGCCAGGTCGCATTATTTCAAATGCCTGCAATTGGAGCTTGGCCCAGGCATATATCGAGTTTACGAGGTCGGGGAGAACACTTCCTCGGTCGAACGCTTCTTTGAAGAATCTCTGAGGAGTTGTTAAATGGGGTCGGAGTGCAGTCGCCGCATATGGATCTGTAGTCTCCATATTGATATTGCTGACCATAGGTTTGTGCTCTCGTGTCGTATTTAATATGATTGAAGATGTTAAATGCTAGTTCCGAGAGAAGAAAATAGCAAAGGGGTTCAGGAAGGGAATGCTCCCTTGGTTTCAACCAAGAGGC
Organism: Ascocoryne sarcoides NRRL 50072; assembly: GCA_000328965.1. Taxonomy (NCBI): domain Eukaryota; kingdom Fungi; phylum Ascomycota; class Leotiomycetes; order Helotiales; family Gelatinodiscaceae; genus Ascocoryne; species Ascocoryne sarcoides. Next base: position 1,174,873 of record KB205942.1, read on the forward strand.
AAGAGAGAGTTTTCAGTCCTATTTAGGCAACCACGACGATGCACTTCTCTACTACGCTGGCATTTAGTCCAGTACGCCGTTGCGGTTCTTTTCAATATCTGTAGTTCCTCATATCTCACCCGTTTATACCTGTTCCGCCGCAGCTCAAGAACCTTACTATGCAGCTTCACATCAAACTGCAATTGTGTTGACAAAATATGAAAACGTCTTCTGCAGATACTTCCAAAGTACTTCCATGACAACTGGCCATCGCTAAACACTAACGTGACGGTCGGGGCCAGTGCCACCTCTTGCATAACCCAAACCATTTGTCATAATATAGACCATGTAAAGAAAGGCTTTAAAACAACAAAGTTTTGCTCGTTAATTGCCAGAGACTTGTTGAATACGGCTAGTCTTATCGTGATCAGAGCGGTAGGTAACTACTAACTGGCCTGCTGCTAGCTTGAGAAGGCGACTTGACGACCACTACGACTAGGAAAGGCTAACATAAAAGCTCCAAATGAGATTGTGATGTGAAGTGGTTCTAGAACCTTGACGACAAAGGCGTTGTAATTTAGAGGAGCTGACGAGGAAATGAAAGGAGTCGATAATTTGCCGAAATCAAGAGGTTGGTGTTGATTTTCTGCCACAGAAAGGCGGTGAGGATACAACAACCAACCCATCCCAACCTATGCTTCATAACCTACACCTTTCTGATCAAGCATCGTCGATGGCTTCAAATTCAGGTCTTGCATCTTCCCCAGAAGCCTCTGACCAGTACCTTCAAAATGAGTTCCCTCCTCAGACGGGAGCTCGTACAAACACCCCCGGTCATGATGGAGCGCCGATAACCCCCACGACAAGGCCATTATCCACCCTCGTCTTCTATTTCATGGCAATACATTTCCTTTTGGCTTTTTGCGAGATTATTCTGGTGGCTCCTTTGATCAAGCTTTTCGAGAACTCGCTATGTCTCAACCATTATGGGTTTCCAGTAGCGGGTGTGGAAGACGCTCTCTGCAAGATCCCCGAGATCCAGCAGCCGCTCGCAACGATAAGAGGATGGAAGTCGACATTTGACACTATACCAGGTATTTTGAGTTGTATGGGTATAGGAGAGTATAATTGACAGCTGCCAGTGCTTCTTGTTGCAATTCCAATTGGAAAATTGGGAGATCATCACGGGAGGAGGAAAATTCTTGCTTTGGCTTTACTTGGCGTTGCTGGCTCTCTCGTTGAGGTCTTCACGGTTTGTAAGTGCCTAGATTACGTTAATTAAGAATTCTCTATTCCATCTGGCACTTCTTTTTTTCTCATTTTACGATTAGGCGCTTTCCCGAAGTTATTCCCACTACGACTTGTCTGGCTATCATCAGTGTTACTTCTCTTTGGGGGTGGACTGAATTCGGCATCGGCATATATGTGGGCAATGGCCTCCGAGTCAATTCCTGCTGATAGAAGGCAAGTGGTTACGCGCTGTTACGTTGCTGCCTTGCTGACTCTCTGAAGGAGTCATGGCTTTTACTACATATTTTCGGCCTTCTATGTCGCTGAACTTATCGCTTCATTTGTAGCTTCCGTCACCACCGACATTAGCCCCTGGATTCCATGTGGTTTGGCTATGGGATCTGTAATTCTTTGTTTACTGTTGCTGATCCTGATGCCTGATCCAAGGAAAAGCAAAGACAACACATACATCGCAATCCCCACGGAAGAACTACCACCAGAAAATATATCCGATACTCTCAACACACCGTCAAAGCCCCAAGACGAACTTTCTGTCGACGGCCTCAGATCAGCTTTTTCGAATCGAAATATTTTGTTTGTAGTGCCGGTCTTCTTAGTGGGAATTTTTCGTTACACCACTCTGAACATATTGATACAATATGCTTCCGTTCGTTTTGGTATGCGAATATCTACTGGGGCCACCTTCTATACCGAAACTGCGATCGTGAATATATTCCTGTTTCTCTTCCTCATTCCGCGAATTACTGATTACATTCGTCGAGAGTACAAGACCGCGCCCCAAGCCATTGACCTATTTCTAGTTCGAACCAGTGTTTGTTTGATGTCACTAGGAACGCTGTTCATTGGACTTTCTCCAAACAGTAAACTTTTGCCAGTCGGTGAGTTCACCCCCCTACTTTCTTGGGGCTTGTAATATTTACGTTTGTTTGAGGTGTCTTCGTCTTCGCTGTGGGCTTTGGAAGTAGGGTTTCCGCATTGTCCCTCGTGTCATATTGGATATCCGATTCCGCCAAAGCAACGCTCTATGCTTCTATTACCGTTCTCGAAAGTCTAGGACATGCAGTTGGCGATCCGTCAATGCAGCACATCTTTGCTGCTGCACTGAAGCTAGCTCCGTTCTGGCAGGCAATGCCATTTTTTGTGGCCTCTGTAAGTTCTCGTCTATGTCGTAGAGCGACAAATGTTCATGGTGCTGATTTGAGAAGTGCTTTTATGGATTGGCAACTATGTCGACGATGTTCATCAAGATGGAAAGTAAACAGGAAATTCTTATCACATCCTAGTCGATATAATTTTTTACCCAAGAAATATACCAGGAAAATGACAACATGTGACCACTTAATCTCTGCCTTGATTATGAGAATCTGAGTATATAATTGATCTGCCTGTATGAAGGAAGTCCTCATACGTCATCGATACTTCCCTCAGGGTTATAATCAGAGAGATTCTAGTATAATGATGGAATTTAAGGTCAATTGTGTGGTATTTTTGGCAGCGGGCTGTAAAAAAGTTGATGTATTACTATATGATACAGTATATAGGGAGAAAGACGAGGGCGAGGGTAGCCAAAAGCTCAAGTAATGATAGAAACATTCTTCACCACCTCCAACGGCCACTGCATCCTCTCCCCCCACTGTTCTCCAACCACATCCGCCATCCCCCTCACTTCTCGAATTCCCGTATCTCCAATCCACCAAACTTCCCGAAACCGCGTTAACAACGCAAAATAATGTGCAAGTACAACCAGTGCCCTCTGTTTCCCGTCTCCAACCACCTCTACAAATTTATCATCACTCACCATCGGAAAAAGCAGTAATCTCCTTAGGATTTTATTCTCCTCCTCCCCTTCCTCGATAGCAATCCTCACCGATCCAATATACGCCACCATATTCTCGTACACCTCTCTAATCTCATCATCCCACGGTTCCTCGACTTCATCCACCTCCGTGCGGCGAAGCAGGTATTCCAGACCCTTCCGATTCGAGCCTCGAAACAAGACTTCTTTGTCTCGCAAGCCGGGAGTGGGCTTCAGGCCGGGTGCGTTTAAGATGAGAGCCATAGCGACGGAATCTTCGAGAGAGCTAATATATTTCCACGCGGTGGGGAAGATCCTCCCGGCCGCGCTGTACATCTGAAACCATCGTATGGGGGGCTCATATGGAGTTAAATCTCGCTCTTGGAGGATAGCAAAGGCGCAGAGACGCATGAAGCTGGATGTGCAGCAGACAGAGTCGGCATTTGATATGTTTAGATTGGCTACTTCATCCTGGTGGGAGCGGAGGGTGAGACTTAGGTAGCGTTGGTAATTGGCGATGTTTTCTGGGTTGTTTGGTTCGAGCTTGGAGATATGAAGGGCCGCGACAGCGAGGGTTGCTTGGAGGAGAGCCTCGTGTTTGAAGGCTAGTTGCGGTATGCGGATGCTCAATTCATGGAGGATGGGATCGCCGGATAGGGTGAGGGTCCAGCAAGTAGAAGACATGTAGTAATGAAGTAGTTTTAATTCTAGGAGACGCCGTTCGGTAGATTCTGGGATGTCTGTGGTCTCGGTTGTGACCGGGGCCTTTTCTGGAGAACCTTTGGGCCTGAACTCATATGCTTTGGGTTCCACGGATTCGGAATTCGAAGTCGAGGGAGCACGACCCCAAATACAAGATACTTGATGTCTTGTACAACTCCCACAGACAGGATGTATTTCATTACACTGGTCTGTTGTTAGGGGCCTGTTGCAGATAGGGATGAGTCTATTCTTGGAATATAGAGAAATAGAGGAAGGACGAGGCCGAAAACCAGCATGCAAGTCAACCATGTATAGAAGATATAATATAGGTTTGCAGGTTCGAATACGAGTGCTGGGACCCCGGAGTCACTAGAACTACAGAGTCCGCCTTAGGCAGTCCTATAATTGAAGCTAAAATATAGTACACACGATGCACTAAGACCAGTACACATTGCATCCTTCTCTCTCTGCACCCCCTTCCCAATCTAAAAAAGGGACATTTCAAGACCAAGGCGTATTCTAGAATTCATATGGCAAAATTAAAACGCGAAAAAAAAAGTAGAATCAGTGAAGACTACCGGATTTGAACCGGTGACCATCTGGAATTCCTGAATGAAATCTGGAATCAGACATGCTACCACTACACCAAGCCTTCTCGAGCTCTGATTTGGAGAGCAAGTCCTTATCTTGGGTTCTACCTTTGGGTTTCATCATTGAGACAAAGTGAATTGTGCAGGTACGAGTTGAGCGGCGCTCAGATAGAACAGCAGAGGAAGGAACAAAGCGACGGCCTCACTCCTCAATTGAGAACCTCTTTTCGTACCAGAAAGTCTCTCTTGAAAGATAGGTTCGAATAAAACAAACAGAGAATATTAAATATTACGCACCTTCACCTTGCGAGCTCTGCATTGCTGGCAGCCGTTTTTTGACTTTTTATGATACAGTCTTGGAGCTGACGTCCGTGGAGCATTCTCACTCCCAGGAACCCAGCCAGCATGCACGACCTCGTTCTCCTTGCTCGACTGTCCACTGCTGTTGTTGATGTCTAGAGTGTTTGGTCGTTGCAAATCTCGATCCGACATGTTCCTTGGTTGAGTTTGGACCTTTAGAAGAAGGGACCATAAGGGGGGGAGATCTAACGAACGAGTACCCTGGGTTGAAATACGTAGAGAAACTAGTACATCACTAAAGTGCAAGAAGCGACATCCCTTTGTATAAATTTCCAACTATACAGCTCTATATCGACATGGCTTAATGGAAAACTGCGAGAGCTAAACTTCTTAAAACAAGAATCTATAAATCTATAAAGTGGGGTAACATCTGGTCACGCACCTCGGGAATTCAAAATATCCGACATGTTTCAGCTCTCACTACCGTCTAGCTTTCTAAGTTTTCCAACACCGCAAAGTTCACTTGATTTTAGTATCTTCTCTGGTTCTCGCTCTTTAATTATAGAAGGCTTAGGAAGAATGAAACCTACCACCCTCCTGGCTAGTTAAGACCAGCCCACTTCTCCTTATCTTCTCTTCCCCTTGAACACTTGAGCAAGCAGCTCCGACGTTATTCGCGAAGCTGGAGGTAAGAATCTATCCTAGAGCTTGTCGATTATCCAATCAAAGCAGAAATTTGCTAATGATTCCTCTGTTAAAAATATCTCCAAGGGTCAGCGAGCCGGAAAACACTCCTCAAGTTTTTTATCTCTGTGACAGGAAATTCATCACAATTGAGGGGGAAACGAGAAATAGCAAGATGGGTGGGTTATTTGCAAAATAGGAAAACCGATATATGTTTTCGAAGAGAAAATAAGGCGGGGATATATTATGAACTATTCGTTTATTGACATAACCTGGTGAGCAATGCCTCTCTTGAGCTTAATATATATAATATCAGTTGAACTAGCTCGGTAAGCATCTATCTTTTAAACCATGACATAACTTGCAAGGGCCTTCATAATTGTGCAGGTTTCATGGCGTAGGGGCAATAGAGGTATATACACGTGACAAAATGTTCACTCTTACGCTTTTATTCCTGGATTGCCATCAAAGAGTTTTAGATATTTAACTCGGTTTACTAGATCAAATGTAGCCGATCGAGCTTCTAGCATCTGGGTGAGTCCATGGTGTAAACGTGCTGGTCATATGAATCATGACTGCGCATTTGCCAAGCACGAAGAAAAGTAACAGAGGCGATTCTCTATGATAAAGGCCTTGGCCTTGTTGCATTCCAGTTGAAACAAACTTCAGGAATGTCACTGCTCGCGGAAGCTGCATTTGGTCATTCGCAAAGTGGCGGAGTGGAAATGTGCCGCAATAAGATAGGTGAATAAGATGGCTAATGCGACATGCTGTACCGTGAGGCACGAAAACTCCATGCCGTAGAATTCAGGGATTAAGATAGTATATCAACTTGTAGTATCGATAGGCCTAATTAGTAGAAAGAAAAGAGTGTAGTGTTCCCCGAGCTGCTAAAATTATACTTTACGGGAATACCTCGGTAAATTAACTAGAAATCTACACCTCGAACATTCTGTACCGACAATGGTCTTAGTTTCTCTCCAATTGTGTGAAGGCGCACCGACTATCAAATTTAAACATCAAAATCTAGACTTCTATCGTTGAACAGCGGAATCTCGTTCTGCAAGCATAACAAAATCGAAATCAGGTAGAAAGTGCTCATCACCTTGAGCCAAACATGCCATAGGGTTACTTGAACTCGACTCTAAAGACTTTCCTATATTCAACATCTAATACCTCACATAGCATCAACCCGGGCGGCAATAAAGCATTTGACATCCTATGTTCTGACCTTTTTTTAAAAAAAAAATGTTCGCGTGTTCTATCAATTCAAAACACTTAATTTCCTCAGGGTCCGAGTTGAAACTCCAAGCTTGCGGCAAAGGCCCAACCCCGCAACTTTCCCTGCGGCACTGAACCTGTGCCCCGCGCTGAGATTTAAATAGACATAGCTAATCTTCATCCAGATCAAGTAATCAGCAAAAGAACGAGAATAATTGTATGTCTATGTCTTTTCCGGCTGTGCCATCGAAAGATATCGTTGCGCTACGAATATGCTCATCCGAGACAAACCTAAATCACAATAGTCAATTTTTTTAGAGTTTTCATATATTATGTGCTTCATTATCCCTCGAAATGTTCGCGTTTTATACATCAGTTGTACATCTGTTTCATTCCTTTTTACGCTCTCTCAAACTGTTAATTGGTTTAGTTAGGAGTTTTTACACCTTAATTTTGTATTGTACCTATGCTTGAGCCATTTAGGTACTCACAATGAAGTCTTCGCTATCTTCCCTCCTTCTGCTTTTCAGCACCACCTCAGCACTCCCTGCTATCTTTACCCCACGGGCAGCGGTTTCCAACCCCTCAGTCAAGGCCGGCTACGCAAACACTTTCTTCGATGGATTTTCTGGAGCCGCAGGTGCCCTTCCTAGCACTAGCAATTGGATCATCGATATAGGAACCTCCTACCCTGGGGGCCCGAAAGGCTGGTAAGTGACTATAATATACATCTCATCTTCCTTCTTAGCTTCTCCTTTAAGATATAGAAAGTACATAATTGACTCGTCAAAGGGGCAACGGCGAAGCAGAAACCTACACTAATTCCCCCGCAAATCTCGCAATAACCCCGTCCTCCACTTTGCAAATAATCCCCATCAAGAAAAACAACGCCTGGACTAGCGGTAAAATCGAATCCCGGCGCAGCGACTTCGTCTGCGCCGCTGGCAAAAAGCTCTACGTTGAAGCATCGATAAAACTAGGTGCCGGTGCCGCCTCCATCCAAAAGGGCATCTGGCCCGCCTTTTGGGCCCTCGGTAGCGAGTTCCGAGGAAACTACGGCAACTGGCCTTCTGTCTCCGAATGGGATTTCCTAGAAGCCATCAACGGAGGAAATGTTATGTACAGTACCATCCATTGTGGAACCATTAAAGGAGGGCCTTGTGCTGAAACGAATGGCATTGGCAACGGAGGCGTCTCGTTCTCTCGTGGTGTCTTCCACAAAGTTGCTTTTCAAGTCGATCGTACCTCTAACGTCTGGACTACCGAATCTCTAAACTGGTATCTAGATGGCACGAAAGTGTTTACGATTACTGGCGCAAGAGTGAACGACCGTAATGCGTGGGAACATCTAGCTCACCATCCGCATTTTCTCCTTTTGAATGTGGCCGTTGGAGGAGGCTGGCCGGGACAGCCTAATAGTGCGACGGTGGGCGTGGGCATGGAGGTAGATTATGTCGGGGTTTGGAACTCATTGTAAGGTGCTGGCTGATTTGTGCATTTGCGCTGTAATGAGGAGTCGGCGTTTTGGCGTTGGGTCTGGCGTTAGACTGGTATTGTACCTCTCTACCCTACTTCTTCTGTGTATATTTTTAAGGCAGTGATGCCCATATGAATCTTTCTATATCTTACTTAGCTCTACCTGAGCTCAAAATTTAGACGTTGAAAACCTTACCCAACTCTCTCGCGCTTATTCCAAAGAATCTCCGCCGACCTAATAAACTTCACCATTGCCAAATATTCGAAAAGGAAACTTAACCTGGCAATGCGGGAGAAATCCCTCCAGTAGGCTACCATAGAGTAGTTGAAGTCACACAAACTCGGCCGTTACTCGGAGCTTGAACTGTGAGTATTTAGTCCTCCATATTTGACGAATACAAATGCTGCCATAAGAAGCTATCCAAGGATGGAATGATAGAGGTATAGAGATTTGAAAAGTATCTCTTGGTGTTAAGTGAAAAATGGCTTGAGAGAGAGATTGTGTGGAGCATCATCCGCTTTACCAATAGTGATTCTGATAACAGATGTTGACATCTTGTTGAACTATTGGACGTTAGGCTGACTCCAACATGTCCAGTAGAATGCCACGACTTTACTTGATAGCTCCTGAATCCACTTGGCTGAAGCCAATCTAATAGAGGCTTTGTCTGGGTAACAAAGCATCCGGTGGACGTGGTAAACAGCAACCAATCCAATCCAGCTGGGGACATGTGACAGCTCTTTAGTCTCATGAAGAAGAGCAAGACCGTGACAGGTCACTTCTCCTCTCCAATCATTATTGATCGAACAGCTTCTTGGCCCCTATCCTCTCGAGTCTGTCACGGGAAAGACCCAGCCTCAGTCCGGTGTGGCTTGAATCCGCGCCCCTGCGGCACAAAGGCCTGCCTGCCTCTTACCTCTTGTGCGGCTCATATAAGCTCTGTGTAATACTATCATCGAAATCTCCCAAGTAATATGTATCTCGCCGACTCGCGACTTGCCATTGCTGCTGCTGAGGTCGAGGAGCATTGAGGCGCCATGTTGGTTAACCCCGACGCTCCCTACAAAAGAGAAGTTCGCACCAGACAGAGAGCCTCAACCTCGTGCATAGAGTGCCGCAGGCGCAAGCAAAAGGTATATATGAGCTGATTCCTCCCGCCGGGTGGTATGCAGAAGCACTGACAACCCCCATCCCAGTGTAATCAAGCCAAAGACCGGCCATGTAACAATTGTGCGAGGAGGTACCCTCCGGTGCCGTGCACCTATGAGGTCTTCGTCAGGTCAGCGCAAATGCACCAGCAACATCCCGACGAAAAGAACTGACGGGGGACAGGAAAACCTCAAACTACCGCGAGAGTGTGGTTGAGCTGGACGTTGCACGGCCCAAAGCCGAAGAGTCGGACACTGAACAGAGAGAGGTACTCCCAATCCACCGTCGTTCAACCACATCGCAACTAGCCGTATCGCAAGTACCACCAACTCAGCCCTCTTCACCGTCCTCGAGTTTAGGCTGGATTTCACCAAAACTCCAGGATCTGCTGGAAGAGGATTGTGTTGCGACGGGGCAGGATGGGAATCTGTCGGAAGAAGAGGTTAGACGGGATTTGTCTCCCTTGTTTCGCCTTCGGAAATGTCACAACTATCCGAAGCATTTCCAGAGAGCGTTTTATGGAATGACGAGGAGAAACGTGGGAGATACAATTGATCCATTCAAATGTCTCCCTGTCGACCAGTCGAGACGGAATACCGAGTTTATCCAGTTCTGTAAGTCATTGCCAGCGGATGTATTGCAGAGAAAAATAGAGGCTAACAGCAGGGTTTAGTCGTTAAGGAATTAGCCCCATACATGTCCTCGATTGATGGACATGATCCACCTCTTGATTTCCACCGCCCCTGGGTTGAATTCATGGTCAAATCTCCCATAATTGGGCATATTACGATTTTAAGCTCCTCGTATTTTTATGCAATGTGTCAAAATATCGATATTGACAAATCTGTGGAGGTGATGACGGCCAGGGCGAAGCTGATCCATATCATTAACAACTACATCGCTGGTAACAAGCAAGGCGTCAAAGACGAAGTGATCGCAACAGTGGTAAGTCGAGCTTGCTTTTTTTAATTTAACAATGTTGTGGGACTTGCTGAATCCCGACTTAACATGTTTTGCTAACTGAACACCCTAGATGTCACTCGCATATAATGAGGTGAATGTCCAAACCCTCTAGCTATGTTCCTGTGCTAATCTCATGCCAGCTGATCTATGCAGACGAGAAAAGCACTGCCGCCCACATGAGAGGTCTTGCAGACATGGTACAAACTCGGGGCGGATTGGAGTATATTGAGTTTGCCCATCTCCGAAAGTTGATAACCAGGTATGCAATCCATGCAAGATTACCAAGAATCTAGCTAATGTGGTAGAACCGATTTTCATGTTGCACTCACATTTGAGTGTGACCTTTTCCTACAGGACGATGAAAGGACCAAGCCGATATCGGTGCTCGACACTTATCCTCTGGAGCTTGACAATCCTTGTTTGCTTTCTCGCATAAAATTTGTCCATTCTATGAAAGCCCTTGGAATTAGCTACGAGACTTCTGCTTTGCTTGACGATATGAGACTTCTGACTACCGCCGTCATCCATCTCGGCAGAGGAGGGGCAAAGAAGGAAGAGGAAACTCAACTACATACCACTATAGAAACTATCTCTAGTCGGCTAACTGCCTCCAACTCCAGTGGAAACCTCGAACACACTAATGATTATATATACCAGACTTGCCGGACAGCAGCAACGATATACTGTACCGCAATTCGCACACGGACGCGATTTTCCAAAGCCTGTACTAGTGGACTACTTCAGCAAATGTGGTCGACGATGTGGAGAATTTCTCTTCAGACGTGGAAGAAGATACCAGGGATATTCCTCTGGCTCTTACTGATTGTGAATCCTTATGCGAAGGACAAACCGGAATCTCGTTTTCTAAAGGGCTTGATGCCCGCAACTACCATGGCGATCGGGCTTGTAGATTGGGAAGTGGTTACCAACACTCTCCATGCTTGTCTTACGGTGCAGAGATATGTTGGTCAAAATAGGGGAGATGGAGTGCTCTCCAGTGTTATTCCTAGATCGTTGCCACCTGAGAATGGGATCCCCGCTTGGGCCCTAACTTGTGCTGGATAGGTGATGCTTCAGTGGAAGCACCTAGGATTCGATGTTGGAGTTTCATATGATGGATTGGTGAAGTGGAACTTTTGGAGTTTCTCTGGTGTTTTAGGGAGTTGAAGTGTTAATAAGAAGGCGCGAGCCCAGTGTGCGATTTCGTTTGTTATAACGAGTCAGAGGTTTTAATCCTGAAGGTATATGAGGTTAGATGTAACTATAGTAATAACAGAGTCGGAACAATGAGAAAGGATTGTTTAATAGAATTATACTGTATTGTCGTCGTGGTTTTGAGTGGGTTCGTCAATGATCTACAGCGCTAGCTAGGCTTGTATGCCATAGTGGGATTGTAGACGTTACAAGTAGTAAGATGATCAGCTACATACGCTCGGGTACAGATAAACCTAAGAAAGAGGAGCTTGCTTATGCCTACATCTCTTAAGAACCACCGTTGCCTAGTAAGGAGGTAATTGCACAGTCATTACATGGAAAACGTAGCCATGTTTTTAGTTTTGTTAGATATATTCAGAAGGCATCTAGATGTGTTTACTACAGTGCCTCAAAATACAAATATCCTTAATGGCCTCGTCTAATATCATGCAAAAACGGGAACTTCCACAATCATAAAGACTAGCATTCCAGGTCAACCTCAATCAGGCTTGGTATATATCAGAACGCAAGAGAACCGACTCTACGCTCGGCTTTACTCCACCCCGCCATCCTCAATCTCCAGAAAAGGGAAAAGACTACCCCTCCCTGCAAATTATTGTGCGGGAAGTAACCGTGGTTTGTCACGAAAGTATTCTTCGAAGAATTCGAGGAGCAACGTTTTAGCGGATTGTCCTTTCTTGGCTAGGAGGTAAGGTGCAGTGAGTGTAAGAGTTGGAAAATCAGAATGCAGATTGTGCAATACGTAGGAGAGTAGAATTGTCGATTTGCAGCGAGTTGGAGGTGGTGGTATTAGAGGGAGATGTCTTTGTGGTAGGTGGAGATGCGGACGCTGGCCGAGTAGCTGTAGGAATTAGGCATAGAGGAGGAACTTGGACTTTTGGATGTGAGCGCTCTGATCGAGAGTTAAATTTAGCAAAGGGCTTAGAGAGATGGATAACGAGAAGTGGTGTACACTTGACTCCTACCGTTGTTATCATGCCAGAAGTCTGTAAGTGCCAGCCAAACGCCAGTAGAAGGGTAAAGCAAGGTGGTCAAGTATAGTCGACGGAGATAAGTGTAGTTGGAATGATGTTGCGTAGCTGCAGACTTTCGTATATGCATATTTCTAGTGTTCTAATGGAAAGATAGAAGTACGAGGGAGGGCTATTCTTCGGGACCGGAGCGGGATAAACCGACTCTGCGAGAGTACAGCGGAAGCGGCCCGAAAAGAAGTCACGATCTTCATTCAGACTGAAGATATTTCTAGAAATTATATTTAAATCAACAAAGTAAACCTCAAGTCGAAATACCGGGCCAATCTGCGAGTAAAAGTCAACACTGTCTTCCACGGAAATTTTCTCCCGAGTAAATACTCACAAAATCTCGTCCTCTTCTCGTTTCTCTTACTCACCACAACCTCATCCCCAACACTCACCACCATTCCCCCAGACCCCTTACTTGCAAACCCATATCTTCCAAAAATCGGACTATACTTCATCCCTGGATCTACCCTCCTATCCTTCTGCAATAACTTCAATATCCCTCCGTCTCTCCCTGCTCCCGCTTTACCTGAAGTATAATCTACCGTCAAACTCACACACCTCCCGCAATTTCCTGTTAGAATAATTCTCGCTCCCTTGTCTCCTACTATCAGCTCTCCCCAGAAGTCTTCCGCGTACGCTGGTTCGGGGCTTTTGAGCACGATGTTGGCTCGGAATTTGGTGAGGTCCATTTCCACATCATCCGGGAGTCGAGACGTGGCATCTACTACTGAAGATTCCGAGATGACAAGGTAGGGGGCACAGTCATTGAAAGCAATGACTCCATCATCATCCCCTAGAAACCTACCGGCGATAGGTATCGAAGTCATTATCTTTGTTATAGAGTTTCTCGATTTCGGCCCTTGGCTTGCAGGCTTCCCAGGTAGATTTCCTAATACGAGACGAGGATTCCCACCCCAGTGAGCGAGGATGACTTTGAATCCAAATCTCTCGCTGAACCACGTATTGCATTTATCGCCCATATCATACCCCGTAGTTGGGCTTCCATGCATATTAATCTCCAGCCTCTCCAAACCCTCATAGCTGTCCGGTTCCAGAGAGATTTCGAGGGTCGAGAGTTGGGGAGAGGTGGTTCCGGGGGAACGATAACTGACGATGAGGGTGTCGCTGGAGGAAGATATTCCGGTATGGAAGAGACACATCTGGGGAAAATGTGCGATGGCCATATTTTCTAATTTACGGGGAGTTTGCTGATGGTCTCTCAGAAGCATGAAGCGGCGATCGAGATAGAATCCCTCTTGGGTTAAGATGGCCTTTGGGACTTGGCAGCCACGGATTGATTTGATGGGATATACCCAGAGCTAGAAGGCTTTGGATTTCTTGAAATCTAGGATTCACTAGAAGGGACTTACCTGGCTTATTTGCATGGATCCATGTGAACTTTTGCTATTCTAATGATGTCAGTGTTTAATTGGCAACTTGTGACGGATCGAAACTCACAAGGATGGTTTTAGACTTCTTGGGAGGTTCCGAATCATCTCTTATGGATTTATAGGCTTGCCTCATTGCATTTGCTTGCTGGGCTTTCCTGGACCGAGGAGAGTTTGATGCCGGCAAGCTCAAGTACGAGAAAAAGGCGAGGAGCACTGCGACTCCACTCCAGAGAACCACCATATTGGCCGAGCTTGAATCCATTGAGCAGATGGCAATCAACTGTATTATTCTAAATCTTCCCCCACAACTGTGCGAAACGTTGTACAGTCCAGACGAGACTGGCAAATTTGTAGAAGGTAGGCGTGCGCTAGCAGGGTGATGTGAAAGGTGTAGAGCTCTTGTATTGATAAATCTTTCTAAAACTATGGCGAAAGCAATGTTGAGATGTTCAAACCCATATATTAAGGGATTAACGAACCAAGGTTCAGTTCTTCGATGCGCGAGATCAAGGATATATTCGTGTTACCCCACCTTTGGCATACATGTACAAGATAAAAATCAAGTGTGTTACCTTCTTTGTCTCGCTTTCAACTCTTTCAACCTTTCCAATTCAGACTTAAGAGGTTGTGCACCCGCTTTATAGAGCGTCCCAAACTCGAGATATTAGTTTAAAATTTATAACAAAATGTTGAAGTTTTTCAGGATGCGGGGTATGTCTTCCTTTCATCTCACAGTGCTGACATCGTTCAGCGGAGCCCCCGCTCAACACTCGAGTCACTAACCTGACTATTTCTAACAATGCGAATAGAGCATGACAACCTTTTGAAATTGCCTACTCAAGTAATTGATTATTCGTTCTCTTAGAAAAATAAGAACACTAGGTGTTCTGAAGAGAAGAAACCCTCCTTATACAACGTGACTTCTCGGTTTGTTGCTTGTTCTCCTTGGCACACGTGCAAACATCAGAGTCTAAAGGTTCTTTTTGCCTTGAGAATATATTTCCAATTGCTTTAGAAGTTTTGTTAGTATTTCTTTAACTTTAGAGCTTTGAAAGTTTAACCTTCGGCAGCACAGTTGCCATTCCTCAAGGTTCCTACTGAGAGGAGTAGTTCCTAGTGGAGGACAAGTGTTCTCAAGGACGAGATATGTGAGGGCGAGGACAGTGCCTCTCTTTGAATATGTCTCGTCGAAAAGATTCGAACTGGCATACAACATGAGGCTAGCGAGATGGCGGCGTTCCGAAGAAAACACGAGGAGTGGCGGGCAGTTGTCCAACCCCCTTCCGCGATCTGCGGAGGTAGATAATTGTTGAATTGCGGATTTTACATAACAGTCGGCTAGGGGTTAGGGCCAATAGAAATCCATAAATCTTCATTAGATTTTGCTCAATACGGTAAGGCTTTTGACTATTTAGACTTGGTGGGCATGGATTTCATAATTACTTAGGGCATAGAACGGGGGGTCGGAAATAAGATGCGGATTTTATTGAACTCTCTCCCCATCAACATGTCACAGATGTCATGGCTTGGTAAGTACTCTGCATTATGCCGATTGGTATGAACAGCTATTAGGTAGCAGTAAAGCTGTCGTAAACAGCATATCTCACAACATATATAATCTTCTTGCCTTTCCTCCATTTAAGCTCAAAGAAAGTTCACTAGTAAAATTTCTTTGAGAGCGACAAGAATCTTCTATTATTTCTCACCATTACTTCTCTCTACCCAGCTCAGTTAATATCCCGCAGCACCTCTTCACTCGAACTTCCATTATGCCTTCTAAATACGCTGAAGTTCACAAGCCAGAGAACCTCGCTGGCCCAGGCGACGCCCGACCTACCGCCTTGCAAATCATCGAAGATGAAGGCCTCGTCAACAAAATGACCGACAAAGTCTTCCTCGTCACCGGCGCCTCCGCTGGAATCGGCATCGAAACCGGGCGTGCCCTCGCCGCCACAGGCGGCAAAGTCTTCCTCACAGTTCGAGACATGAAAAAAGGTGCCGAGGCTTGCAAATCCTTCCTAGAACCCGGCCGTGTTGAGCTTCTCGAAATGGATAATACTTCTTTAGAGAGCGTGAGAAGTGCAGCCAAAGCCTTTCTTGGGAAGAGTGACAGGCTGAATGTGTTGGTTAATAATGCGGGGATTATGGCGACTCCGTATGAGATTACGAAGGATGGATTTGAGAGCCAGTTTGAGACGAATCACTTGGCACATTTCTTGTTGTTTGGCTTGCTGAAGGATACGCTGATCAAGTCCTCGACACCTGAATTTCATTCAAGGGTCGTGAATGTTTCTTCGTCTGGTCATAGTAAGTATTTTGAATCTTTTTCCGCACTTGACCTTTCATACACATTGTATCCTGTTCGTTCCCTTTCGTCCAAACATATACTGCTTGATATACAGTACTGTCGTTTGCTGCTTCACTTCCCCGCTTCTTTCCCTTATATATTAGAAGAAAGCATGCTCAATTTCATGAACAGTGTTCGGCGAAGTCCAATTCTCAAACTACAACTTCACTCCCGAAACTTACGATCCCTGGGCCGGCTATGCCCAATCCAAGAACGCCAACATCTACATGGCCAACGAGATTGAGAACCGCTACTCCGCCCAAGGCCTCCATGGTCTCTCTCTCAACCCTGGCGGTATCTGGACCGGGTTGCAAAAATTTGTCACTCCAGCGAAGTGGGAAGAATGGAAGGCGATACCTGGCGTAGATAATTATATTAAGAGTCCAGCCCAAGGCGCTGCGACGACTGTGCTTGCGGCCGTAGGGAAGGTATTTGAGGGGAAGGGGAGATATTATCTGGATGATTGTGACAGGGTGCCTGAGGATAAGAGGGGGAGCAATGGAGTTGCTCCATACGCTTTTGATAAGGAGAAGGAGGGGAAGTTGTGGAGGGATTCGCTGAAGATGGTTGGGTTGCCGGAGAATTTGTAGGTGTCATGGGGCTAGCAAGAGGAAATGGGTGAGCAGACAACGAACTGTTCCTAAATAATATTGATATTTCAACTATTAGACGTGATTATAAGTAAGAAGAATTATTGTTACCGAGGTCGGTCTGGAAAGAAATTGAAACATGATTCCTGATACTATCTTTTTCGCAGGTCTTTGGCTGCTCTTTCTTGGCTTGCTTAGGAGGGTGTTCTGGGAAATGTAAAAGGCTACGCTAGGGAGTTAGGGTTAAAATAGACGACACTTTTGTCGAAGGTTTTAAGTTAGAGATAAACCAATGTTAATCGAGTGAGTAAGACGAGCAAGCTTTTTTCATAGACTCACTCTTCATTTTCTAATGGCGTTTATGTTGACCCGCACATGTTATCCAAAATCTATTAGAAAAGGAATAAAGCTATTTCACTATGAAACTTCACTTCATGGGTTTTCGCGCCTTTGTCTCTCTCCCAGTTGTGTTTTCATTCGAGGCCTTCTTTCGACAGAAGAAGTTTGTTTTCTCCGCAATAGGGACAATGGTCACTATGTGATTCAGGTTTCTCTATACTATGATTGTTGTCGCATATTTTTTCCAATGGCAGGCGATGCAGAGGTGAGATGCGAAGGTGAAGCCGGGATTAGTGAGCAGACTGTAGCGGGAAAATGCGGCCTTCGCAATATGCCAATACCTTCTCACTGAGGAGGTCGTACAGCGGCTAAATCTTATTAAGTGGTTCGGTTAGGTGATTCCCAGGGTTAGCATACTATAAGAATCGTGAGGAGAGGCTCCTGACTAAAATAATGATACTTAACCGCTGTATCTCGCTAGATACCTACCCTTTAACATAAGCAGATGAGCTTATTTAGACGATCGTTTTTACATCCGGCGCTTAAAACGCTGAGCTTGAGATGGAAGAGGCGTTTAGTGTAATCCGGATCTTACTAAGGTGTCATTAATAAGGATATATAGTTGGAGCTATCCGAGACTACTTGCAAAAAAAAAACGAAACTACTGCCAATTGGAGGATTCATTTAAACTAGCCATTCAATCAAGAAACTCAGATTTTGTATATTCCTACTGGGAAGGACTAAAGGACGAGATCTAATAAAAACCAACGTATGCTAACTATTACCTTATGTACTCCACTCTATACTCCTCTGTTCAAAGTAATAGCTTATTACTGCAAGTTTACCACGAACATCTGAAAGAAGGATGTCTCGTAACCTCTTCACCATATATAGAGACAGGTATAACACTTTGAAAACAAGGGATAAGATCTCGAGTGGATTTTAGCCTGGTATGCTAATAAAATTATGATACACTTGGTTTTGATTTGTAAAAAGATTGCGGTTTACCCAAGGATCTAACCCAGAGACTTGAGCATTCTGGGAGATGAAGTATACTAACATGAAGAACCCCAGCTAGGGACTTTTAAAACGAGACATTCATTTAGTAATCCGGCTTTCCAGCAACTAATTGTGCTGAGCACAGCATTTAAACCTAAATCACTCGTGCTCTAAAAAGAAATACGATAGCATATGTGGTATGCATGAGAAAGTTTAAAGTTGTGCTCCTTAAACAGTATTGCAATCTTATTATTCAAATTTCAGGCTGGGGCTACGGGAGTGAAAAAAATCACTAACCAATTAAACAAACCCACACCGTACCTTTAAAACAGTCACAGTAGAAGTGATTATGATCTACCATCATCATCCAACACTATGGTATGTGGCTCAGTAGACAAAATCCTACCGATCTGCCTATAGTATAATGTGGAGCCTTTAATTCCCACAGTATCGGTAGCGACTAGAGACAAAAGCACGGCTCCAAATCATACGGAAGTATTGTATCTCCATAATCTCATCGGTTAGCTGGCGTGAAGGATGAAGGCTAAAGAATTGTGGGAGAGGTAATTTAGGAAGTTGCGAAAAAGAAAAAAAGGTATGGACGAAGTCCCTGTTTTCAAATGGTAGTGGTACATCGGTGTAAAAGGCCCGAACTCCACTTCTTCTCGGTTTCTACTACCCTATGACATTTTTGTCTAGATTGCTGTACGTAGTAATAGAGACTTATGTGAGAAGGGCAAAGATGGCAGAAGAGATGAGGTCGCATGTTCAGTCGGCATTGCTCAAGCGTTATCATCTCGAAGGAGGGGGAGGGGAAATAATATCCGTGAAGTTTCCAGCGTGAATCTCGACCGTGGACTTGGAACTAGGCGAGCCGGCCACAATGGTTTCCATTATATACTATGTTGAGGTAACGTGGCGTCGTCGATTAAGACTCATGTCTTAGCTCTGAAGCGCTCGGACTTCAGCGTCCCAGGACGCCCAGTACCGTAAGCATATCGTATGAGGAGCGAAACGGAATCAAGCCCGCAAAGGAAGGTGCAATAGGATTCATCCAAGCTTTTGGTACTGTACCGGCGAAATCCAATCTGGTCTGGAGTGTAGCTGCGGCCCGTAGCGCTTTTAACGAGAATCACATTTCATCGGATTTATGGAGTACGGAGGATAGAAGTCGACCACTTCCAATCCGAGTTTTGGTGGAGATCAACGGGAAGGAAGCATGGATTCTCGGACAAGGGCCTCGATGGGGTCTGTGGAGCGATAACGTTGCAGGGCTAGCGATGTCCTTCGTACGGGAAGTACGTATTGCGTAAAACGTACGTAGAGAGAGGGAGAGATTTGTGAGGTACTTTCCCCCCAGTAAGTTTACTCCAGGAATGGTATCGTAGCTTCAAGTACCGACAGCGATAGCCTTTAAAAGATCTGTAGCCTTGATTTTGCAGTGTATTTGGTTGCGGTATTTCCGCCACAAAGCCGTGGTAAGCTAGGCTGCTCAACGTTGCTTGGTTGGAGAAATGCTGCAGCGGATATCGATCCCGAAGTGCGAGGTTCTCCGCCCGCTGTTGGTGCTTTGAATCCTTGCGCTGATTCGGTTTACCGTATCTCGGGTTGAAGTGGTGAAGATACGATTAGGTCGATTCTATCGGATTATGACCATGGCGCTTGAACTGCCGCGTTTATCGCTCCAGAAGAAGCCATTGAATCATTCAAATTGTTGTTACAAATACTTCCGTCCTCTCGATACTGCCTTGAGGGGGGGTCATTCCATCCAGTTCCAGTACCCAGTTATCGCCCAGGGAAATCACTGCAAGTCAGCCGCGAATACGACAGCCAGCTTCGGCGTCCAATCATGGCCATTTAGTCCATGGACTCCACAACGAAAGTTGGCTATTGGGAACTTTGCTTGGATGCCACTCCTTTAGAAGCCCTCGAAACCCCTCGAAACCCCTCAAAAACCACATGAACTAATCGGTCTGACAACGCCGAGACCCAGCATATGCCTAATGCTGCAGGTGCGAGACTCGAATGATGAGGCTGACGCCGTCCCAGAAGTTGGGGAATAGGTAAGACAACCAGCGTGTCAATTTGTCGGATTTTGTGGTGAAATTAGCACGGTCCTGCTGAGGACAACGGCCGTTTTGCCCTCGTGTTTCATTTCGCCCCGTGCTCCCAAGCAGATGGTAGTGGACGAGTTGTCCCACCAAGCAGACCATAGACGCAGACGCCAGCGAAGCTGGTGATACTACTTCTACCTGCGGGGCACCCTCTCTCAGCGTCGTGCATGTACAGTACCGTATGTCTTTGGCTGGTTGCAGTGTTGGACCTTCGACCACCAAACTTGCCGGGCACCGGGTCCGCCGAATCGAGTGCCGACAGGGGGAAAGAAATTGTCGATATCGGGGCTTATTACCAAGGACGGGCATTCCAAATCTACCTTGACGATTTTGGGGTTTTTGGTAACGAGGGGAAGCTCTCAGACCCACCCGAAAGAGTCGAGCCTGGCCCGAAGGGGAAAATCCGTCGATACGGGATACACAGTCCATCAAGACCGAAAGTGTGAATCTTCTTGCACGAATCAGCTTGCGTTCCAGTTTGTTCCAGGACGAGCTGCCAATGGGGGAACAAGATCCGACCAGAGTGGACGCTGGAACGAATCAACGCTCGCTTCGCGAACCGACAGGGGAAAAGGGGCTAGGGGTGTTTTGAGCTCATCCCCGGGCCCGGGTCGTGCCATCATAAATTGTTGGCATAAATTGGATAAATAAAAAGGTTATCGAAAGAGGCAACAAAGGCCGGACAAAATGGTGTAATAATTAAGAGGGGAAGAAGAGGAGAAGAAAGGAGGAACCTGGTGAGAGATCCGTCTCTACCGTAGGAACGTTGCGATACTTCGTACAACGCAATACACCTCTGATAATGAATTGCCCTTGGCATCTGCTTTACTGGGACGGACTAGTTGGAAGTGTATTCCCGTGCAAAAGACACAGGGTGGCGCGCGCTCGATCCCAGCGTTGAAAACTAGCTTTGCTTCCCGGTTGTTTGAAGCCTGCCCCCGTCTCTACCTTGAACGGTGGGAGTATTCGGGAACCTCGACCGTCTTTGCCTGCAGCCCAGGTCCGAAGCTTCACCTGTTCTCTTTTCGCTCCCTCGATAACCCAGCTGCTCCTCGCTTCATCCTCCACAGCAGTTGTTCTCCTCCCCCTCTTTCACTTCGAAGACTCCCAATAGCCGCTGCTCATCTACTCTTCCTCCATAGCCCCTCCTCCCCCTCTGCTCATCTCCTCTTCCTCGATAGCCCCTCCTCCTCTGCTCCTCTGCTCCTCTGCTCCTCTGCTCTCCTCCCTCCCCTCTCCCTCCCCCCTTCTCATCGAAATCATCCATCGTTTGCACGAAAATAAGCCCCTCAATATTTCTTGTTTCCGTCCCCCGATGCGTGTTGCGTTTTGATTGCGTCTGCACTCACTCACTGCACTGCACTGCACTGCAAGTCCAGTCCCCCCCCTTTCGGCCAAATTCCCCATTTCCACGCACAATCCGCCCAACCGACCCTCACCAGGGAGCCTGTTCAGCAAGTGGTGACACCTTAGTCTCTTCTCCCTCCACCTCTCTCCCTTCTTTCAACTCCCGACTCCGCACTTCAACCACGTCTCTTCACCCCTCGCCCCCTTCTCGCCCACCACTCAACTCCGCCCTCTCTCCCGTTCCAACGAAACACAAGTGCCACCGCTGGCTGGCTACCTGCTTCGTTGTCAACTCGAATCTAGACTGTGTAACTGAGTGAATGCGCCCGTTGGCTCCCTGTCCCATTGTCTCATTCGCACGCTCATTCCTTGGTAACCAGTATTCCTCGCTACCCGCAAATCAATCCTGTCAATCCACTCTCAAGCCTAAGCCCGCCCCGATCCCAGCTCCACAGCACAGGCGCCCCCAGCTAGACGGAACTATAACGTCAATATCTCCACCATCCCACCCGCATCTTCAAAGCATTGACAAAACCCTTGTGCTCGACCTTCGAATTGCTCGTAGAGAAAAAAAGATTAATCCATCGACAGTTCCATCTCCAACCACGAAAGAAGATCTATATTGGCAGGTAGGAGGGGCAGTTGGCGAGGCAATAACCATCGACTTCAACGACACATTTTCACTTCCCTCCTTCACTTCCGGCATCATGAGTACGCCGGCGAAATCAGGTCCTGCAACGGCAGCCGCCCCGGCGGAGAAGGAGAAGAGATTAAGCAAGTTTGTGAGGAGAATGAAGACGGTGCTGAAGGGCGAATCCTCTGCGTCCTCGTCGAAGAGAACCTCGGTCGCGCCACAGAAGGCTGTTGCGTATGTCCTCTTCCTTTTCATCGGGTGATATCCTCACTAATTCTTCAGCAAACCTGTCGAGACCAAGGCCGCCGTCCCAGCTAAACCTACCGGTCCTGTCCCCACCAAGATCAAGCGCTCCGAAATCGATGCTGAACGTGTGCGTAAACTGGGCGAGAAATTCAAGGTTTCCATTGAGCCACTCTTGACCACCAACAAAGATAAGGAGGCCCTCCGCGTCGAAAAACCTATTCGTATGCGCATCCACCGAACCTGTCACAAGTGTAATACCACCTTCGGATCCAACAAAGTCTGCGCCAAGTGCGAGCATGTCAAGTGCAAGCAGTGCCCTCGTTACCCGCCCAAGAAGACAGACAAGGGAAAGTCGGCTCTAAAAGGTACTGGAATTATCGAGCCCGACACCTACTACGGTATTCGCGAGCAGATCAAACTCACCAAGCCCAGCAACAAAGTGGGTGGACAACCGTTGGTTAGAAAGAAGGTCACACAACGAGTTCGCCGAACTTGCTGTCAATGTAGTACCCTGTATAATGGTACTTCGAAGGATTGCGCTTCATGCCACCATGTGCGTTGCGCTGATTGCCCACGAGACCCGTAAGCCATTTCACGCCCTCTGTGTCTACTACTAGATCTAACAATATCTCCAGAGCCAAAAAGAAGAAGTACCCAGACGGCTATCCCGGCGACGCGCCTAGCTCTAATATCAACCTTCCCGTCAAATACGCCTGTCACAAATGCTCCAAGGTCTTCCCCCCTCGGCCCAACCCCGCCAGTGCTGAAGGCCTAGCCCTCAAAGCCAGCGGCGTGGAACCGCCAAACTGTGTGAGGTGCAAACATCCGCTGTGCCCAGAGTGTCCCCGAGCTCCGCCTACGAAAGTCGAACCGGCGCCCGATCCAGAGGTTTTAAGGAGTGTGCAGGCTAAGCTAGCTGCGCTCGACATCTCACATGTCTAGACAGCTCTGCTGCATATGGGATATCCAAACGGACAAAACTTTACCTTAATATGGAGGAGGTGCGATTTGGGCAGCAAAGTTACTTTGATTTGATATTTTGCATTTTGGGCGATTTTTTCTTTTAGCCTTCAACAAACCAATACGAGATGACACGAAATTCGACGAGGAATGACGGAATGATGAGCGTGCGTTCGTTCGTGGTTTTGGCTTTGGATGTGAGCGAGAGAGAGATACCTATCTAGCCTGTCCTTTTTGTTTCTTTGGCGTGCACAGCCCTAGCTTGTCCTAGGAAGGATAGATAGATAGGGGGTGGTGTGATAGGAAGAAAGTTGGGGGGCTGGAGGAGGGTGTGGTGAGGACAAAATACGATGGGAAAATGGTGATATTTGAAAAGATGAAAAGGATAGGGATGGAAGGATCAATGGGAGGAGGGATGCATGCATGCATGCATGGAAAATATCTAGTAGGGGGAATTGAAAAACATCGCACCTCGCTCGCTTCGTTTTTGAGCTTTATACCTGGACGGAGGGGAGTAGGGGGTACGTATATATGCTCTTTTCTTATGTTTGAATCATCGACTGCACAGTTGATGTCAAACCCTTCCATTCTGTTGTTTTATTTTTGTCCTAGAGGGGAGAGCGACGGCAGTTGTCAGGGGCGTATGCATACCCAGATTATCTTCTACCTCCTATTGCATCTTGTCGTCATGGGATAGGTACGACAGGATTGGAAATCTACCGCATGGCAAGAAAGCTCGTTGTCATCTTACCCGTCACTATCATCTAGTCTTATCTTATCTCATCTCCTCCCACCTCTCTTCCAATAGCTGCAGGCTATGGCTATGGCTTCGATTCAAGGAGGATGGGTGAGTGGGTTTATAGGTTAGGGGATTGGAAGTAGAGTGTTGGCTTAAGGAGCTAGCTCGAGTAAGGCTGTCACTTATAACATATTTGCGGTTGGTTATGATCGATGGATGGAGAGGGGGCTTTGTAAGGCCTGGTGGGATTATCAAGGTGGGTGGGTTTACTCGGCTTAGAGTTTGAAGAGGCGCGGACAGGCAGTAAGGAAAGTATCAATATTTCTAGGGCCGTTTCAAGATCTCCCTGATACTAATTAGTATAGGGAACGGTCTTTGGACCCTACTTTTTCCCTTTCAACATTGGCGAAAATCTCCCTCGGGGCCTGGTTTACACTGGCTTGAACTCAAAAGTTGAAACCGAGCAGTCAATATCTGCAGAGTTAGTAAGTAATGTCTGAAGTAGATATGAGCTACATGGAAATTGAAGGGCGTGGAGCTGGTGGGCAGGGTCAGTCGGACTTCAAATATATCTTACCAATGCAAGGTCATGAGAATTCAGAGCTTCGCAGCAACTACCGACATACAATAATATACATTTAGATTACAACAGTATAATAGCAGCCTATGATTCCCTACGCAAATCTCGAGATCCTCGACTTTTCAGACAGGCACTGCTTTACTTTCTATGATAGGGCAGCCAATTAACGACTTCCATCATAAGATTACTATGTAAGACAGGACCCGGAATATTTTCGGTAATATGCAGGATTGTTCTACACTCGCAACAAACGTTGCTGTATGTCTCTATCGGCATGACAGAAATAAAGATATGTTATTAGCCAGCTGGCTTCTCTAGTCCTAGGAGTAGTTCTCTGACGAGGGTCACGCATTCGTGAACACCTTTGACATCTTCGTAGCTGATTCTCACAAGAAGGTGCCAGAGGAAGCCGTCAATACTGTAGCGCCACCCACGGCCACAGATCATTCGGTTGTCATTGTACGTACGCAGGCTTCGAGAGCCCACGAGATGCTCTCGACTCTTCAGAAATGGCCAACCACCCTATCTGGGCATATGTATCCCATCACATATTTTTGCGCCTATCTTCTTTACAGTCTGTCTACTCATCAACGAGGGTAAATCTTTTAAGGCTTACCTGGAAGTTGGCGCCGCGATAGTAATTAGGTGTTGTGCAAACAGCTCTAACAATTTCAAGGCCGGAGGGGCGTGTTAGCTTCAATAAATATTATTGTTAGAGGCAGCCATTTCCTGTCAGTTGCAAGACAATTACATCAACTTCCTTCATTCACAAAATCAGAACGCAGGGGAATGCGGCGGAGTTTCCATAATCTGGTATATGGCCGGCCTGTAGGATCGGAGATGCACGAGGGCTGGAAGGCATATAACTGGCAGCTATATCATTCCGAGAGATATGATATAATTCTTTGAATACCACGACTAACGCCTGTGAAATATCGACGTCAGTACCAGTTAGGAAGTCGTTGGAGAATTTGGGGAGGTGGTGATCAAACATCACGTGAGCAGACTACCTCATCCACTTCTCGTGTTTCTTTTGCATTCTCTAATTGGTGAGATGGGGTTCCTTTTGGGGATAAAAAGTTCTAGATGGAGTCAAGATTGTTATGTCGTTGAGAAGGAGTGGGGTTGAAGTGTCGTTGTCAACTTGATGAGAGGAGACTCGCTTGAAATCTCTTCAGGCCTCGGCTTACTTCTCACGTTAGGCCTCGTCCGAAAGAACATCAACAAAGGCACAATGCCCCTCCCCTCTCACCACCTGGTGTCCGCGATCCCATCAATGCAATCAGCTCGGATAGAAAAGGGTCGATCTCAACCATTGTCGAGAGGCAACGCAACATCAGAGGCAATATTGTCGCCACCTCAACGACGTGGGTTCCAGCATGTGCCCTAAAAGCATCAACCCTCAAAACGAATAGGCCCAACGACACCTTTCCTCCGCCTCTCAGATCCCATGATATTCCTCTGCAATTGTCACTTTTGACAGATGCTCAATATCATCTAGTCCAAGCTGCCAACAAGCCTCAGAATACGCCACGCACACACGCAGTCCGCCTCCAGCCACTTCTCGAGAAGTACAACCTCCACTATCAACCACCAACCCTCACCTCCAATATCGATCGAGTTTCACGTCAAACCCGTATCCCTTTATCAATGACGCAGGAACTGATATATTCCACTGCCGTTTTCCCAGGTACTCGAGTGTTTTCGCATGTGATATTGCAGGCTTCCAGGACCCGGCCGATCTCTCGTCCCACCACACGTCTACACCGGCTTAGACTAACCGACATCCATAAGTCTCCGGCCCGATCGTTTCCACTCTTTTGAAATTTCCGCGTGTTGCTTGGAAAACTCCAAGATAAGCGTCTTCGAGTGGATCTGAATTCTTATCTGGCCCCTCGCCATCGCAGAGTATAGTTGCCTGCCGAGGGAGGATGCCAACGTGGCAAACAGCCGTGGACTTTTTCGATCTACTGACGTGGGATAACGTGTCCCGGGAGTGGAATCTTGGGATGGGAGGGCGGCTAGGGCCCTGAAGTTACGGGCGTATTCTTGACAGCTAGCCGCCCCGTGCCCTATGAATAGCGTCATTTCTGTCGTAAAATAGATGCCGAGGTTCAAAAAGATGTGAGGCTCAGGCATCAAGGAGGTAGAGGCTCAATCTGTCCATTCTCCGCGTTGTTCAGTGGAGCCTCTTTCTTATTATTCATTCTCACAAGCCAATATGTTCGAAATCGCAGTATATATATACCGCGCGCCTTTCCTTAAGTGGCTTGATCCACCCTAGCTTTTTGAATGTCTTTACTTCATCAATAATTTCCTGTTAAGCTTCTTCCTTTGTAATTCTGTTTGCTTAAGATGGGCCAGGTTTTATTCGAAGAGCCAAAAGGGACTGCCCCCCGCGATGCAGCCTGGGAGTCTAGTCAAGAATCCTCCCAAGAGACAGCCGTCAATACAGCAGCCCCCTCTCGCGCGCTTTCGATACTTGGGGAGGATGTTGAAGAAGGACATGATAATGGCGTAGCCGCCGATGTCCTCGAGAAACAACTTACCCAGGCAGGGACTTCTTTTATATGTGTAGACCCAATCACTCATATTGTGGGATGGAGTGGCCCAGAGGACAAGGAGAACCCTACCAACTTCAGCAGAGCAAAAAAATGGCATATGACAATGGTGACGGCTATGATGACCTTTTGCGTATCATTTGCGAGTAGTGTATTTTCAACTGCTACAACCGTGACAGCCATCGAATTTGGGGTTAGCCTTGAAGTGATGATCTTGGGTGTGAGCCTTTATGTTTTAGGCTTTGCTTGTGGTATGTATATGCACTACATCAAACCTTCTTGTAGCTAACATCTAATTTATAGGTCCTTTATTCTGGGGTCCAATTTCGGAAGTTTATGGAAGGACTCGACCTCTCTTCATTGGCTTTGCGCTTTTTGTAATCTTTAATATACCAGTCGCGGTAGCACAGAACGTTGAAACCATCATGCTCGCACGCTTTCTCGGTGGCTGTTTTGGCGCTGCACCCATTGCCATTGTTGCGGGATTATATGTCGATATATGGGATAATAGTATCGATCGTGGTACGGCTACAGCGGCATTCGCAGGCGCAACCTTTCTGGGTAAGGCACATACCCAAAATTATCCCAAGACTGACTCTAATCTAATTGCTTTGGCAGGTCCGGTTGTTGGCCCTATCGTTGGATCATTTGTCACTGCCAGTCATCTCGGGTGGCGTTGGACCGCATGGATTACACTTATCGTTTCATCCTTCTTTGGCATCCTTGGGCTCCTGACTGTTCCTGAGACATTCGTCCCAGTCCTCATGAAAAGAAAGGCTGAGAAACTCCGTCACGAAACTAAAAACTGGGCTATTCACGCTGAGATTGACGAAGTTCCTATCTCAATCCGAACTCTTTTCGAAAAGTACTTCTCTAAGCCGTGGGTCATGCTCTTCCAAGAACCAATTGTAAGATAGCCTAAACATCCCGTTCCAATATCATTTTATAAGTGCTAACATATTAAATAGCTAGCAGCGATGACACTTTACTCCTCCTTGGTTTACAGTCTACTTTACTTAATCTTTTTCGCTTACCCCTATTCCTTCGAAGCCGTCCGCGGTTGGAGCCCAGGGATCGCCTCCCTCCCTTTCCTCTCTATCTTCATCGGTATCCTCCTCTGCTGCCTATACCTCAGTATCGATACCAAGACCCGATTTCGCCGTCTCCTCATACGCTCCAAGAAACTCGTCATCCCAGAAGCCCGTCTCCCGCCCATGATCGCCGGCTCCGTTATCCTTCCCGTCGGACTCTTCTGGTTTGCCTGGACTAGCAATCGTAACATAACGTGGGTGCCGCAAGTTATCTCTGGTATATTTATTGGATGTGGCATCTTTCTGGTTTTCTTGCCCAGCCAGATTTATGTCGTAGATACGTATCTATTCAATGCGAACTCGGCATTGACGGCGACGGCTTGTGCGAGGGCGCTGATGGCAGCCGGATTCCCGCTGTTTGCGACGTATATGTATGAAGATTTAGGCGTAGCATGGGCTACGAGTTTGCTGGCTTTCTTGTGTGTAGCCATGTTGCCGTTCCCTGTTTTGTTTTGGTTTTATGGGGAGAAATTGAGAGCGAAAGGGAAGTTTGCTTATGTGTTGTGAGAGGTGGGCATTTACTGTACATGATATGCGAAATGAGACATGCTAATGATAGATTACGAAGTTAAGCTTGGCTTGAGAAAGGTTAAGGGAGTGGTCTGGTTTGCGTCTAAGCAGGACATAGACTAGACAGTTCAGAGCTGATAGGAGGGGATACAAGATAGAGTCCCCGCGGAGACGGTACATAATAGAGTTGGATAGACTATAGACTAATTATGCTAGATCATAAATTCTAGAAATTTTAAACAATTGTAATCTTTAGTAATAATTACACATTATTCACTTCTAATAAAATGTTACGAAATTAAGGCCCAGTGCCTCTCCAACCTCGCTCATATCTGTACACTAGCTGTGAGCCGTGCCGTACCTTTCATCTAGCTTCTTATTTTCTCAGACTAGGCGAAATCCTAATCCCAATACCAAAATGTCATCACTGAAGAACATGAATGCTGCATCAACGACGGGCTAGTTGAAGAGCTTACAAAAGGCCATTATCCATGTGCTCATTCCAAATTTGACCTTGCGAATATAGTTTATATTTTTTTTATAATACACAGGAGTAACCCTTTTCCGTTTTCATGCGAAGCAGTAATTATTTTCGGCAAATATTGTTTATGTGAAGCTTAGTGCGAAGGAAACCTTCCGGGCTCTTCCAGTAACTGAAGATTCAAAAGCCATTATACAACTTTAAAGGCCTGAAAGAAATAATTTTAGGCTAAAGTTCTAGAGTCAGTTCTTATCCCAAGACCGTTACTTATCATTCCAATATACATTTGTCATGATTCCACGACGACAATCTTTCCGCATTAGTATTATTACGCAGTTGCAGTAGGAGGAGTTGCGCAAGTCGAGATTGTCGTCCACGGCAATGAAGTAGTGGTAGGGCTGGGAGTGTCAATGATTGTCTCTGCTCTGACCAAAACGGGTATCACGGCTCCTGTGCTCAAGCTGAATGGTTGATGGCCGAGCACTGAGTATTGAGTTAGTAAAGTTTCCATGGTAACACACAATCAGGAAATTCTCACCTCTCAAAATGGAAGCAATCTCCCCAGAATGGCTGGTGATGGACAGGTAGGTATTATCATCGTTGGTGAAGA
Organism: Ascocoryne sarcoides NRRL 50072; assembly: GCA_000328965.1. Lineage (NCBI taxonomy): Eukaryota > Fungi > Ascomycota > Leotiomycetes > Helotiales > Gelatinodiscaceae > Ascocoryne > Ascocoryne sarcoides. The sequence goes on from KB205942.1 coordinate 1,204,760, forward strand.
CGTCGTCTAAAATCTTCCTGCTCCTGATATCCTGGTCTGTGGCGACTTCGCCAACGCCAGCTCTCCAGAGTAAATCGGTTTCCGAAAATCCTTCCTCGATTTGGTATTCGGGGAATGCTTGGTGGATGTATGTCTTTGTGCCTCTCCTATCGCAGGTATGACCACTGATACCTTCACGGAACAGCTCTTTGACAGTGGGAATAAACGGCTCGTTTCTTGGGAGAGGAAGACCAGAGAATGTGATATTCGCCGTTTGCAAGCAGCGAGTCAAAGGGGAACTATAGTAGGTCTGAGGAAGGGGAATCTTTTGAAGTTTAATTCGAGACGCCCAAAATTTATTTGCCACTTCAGCTTGTGCAACGCCGTTTGGAGTGATATGAGCGTCAGCCCAAGTGACAGTTCCATTTCCATCAAGAAGTGACCAGTAGCACTAAGTAATTGTTAGTAAAACAATTCAAGATACTGACAAATAACACATACATTCCATGCTGGAGTACCGTAATAGGTCTCGGCTGCATTATGATAGCCTTCACCATGTCGTCCCATGTACAAAAGTTTGTACTGGACATCGCAATCACAAGTATCCTGCAACCTCTCAATGTAGTGCTCGAACTTTTGCCACTGCGTCCATGATTTATCACACTCAATATCTGTGGGATAAGTACGGTTTATCAATCCAAAATTTGTGCTTGTCTATTCACTAATTAGTAAGTAGTATTTGTTATGGGATGAAGAAACCTACATAGTCAAAAGTGCTTGGGTTGGTAGAAGGGTCATCTTGCAAGAAAAATCCGGTTAGAGTTGTGTAATTGATCCACGGTGAAGATGGGTGTCCATGGTCTCTTGCTAACACTGCTGGCAAGGTTGGTTGAGGAGCAGGGGATGCATGACATGCGACAGCAATAATGCCAGCACCGATGAGGGTTTGAAATTTCATGATGAGCGTGAAGTAAGGGCAGCTAATTTTTACAACGAGAGTTCCTCGATTGGTTTATATAGTCTTTTACCTGATCATGAAAGACGGGATGGTCTTCTCGTACCTACGCCTTAGTAGGTAGTGCTTTAAAATTGAATCACATTTGTTGTTGTATTTTTGTCCTATTGTTCCACCACGTGGTCATGTAATATCGAAATGATTAGCATGTTCTCGCACCCACCTTCCTGATTCGGTGGCTACCATGTGGATTCTATGTGATCTGAGAGTTTATTTTCAATTAAACTCCCAGACAACCAAGAATTCCCCAAAATACGCACTAATTTGCATGACTTGTATTGTAAGCTGGCTTTCGCCACTAGAAGAAAACATTGCGCGAGTAGTGTATTCATATCACATGACCTATGGGCTAAACTAGGATTGCACCGGGATTGGTGCGATGTTAATTGCTCTTGCTCCATCACTGGGAAAGCAGCAGGAAGGATCCATTGGCAAATTTGCAGAAATAAAATTTTTTGGAGGTAATGGGGAGGTGTAGCTTATATGATGTGTACTGGAGCTCAAGCTCTGTTGCTTCTCACCCCTACAGAAAGATATTAAGTCCGATTATTGCATACTAGCAGTTGTACTAGCAGATAGTAACTTAGAGAATCAAAACTATCTAATTTCAAGACAGTAGTTTTGGAGGTCCTATTGGGGAAAATCGAATCGCTCTAGTACAATCTAGCGGAAGAGCCAGAGTACTGTACATTCGTCGGCACTTCTTCTAGGTAGGGTCGAGGACTCCATCTATAGATAGGTATCCAAACACCACCTGGCATCCTTACCTAATTGGTCAACACTGTCCTGCCAATTTCTCGTATAATCACATGTATAACTAGCGCCATGTAGGAAAACAAGGGAGAACGGGAGTGATGTGAAGTACGAATTCGTGCAATGTAGCTAATGACACATGTTACATCTGTTTTGATACTCACTAGTAATGTCTAGAAATCTACTAAAAACATTTCCTTAGAACTAGAGGAAGTAAAACTCGTTCCAAAGGTGTCAAAGTATAAAGGTAAAGTATTATAGACACATCACAAGTCAATTATGCTCAAGTGATCGCTATACAACAAATTCACTTTACAAAACTTCATTAAAAACAGTAGGTACGTCATTGGCGTTCCGTAAAGACCATTGGGCAATCATCCTAATAGAGTGTTAGTAGGTTTAATTTCAAAGTACAAAACATAAGGTTGTCTTACCATAGGGAAGAGCGTTGCAAAAACCTTAATCACTTCGGATCTGGGCGTAGCATAATGGGCCCAATCCACCTCCAAAGATGCCATCCCAATCATTGCAGTCATGGTGAGCTGCACGTACTGTTGTGCAATACAATTGTGCGGACCAGCTCCAAACACCAACCAGTTCTTGCTTTTATCTGCCGCATTTCCAGTTATCCAGCGTTCGGGGTCGAAGACGTCAGGTTGTGGGTAGACCTCGGGGTCGTGGAGTGCAGGCCAGCATGAGGGGACCAGCATGGCACCTTTTGGGATTGTGTAGGTAGGTGTGATAGCAAAGGGCTTCTTGGCAGTGTAGGGGACGAAAATTACAGGTGGACGGTAGCGGAGAACCTCTTTCACAACGGCGTTAGTGTAGGTCATTGATTCGAGCATCTTTAAATCGAGTGGGCCGTTCTTGTCTCCATTTCTGGCCGCGAGGTTCTCCCCGCGGATTCGATTGAGGATATCCGGGCGTTGAGCAGTAATTTGGAAAAGCCAGGTTGTGCTGCTGCTTGAAGCATCTTGTGATGCGAACAAGAAGGTAAATAATGTCGTTCCGATCTCGAAGTCAGTGAAGTCACGAATCAAGACGGCGGGTTTTTCGATATCAGTGTCGCCGGCAGCAAGTTTTTCCCGATATTCTCTGCATTCCATCATGCCTAATACCCAACGGTCTACTATGCAATTGGGCTCTGCACCGGTAGCCATCCTTGCTCTGGATTTTGCAGCGCATTGTGTAAATACAGCTAGCGCACCATCGGCAGCTCGCTTTCCTAGCCAGACTTTTGTGTATGGAACATACATCGATAGTGGTATATTGACTAACTCGAGGGCTGCTGTAACACAGTAATAGTCGTCCGCAATCTTCTTGATTGCACTATCTGATATGTAGTACCCAACAAAAGTACGGCAAGACACGGCGCAGTTGATTTCACGAAATCCACCCATGAATGGAATCGGTTTGCCCCTATTCGCTTTGCTATCAGAAACAAATTTACTGAAGTAAGTCGACCAGACTTTTTGTTGAATGGGGAGATAACATTCCAGTGCTTTGCGAGTGAAGAGTCCGTTCAAGCCTTTACGAAAGTCAACATGGGCTTTTCCATCCAAGAAGACCCATGCCTTTGGACCGATGAGAGTTTCCGCAACGGGCACTACACATGGCTTGACATGTCCTGTTGAGTTAAAAGCTTTTCGAGCGAGGTCGCGATCTGACACCAGGACTACAAATCTGAACGAAGTTAGTTAACTGTCATTTATGATTTTTTCTAAGAGACGTACTTGTGGAAAACTGAAACACAGCTGAGTTTACCGCTTGCCCATTGGGCTAAGTAATTATCGAAATCTGGGTAAAGTGCTTGGATAAATGGTCCGATAAATGGAAGCTTGAACCTTGGTCCGGCAATCGATCCTTTGTTCTTCCAATAGTTGACTAGGCTTCACATTAGTATTTGGGAAGTGCATTCTTGAACAAAGTGAGGCCTACGTTGATCATAGGCAACCAGGATTGCGAAAACTGTGGCCCCTATTTGCCACGCATTCATTCCTAGCACATATGTTGTCAGGAAATTTTCCGGCTGCTCATGGAGAAGGGTTTGCGGCAGCACTGCCCGAACCAAGGCAGTTTCATTTGTTGAAATGTCCATTGTAGGGTAGATTAAGTATTAGAGTGGTAGAAGAGTCAAGCCAACTGCAATCAACCACTCTTGGGATAGGTGAAGGGATGTCCATGGGACTTTATATTAGTTTGAGAGGAGAAAAGTCCTTTCCGTATGATTGGTAGTTACCCGTACCAAAGTATCCTTGCTTCTGACCTTCTGTGCTTAGCAAAACAGACCACAAAACGGTGGAGGGCATGCGACTTCACAGTTGACAAGTTAATTTCAAAGACACCTCCAAACAAAGTGCAATCTCCACGTCTGGAGTAGCAAATCGATGAGGCTCACAGCTCGTGATGTAAGCATTTTGGACGAAAGAGGACTAGACTCCGAAACTGATCGGCGCAGGGTTGTTACCCGCAAACCGTCAGATATTCCCGGAGGTCGGCCTGCTCATGTTCTTGGACGAAAATGTACTAGACTCCGCTGCAGAACCCAACCCACTACCTTTGCTACGACCTTCAGTCCGCCCCTTCCGCTGCGCAGGACTCAGAACTTAGGAAGCCTCCGCCTTGTCAGCAACTAAGATATCGAGATCGGAAGTGGAAGTCAATAGTAAAGGCCGCAAGGCCGACTCGCCATGTCCAGCTGCCAGGGAGAAGATCTCGGTCCATGCCTGACGAAACATAATTCCGCACCCATTTTCAATCCAGAGAACGCTTTCCAGAAGTGGTTCCACATCCTCCCAGCAATGAAGATCCGCCAATACGGACATTTCTGTAGCTCGAGCAACAAACCATTCATATTCTTTTGTTTCTATCGAAGCAACCATTCCAATTGAAAAGAACCAAACACTTAATTCAAAGTATGAGGTAGGGGGGGGTATCATAGACTCAAGATGGTATTTCAACTGAATGATGAGCTTGTTTAGAATGCCTAGATGCGAGTAGTATGTCGGTCCATGAATGATAAACATATAGGCTGAGATTGCATATCGGATGCAGTCGGAAATGTTTAGTAATATAGAACCTCCGGATGAGAAGGACAATAATTTGTGTAGGACAAAACATGCAAGATCATGGAGGTCGGTAGTATTGAGACATGTGTTAGTGCTCTGGAGTTTGGTAAACGTATATCGACAGGATATAATCCGAAGACGGGCGAGTGTATCTTCGATTTCGGGATCGAGGTTGAGATGATTCAGCTTAATTAGTAGGGAATCTTGATCGCCCAGGCGAGAGATAGAACCCCACTGGGGTATTGGGGCAATTTTGTGGCTTGAACCAAAATCATCTTGTGTTTGGAATTGAGGAGCGCCCATAACAAGCATTGCCACCCTGGGTTCTTGTTAAAATATTTTGAAATCTATAGATGGGATTCTACTAACCAAGGGACCATTCTTGCAGTCAATGGGCTAGTCTTCTTAACATTTAAAATTCCACCTCTAACGTGGATCATGCGCTTAACAGCATCAATATGCATATGGCTCACGCCAATGTTTCCCTTGCCGTGCTTCGTGACATCTTGTGAGCAATGGCACACAGAGAGGAATTACAACTTACTTCAATTGCTGCTAAAGTTACAACGGCATCCATTGTGGCGTCTTGAAAAGCAAGTGATGGATCTTCAATCTTCTGCCGTATGAGTGCTACAGCATCACCCATTAATATTTCCGAGTGGTGAAATCCTTTTTGAGCTTGAAACTCATTGTCAAGACATGCTGTTTGAAGGGAAACGTGGAATAGGGCTGGGTCAGTGAGCGCTAGGGGCCACCACGATACAATGAAGGGGTTAGAGTCTGGATTTAGATCCAGAGGGTAGTATTGAAAGGCAATTTTCGACAAGACTAATATTAATTGTGTCAGCCACGTGCACCACACAGGACGAGGGAGCTTACAGTGATGAATTAGGCCCTGGACGCGCTGTCGTGGTAGTTTTGTGGGAGGATAGGTATCAAAGGGATCTATTGAGTGTGCTTCTATTACCATTGGCAATGCCGCAGGGCTCGGTGTTGGCGGTGGGTTTCCAAATGGTTGGTTTGCATAAATGCAATGCGACTTTCTCTCGGTGCATCGTGAGCATCTTGGCGTCTGTAAGTCACATCGGTGCTTTGCCTTTGCACAAGATGTACAGGATCGGCGAAGAGTCCTTCGCATTGGGGATGGGGAACGTTATGGTTGTTGCAAGATTACAAGTCGACGTCGACAAAAGCTTACCAACATTCTCGCCAAGGCAAGAGGCTAAGCGGCGGGTTTTTCTAGTGACATAATATCCGGTACCCGGTCCTAGGGTACGGCCCGAACAATTGTTCCATCCGGCTACTCTATTCTCTCCACTGTATTTAGACACAGACTTTTCTAGTCAGGGTAATTTCACTAAATCAGCGCAATGTAAAGTTTTCGTAAATTTTTTAATAGTAGGCGTTTATCGGTTACCGCCTCTAAATAACCCAATTTACCCAGCTCTGACCTTAACGCTGCAAAAGAGGCACCAAAGCACTCCAGTCCTTTTAGGAAAGCGAGAACAGTTGAGGACCAAGAGCTAAAATTTGGAAACGGAGACTTTAGGGCATGAAGATGTAGGGATATGCAAATTTCTATGTTCATAGATCCAATCAGACCACTGAGCTACTTCTTAACTTCTCTAAAATAATAGCTTCTTTAAGGTAGAAGTAGTCATTTCCAGTAGATGACTAGCGGCTTTGAACTAATTTATTAAAGATAGAGAAACATCCCATGATATGAGAACGCTAATAACTACCTAAAAAATTGATAGAGAAAATAAAGGCTGGCTCTAGAAGGACGAAGTATACCGAATCAAGATATGTATGGGTGAATCTGAGGGTGCATAAGAGGAGAATATTTTGCGTTATCAATAGGCAAAATGTTAGACATTACTTACTGCAGTAGTTGGTATAAAGATGCAGCAATCAAGCATTTTTATTTCACCTCCCTTAAATCTATACCTAGCCCCTTTTCGCCTTTAGACTTAAAACTGATACCACTCAACACTCTTTCTACCACTTTTCCCAACCTCGCAACCCCCTCTTCTAAATCCGCCTCCTCCTCCCACGCAAAGCACAACCTCAACGAACTCGGAAATCTAATACTTTTATCCCCTCTAACCTCAAAAATTGGCCCCGGAGCCACAATCAAGTTTTCCTCCTCTCTTGCCCTATCTGCTACAATATTCGCATCAACACTCCTAGGAAACTCAACCCACACAAAATAGCCTCCAAACACTCCCTTCCCATCAGAATTTACATCTACATTCTCAATGCTCGCCCCCAGCGGAACTAATACTCTCTCAATCGCGCCTACCAAAATCTCATATCTTCTTTTATACGCCGGCTTCAACACCTTTTCGATATGCTCCTCCAAACTTCCACTTCTCAACATCTCATACATCATCGTAGCAACCAGCTGACTAGGCGCACCTCCACTTCTCGAACTTCCACATTGACTCAATGCATAAGTAAACTTGGGACTCGCATCGTTCCAACCCGTTCTTACTCCTGGCCCTGCAATCTTCGAGAAGCTGCCATTAGACATCGCATTTCCAAAGTCTTCTGGCCCAGGAATAGGATTGAGAGTACGGTCGACATCTATTAGTCGTGGCTCGAGCGCTGTTGAAAGGGTGGAGGGTGTAGAGCCAGGCGAGAGAGGAAATTGCAAGAAATCGTAGACGTCGTCTGTAATTATCAATGCATCATGTTTACGAGCCAGTTTTACAAGTGCTATGCGAGTAGAAAGAGACATTGTTTTGCCCGATGGGTTGGAGAAAGTTGGGACACAGTATATTATGTGGCGATAGATTTTGGAATAGGGTTTGGGGTTTTTGAGGGGCTATCTCTAGGTCAGTAAATGGTATTCAGATTCAACAAGAAGAGCCAAAGGAAATGACGATTAGAAACAGTAGAGAGAGTCAACATCAGCTATACTTCAGAGAGGCTCCCCTTTGAAGAGTCTACCACAAAATTGTTAGGAATACTTCTCCCCAAGCATGTCACTAACTTCCCTAACCACTGCTCCAGACCAGCACCAAAACCCAAAGAAAGGAACCATCAATCTCACTGACCTTAACTTCGCCCTCCTGTCTCTCGGCACTCTCCATCATCTCCTCCAACCCCTCAACATCAATGCCGCCTCTCCCCTCCCCCACGCACCTGATTCTCAGTCCCGAGTCCTCAAAAATGGTCTCCGCTAAGAAATACCCTGGCGCAACCATCCATACCGTACTCACCACCGGATCCGCAAAAACCTGCAACACGCACGCTAGATTCTGACTCGCTCCCCCGGTGATACATATATTCTCTTCTCCCATCTTGACCACCCCTCCCCGCCCAAAAAACCTCCCCAGCCATTTTGCTACTTCCCTCCTCAACGGTTCGAACCCCGGATCAGGCCCATATAACAACCCCGGAACTGCGATCTCAGGGTTTGTCAGAGAGCTCGTGGCCGCAGTGAGGATTTGGGAAGTGGGGAGTAGGGAGGGATTGGGCCAGCCACGGAGGAGGTTGATTGCCTTTTTTGGCGGGGGAGTTTTGAGATGCATTGGACATATATGTTTCTTGGCTGCTCTAGAGAAGAGGTTTCGCTGCAATTGGGATCCAAAGGAAGAGAATAAAGAAGATGAGAGTGGCATTGGGGGCACAAGGTGAGATGTGAGGTAGAAATTGAAAAGTGGAGAGCTTGATAGAATTATGCTAAATTTGATTGGTTCACTCTACGTCATAAGGAATGACGAATTCAGATGCAGGAACACAAATACTGTAATTGCCTTTTACACCACGGTCTACGTACACCAGAGAGGGGATCAGGATGGTAGCTGAAGAAAATCTTTCACCAATTCAAAGAGGGATCATTGAAAATTATCATTATGCGATTTTTGATGTATTTTATTTAATAGCTAGTTGCTATATCTGGCATGATTGCCTGGAGCAAGTATCTATCATGGAGGTACCTCGACCGAGCCGCCTTCAAAGGCAGAGCTTTCTGTCAAAACCGCTCCCTGCCTTGTTTGTCCTCCCCTTACCAGTGATGCGCCCCAAAGTCAGTTTGCAGGCTTCTAATGAGCATGCCATGACATCGCGCACATTGTACAAAGCTGTGTAAAATCTACAACAGCAGCAGAGGAGACAAACATCCGCTCATGAGGTTGGTTCAGTTACAATTGTAAGTGGGAAAGTGCTGGTACTGCGTGTAGAAAAGAAAAGAGACCATTATAAGTGAAGGTCGATAGGCCCTCGGAGGAGGATGCGGAAATATGTGTATGGTCAGGTGTGGACAGGTGTTGGGACGCGACGATTCCAGTTGGAGTTGGACCCGAATCCCCTGCCGCCTCTACCTCCACGATTGGTATGGCCGGAGGAATTTGGAGTCGATGAGACTGAAGCATTGTCTAGACTTGGGGATGGATAGCCGCTTGACGCGTCTCGTCCTCTGCCGCCTCTATTATGAGCACCTCGACCGCCGCGTCCTCCACCGCGTCTCGGATTGCTCTTCTGTCGTGGCAGCGGAACGCTGACGACCTTTGCTACCTCTTGACCCAGCAACTTTATATGGATAGTACCGGTGCTGCGATCATTGGAGGTGCTCTGTGGGAACTGTAATGGCTCTCTACTTCTGGCATCGGAAACCACAAATTTTCGAGGTAAGGTCCTCGGTTGTTGAGGTGCCAAAGTCCACGCGGAGGCTGGTGCTGTATGTGGTACCTTAATGGTCGGGATAGAGCCCATCTCTTGCTCTTCAAAGCATTCCTCGGCAGCGGGTTTCGACTCAATTGACCCATCATCAGTTGCCAAGTCCCCGGAGCCAGAAGAAGGTAATGACACGGTAGCCGCAACTGGTAGATGATGCTCAAGAGCGCTCTTGCTTGACGAGTCGACTGCTATAGCTGGTGCATTGGGCTTGAGAGGGCCACGGCCGATCAAGTTGTTAATCCTATCTTGCCAATTGCCAGCTTGCGGCTCTTGACGACGAGTATCTTGATAAGAGCGAGTTGTCTGGTAAGCTGGACCGTAGCCATTGTTGTATACTGCAGGAACTGCAGGGGCTGCAACGGCCGCTGCGAAAGAAGTCGGCTTTGGTGGGCCGATTGGTGCGAGAACAGGCGGGGGAGGTAGCTTTACGACCGGAGATGGTTTTGGGAGAGAAACGTGAGGGTGAGCGCTGTCGCCATCATATACAGGATGGCCAGCCATTGTGGGAGGCGGGGGAGAAGGAGAACTGGACCTTCCAAAGGTGGTATTAGGATCCTCCAGACGAACATCCCTATTATTGGGGAAGAATCTAGATCCGCGGAGTGGCGGAGCAGCACTCATTGTTGAGGATGAACGCCAGGCATCATTGAATGGTGGTGGGCCACCGACGTTCTCGAGATAAGGATGGCGCGTATTTTCAGCCTCCTCAACTATACCACGAGTAGCTGCAACTTCTTGTCCCTTGACATTGGCCGAGGCATCACCGTGAGTAGTTGTGACATTGGCTTGAACTGCGCTGCGGGTGCCGTCCTCATTGATGTTAACCTGTCGCCATGTATCCTTGATTACAGTGCGCGAGGCTTCTGGTGCAACTCCTTGGGCCTGAAGTTCTCGGCGACGGGCAAGCTCAATCTCCCGCTGTTGCGCTGCCAAGGCATCATCCTGAGCCAACTTTTGTGGCAAGCTGCCCCAGCCTGATTTTCCAACTGCGGCCTTTCTTGCCTGGTCCTCAGCTGAAAGTGATGGCTGCTGTCTATTGGGCGGCCCAATGGGAGCTGGACGATTGTTATACTGATCGCGACCTCGCCCTTGCTGGAATTGGCTATTGCCATTATTCTGATTTGGCGGCCCGATTGGACCCGGGCGTGTGGATGAATGCATTTCTGGTAGTCTGCTCAATTCTGGATTGAAAGTACCATTCCCAAGAGTGCGGTCGTTGGTTGGAGGACCCCATACATTTCGCGAAGTTGGCTGCTGAGCCGACGGTGGTGCCCAAGGTTTAAATCGATCGGAAGTTGGTGGTGCAGAGTTATTTTGCCATTGGGACGGTCTGCTATCTTGAGACGGTTGCGCCACCGCCATGGGTGGTTGCTTTTGTTGGATGCCGTTTATGTGGTTGTCTTGAGATGTGTCTTGAAGGGGAGAAATTATTTCATTGGGAGTCTCCTTTAGTGAAGTCGACGCGCTTGCCTTGCCAACAACCTCGGACGAAGTCACTTTTAGTCCATTGGCGGCCTCAGGAACCGAAGACGTCGCTTGTGCGACAGCAGTATCTCGAGGTTGAATTTGCGTTGGAACAGCTTTTTCCAACTTAGGAGTCTCTTTCTTGCTCTTCTTTGTCTCTGGAGGAGGGCCCATTGCTGCAAGCTTAAGCCGAATTCGCTCCTGCTTTTCAGCTTCTTCCTTTGCCTCCTGTTCTTGCCGTCTCTTGATGGCCTCTTCTCGCGTTTTCTTCATAATCTTTTTCTGCTCCTCAATCGGATCTTCATAAACCGCACTTTGATTGTCAGTCGGTAGGAGTGCTGTTACGGTTTGACCTTGGGCCAATTGTGGTGATGAGTGACTAATCACAGGTGAGGCGCGCGATTGCCATTGCGGATTTTGATAACCTCGCTGGCCTTGGTATTGACCAGAAGGAGAGTAAGTCCTTGGTGACTCAATGGACGGTGCATCGCTGACAGCTGCCAACGAGCCTCTGCGAACATTGAGTAACTCATGAGGAGGTGGCATATCAAGTCCCCTGCTCATGCGTCTTACGAAGTTCCCACTTCCCCCACTAACATTAGAGGACGTGCGGCGGCGGCTGCCATATCCACTATCTTGAATGCTGGCTCGATGTGTTTGAAACGCGGAAGATGGCTCTGCTGGACCATCCTGCTGTGACGGTCGTTGCAACACTGCAGGCTGATGAGACCGGGCATCATTTCGCATGGAACCTCTGCGAGTATCGTTGACGGGTTCATAGCGGCCAGATTGAGAATTGTACAGTTCTCTAGCATTATTTGGGCCATCCCCTCTCCATGATCGACTGAAATCATCAGCAGCTATCTCCTTTGCTGGAGGTGCCATTGCTTGGAAATTATGCGGATCTCTCTGACCCATTCTATTATACTGGGCATGCTGTTGCTGTGGCTCGATAGCGACCGGTGGCACTTTTTCCACAGGTGGCAGAGGAGCCCATGGCGACTTAACAGGTGTTGGAGGTCCAGGGGGTTTTGCAACAAGCGTAGGCTTCTCGGTCGCCCCCTTTAGCACTAGACCAGCTCTTCCACCTCCGAACCCACTAGTCCTGACTTTTGGGGAGGGTAAAGGTACTGGGGATTTTGGCTTCAAAATCTCGGTAGATGTTATCTCTTTCGAGACAGCAATGATAGCTGGCGCAGCAACAGGCGATGGTGTCTCTTCTGCTTGTGGCAGAGTAATCTTTGTACCATCCGTCCATTCGATTGTCTCAGGTGCCCAATCATCGTCATCATCGTCGATATCAGCCCAGGCCTTTTCTTGCTTATTCTCGTCCCCTTGAAGTCTAGCAGTGAGATGGATTCCAACACGTTGCAAGTCTTCGTCGGTAAATCTCTTGGGTTCTGGAGGAGGAGCCGCTATAAAAAAAATTAGCATTACATGCGCAAAGCTCCAGAATATGACGTACGCCTATTCTTATTCCACACTGCACTGGCATCAGGTGCACCGGTTTTGCCTCCATTGCCAGCTGCAGAAGTTCGAGGGGCTGAGTCACGAAGTCCACTTCCAGATTTTGCGACCAATCGAGGTCTTGCACTGGTACCAGAGGAAGACCCAATCGGCACTGTTGTTGACCCAGCAGCTCCTTTCTCTCCTAGTTTTGAAGGGGCTGCTGGCGCCGCCGCCTTGGTTGTAAGAAAGGTCCTGTTGACCGAGATTGGCTTGAAGCTGGCCTTTTTCACAGTAGATGCGGTGCGAGTATGGCTCTTCTCACCCCCCCGAGCTTTGGAGGCTTCCGTCTTTGTAGCTTCAGTATCCGATCCCCCACTGACGCTAACCTCCGCCGAGATGGCATTCGATTCGACATTTTCTGTATCTGACTTGGTATCTTCCTTCTCTTCCTTCACAATGTTTCCGTTTATGACAGGTTCATTGGAGGGGACATCTTGACTCGCGGATTTGATGGTGTTCTGCGCAAATTAGCTCTAGGCGATCACGTAGCGCAAGGCAACAGAAACGTACCAACTCATGGTCGGGGGTAGCAGGTTCCTTCGCGATGGGTTCAACAGTGGCTTCAGTTGCCATCATACGTCTTCGGAATTGATTTTGAGAATACCAGGAGCTGCGCAGTACTGACTAGTATTTCGTGACTGCGAGCTTGGGTCGTGGCGGGATTAGGCGACAATGGTGAGGGTTGCGGTGCGTCGCGGTCTGTAATCGGCAGCGGGATATAAAGAAGGTGATGACCCGTAGTTTGGGAGGGAATAGAGGTTGATGGCGTATGTAGCCTTTAGGAGGGGGGAGATGGATTATGTTGTTCAAGGTTTCTTGTCGATGAAAAGGTATGCATCCTAATCGGGCTAGCTTCTGATTGGATCTTGGACCAGCTGTCTTTTGCGAGGAGGCTGAAGTGACAGGGGACTCAGCCATCACCAAATTCGTCTACAGACCCATCAACAGGTGACTTGGCCACAGCCAATGGTCATAGCACAATATCAATAGGTCGGTTTAAGGTTATTGTTGGGTGCCTTTCATGCGCTTGGGAATTTAATGAGGTTATCGGGGTTTACGCGGAGGACAGCTAGATAGATTAGGAATTCTATGCACTTTGAGCCAGATTCTAAGTGTAGTAACCTCTGACTTTTCTGTTAGTAAAGGGACCTTGTAGCGAACTCGTATGCTGAGGTGTATGTAGAGCTTCAACAATAGGAGAAATGTGCTATTGCTGGCTCCATTCTTGGATGTCACTCGCGTCGGAGTGGACTTCTCGTAGAACTATCTGCACAAGGGAGTACCTCAAACTTAACAACTCGACACTTCGAGGATCCAAAGGCCCGGTCTCAGATCCAGTCTACGTCTAACCCTAGGTTTGATATAGGCAGTACACGACAATAATGGTGTTCGGAATTACGTTCTTCCTCTGAGAAGGTGTATCGGAGGCACGTCCCCCTACCAAACCCTTTCACATTGTGATAACTTTACGCAAAACTTGCAGCAGAGACTTAAGAGGGCACTTGACAGAATCTGGTCTGAAATTGTGATTCAGTTTGTGAAGTCGATTGATGCTCTCTAATCCATATTTACACCCCTTATAATCTGACAACTTCCCAATCTCATCTCCTGGCCAGGTTTCTCCACCTAATGAGCATTATTCTTGTGGTGTCCTATGGATAAAATGAGCCTCAAACTGTAGAAGTGATAGACGGAGGCTTACTGAGGTGGAAGTAATAGTTTTGAGCATAGCCAATGCCCAAGATGAGGAGAATCCAGTGGATTATAGCTAAAATTGACAAACCAGATCAGCACTCAACACCCCCAAATTTAGAATACGTTGACGGAGACATACGTGTAGCGGACGAGTTCTTTCCGAAGTATTTGTACCCGTATCTTTGTAGAAGACCCTTTGGTTTGAATTCTGGAGCTGGGCCGCGGGGAAGTTTCTCGTAGAAACTCACAACACGTTGCATACGAACTGCATCTTTGGCAGCACCAAGTCCCTATAAACCCATCAGTTCAGAGTTCCATTGCTCGCATCTCCTTGTTATCCAGAGTGTTGGGGCCTCTTCCTATATCTTCGCAGCAGCTCGAGGTGTATCGGATGAGGGCTCAATGGCCGAGCCACAAGAAATAGCACTTACAGATGGAGAAGCCACCTATAATGAAGTCAGCGAGCAGATTCCGAGTGTTCATGGACTGAAAATACAATCCGTACCTTAGGTGGAATGAGAGTCGAAAGCGCTCGGCGAGTAATGAAGCTCATCTTGATAACTGGGGACCGTCGGTCAGCTCAATTGATTATGCAGGGAAACGTCTCCTTCGGTGATTAGAATCAGCCCGTTAATACATACCTCAATTGAGTGTCTTGATGAAAGGGTAAAGGGAGAGTTGCAATTCCTTCTTTGAATGTGGTTGCAGTCCTTGAAATCCCGATAGCTCCCTCTGGCGCTAATGACTAAGCGCGTCCCTGGTTCAGAGCAACAACCATTATCGATCCAGAATCCCATCAACGCTTCGGCCAGTATCACAACATCATGTCACTATTGCGACCATCAATTGCAAGGGGGTTGCTTCGAGCAGGTGGCCCAGCAGTGCGACAAGCTCTGCCTGGGAGTGTACGATATGACACCACGACGGCATTGGGAACGCCCCTCACAACATCAGATTCCGCAAGAGGCTCCGTGGTGGTCAAGGCAGGAGAAGAGCCTAGACACAATCAACCGAATTATCTTGCAGAAGTAGACCAAGCTTCCTCGTAGGTTTATGCTAGGTTTAAGAATTGAACGCCCTCTAATCAGCACAGGCCGTTTTCCCCAACCCCAAAACATATCATGGACGGAAGCGAGCCGGGCGTGGTTCTCCCAGCTGCTGCACTCTCTGGAGCGCCAATTGAGCTTGAAGCCCGCACAGTCAGGTACAGTCTAGTAGTCTGAAGCCTATCTCCCATGCGCTAACGAAACGCAGAATCTATAAACCAACCAAAACCGCTACTCAGTCGGGAGAATGGCACAGCCACCATTGGCGAATGGACTGGGACATATTGCCAAAGGGACACAGATGGGAGAATCCTTTGATGGGTTGGCAATCTTCAGCAGATTTCATGCAAGGAACACATGTCAACTTCAAGACTAAGGAGGATGCAATCAGATTTGCTGAAAAACAGGGCTATGAATACTTCGTGCAGGAGCCGAACACTAGAAAGATCATTCCAAAGGCATATGCTAATAACTTCTTATGGTCTGACAAGAAGTTGAAGCATATTCGGACGAAATAGATTTGGAGCTCGTCTGGAATTGTATATAGGATAAGTTTGGGTGGTCAAAGCAAGTTATATGCCATACGGGAAGAAACAAATTTCATGCCTTGTAAGTCGCATTTATCATTGTTAAGGTGTCCATGCAACCCGTCTACGAGCCTCCATTAGATGTGTCGTCCCTCATTATCATTCAGTTTTCGTAGACGCTTGCAAAACGTGAATAAAGCACTCCAGAATCGAGACTCTTCGTCCCTCACTAACTGCCAAATAACCTCTCCTTCTTTGCTAGCTTAGTAATGGAAGCCAGACTCTTGCATTGCATGTACTGATTCCATCTTTATACACTAGGGCTCTCAATTCCTTCCATTTGCAAGCAAACACTCATCCCAAGTACTCTTCCAATTTCTCATCCATCCCGCACTGAAGAACACGTTATCCCCCGAAGGATACGGCTGCTGGAATTCCACCTTTGTTTCCTTTCCACAAACATCATAGAGCGGTAAGAGAATTTCGAAGTTAGGAGTCTGAGCTTGAACGGCAACAATGACAATCTCCAAGGTTTCCAAGCACTCGTATTTTTTCAAAAATGCCACCAATTCTGGAATCATAGCCCATTCGTTACTCCAGTGCTCTCTTTGCGGATCTTTGAAATGCATTGATATCCATTGCCCTCGGAATAGGTCATTTCGGATGTGAGGAAGAGTAATTTTCACGCTCCTGGTGAACTTCTGGATGATTGGGTGTTCCTCTAGACGTAGGAAGGCACAGGACCATCTGAAACTTGGATCTTCGTCTGGATGTTGTAGGATGTAGCCGCCTATTGAGACCTGAGAAGCCGAGGAGTAAATGAGGGCCGAGAGTTCATTGTAGATTTGCTTGTTTGTAAATAAGAGAGGGAGACGTCCTAGGCCATCCAGACACATTTTAGAGCGACCTTGCCACTTCGGCTGAACATGAATGATAAATGCATTTGCTGCTTTGGATTTGATTCGACCGATTTTGCCTCGGAGACTATTTGAGACGCAGAATTGGAATATGAGGTTTCGAATCTCGCCCGGGAGCTTCTCAAGAAGTGCCGAAGATGTGGGCTTGGGCTTTCTTTGCCATTTGCTCTGGGAGATTTTGTTCAAGTACATGGCTGCGGCTCATGAAGTTGAAATAAGAACAGATGATGTGTAGAGAAAAGGTCACGAGATGGCGAAGAAAGTATGGTGATTTCACAGCTTTTGTGTCAGAGTCTACTCGAACAACGCTTCAACATGATTATAGGAAACCAATAAGTAAAATGGAAAGGTGAAGGTGAAGGAATCAGGCAGCGATAGAAAATTGACGCTGGATGTTGAGGAACGAGGCTGCAAGCGGACGAGACATTATGAATGAATATCACATGATTTTAGTGCCGCAACCCGCAACCGCCAGCCAACTAACTAACTCAACTGGGATTCAATAGGAAATCAAGGAAGTTCCGCGGAGAGTTGGTAAATACAATAGAAGAATTCGAAAAATCGGATGTTGAAGCTTCCACCGGGTATCAGTGGTCAAGGGTAACCTAATCATCGGCTAAAGCCCTAAAGGAGATCGGAACTCTTTTTCTTGAAGACTTATCTAGCAACCCAGTTTGTGGCTCAACTTTATTGGAGCGACAAGATGGAAAGAGCACAGCATGGAAGGGTTTGGGACCTTCTTCAAGTATAAGTTTGTGGAGAAGTCATCCACCAGCGTCTTGTACCGTCAGTCAGTAAGTGAAGTTCGCCGCTCCTAGGATCTGCATAAAGTTGCGGGACTGGCTTCCACCTCAAAATTTACACTTCTTCATCCACAATGCAATACCGCCACTCATCATCCACTGAGCTGGCGCAGGTGGGGACCTATGGCATAAGTTATTATGCTTGCTGTCCTTACCTCATCTCTTTTCACTCCGCTATGTTTTGGGTTCGAGTTTCTCAACATCTGAGGCTTCTAGCGTTTGATCTGAGCGATCATTCAGGCATCAACCACCGGTACTCCAGTTCGTTCATCATATCACAAGTTCGAAGGGTAGATCTTGATTCAATAGCATAAATCTGCTCCTAACATTGGTGGAAGATATTTTCAACTAGATAGCCAGCAATCATGAACCTGTGTGTCCAAATTCGGAGTTGCCTTGTTCTTCCTTTTTATATATTGTTCGTGTACCTTTTAAGAGAATTGATGTATTCTAAGTCTGTTGGCTGAAACTTTTGGGACTATTCTGAGAGCCCCGTCCGAGTCCTGATCGACCACTTTCTCTCACCCCTGCATGCTAGTCGACAGGCAGGGGGAACCTTTGACTCCTGTATCAAATCATATCAGATCGGACTGCGCCTTGTTCATCCAATACAGAAGAAAACATCAACTTGTTTCCCAATCCATGAGGTTGATCCGATGAGACAATCAAATGATTTCCCTTAAGCTCTGTAACCGCGGTGGTTTCAATCGGCTTCTATAGTCGAGCTTGTCTTGAGCTTGTATATAAGATTATCTGCTTTAGCGATTTTACCACTCCTCTCACCATGCTTCATTGAAGTGTATTCATTCACTTGTTCTTTTTTTGCCGAAGCCAGACTCTATAATTTCTCTATTTACAAACACATTAACCTTACCCATAACGCCCTCTTTCTATCCTTCTAGATAGCAATACCCACTTGTCCAATTCCAGTCATTTCAATATCAATAGTAGTTTTTCAGCGGCGTTTACTCCGAATTTATTACACATATTTCAATAACCAACATCCAACAACTGCAAAATGCGTTACACGATCCTTCTCACCTTGGCAGTCTTTGCTACCTCGACATTAGCCAACGAATCCAGCTCCGGCGATGATAGCTGGGGCAGCTCGTCTGGCTCCTCTGGCAATTCTTGGTCCGGTGAATCTGGGTCTGGGTCATCCGGGTCCTCGTGCTCTTCTTCGTCATGCTCCTCTAGCTCCTCTGGCTCTGGCTCTAATTCTGGCTCTTCTGGAAGTGATTCTTGGGGTTCATCCAGTTCTGGCTCTTCCAGCGGTTCTTGGGGTTCATCCGGTTCTGGCTCATCAGGGTGTTCTTCAGACTGCGGAGACAACAGTTCAAAATCGAGCAAAGCAGCAACCACCAAAACATATACTAAATCCTCGGAAACCGAAGCCTCGAAGGCCCATGTGAGCTGGAGTAAGGAGACAACTACCAGCTATGAGGAATCAACCACCAAAGTCTCGGTTAGCAAGACAGTGATATCGAGTTTTGAGACCGAAACGAAAACAACAATCACTGCCAAGGAGGGAACAACAAAAGAATCCAAAACCAAGACAGTCGACACCGTAAGTTTTAACTCCCTCCTACCAAATTTAATGGAATCATAGATTAACGATCCATTCATAGACCGCCACTGCTACCTTCATCTCCTCAATCCCAATATATACCAATGCTTCCTTTTTCACAACATCTGCGGTAGAAGAAACTACTATCCAGACTACAGCCCAAGCTACCACTAGCGCCGTACCAGCCGTCATCACTACATCATCTATCAAGACAACGGTATCTACCCAAAAGGCTTCAACTTCATCTACACCACCTTTACAAGTCAATTCCACAACCACTGCTGCCTCTCCCCAGTTTACTGGTGCAGGAGCACAGACGGGGGTTAGTCCGATGATGGCTTCATCGATACTCGGGCTTCTGGCCGCAGTGGCGTTCTGTTTGTAGGGGCTGTGTTTGAATAGTGAAGAATGAGAAGATGTATAACGTTATTTGCTTTATATGAGAATTTGGTATCGGGTATACTATAATGATGAGATGGAATGAAATTAAACATGAATAGAACGAGTTAGATAACTCTAGTTTGATCTTAAATGTTATTTGGAGGGAGACAAGTATTGATTCGGTCTCGAGAGTATCTATGATGAGATTTCAATAGACGAAATAAAACCTACTGAACTCTAAGCAGCCGAAGGATATAATTATATAAACAAAAATGTGAAGTGACATCTACGGGCGAGAGCAAGCCAAAGGAATTGGGCCTCTGTGTTTAGTGCTAGAGAGCAGTATACAGCTCCAACATTCTAGAAACCTCTCGCCTCATCCCAAAGTGAGTTAATTGGGTAGTCACGTGGACAGACTTTACTTCGTACTGTACCTTCTTCGTCTTTCTGTCGCGTAGCAAAGATTAGCATGAGAGAAAGAAGAGCTTCTTTACGTTTACTAAGAATAAAGTTCAACCTACGTCAAAATTCCTCTATTCTAATCCTATGCTCCAGGAAGGAATTCCACGTGCAATCCTTGCAAATTGAAGCAGCGGCCGCTTAAGCCGAATAAGTGCGAACGTTGAAGGCGACAAGGCGGCGATAATCTCTAAAAAAAAATCCGTAGGTGTTAAACACCTATGCGCAACAGATATGGACGATCTCGACTCCCTCGAGCTCCTCTCTCTTGTCTCCAAAGTCACCTCTGAGCTTCAGAACCATCTTGGGATCAGCGACAAAACCCTCGCCGAGTTTATAATCGCCCAACATAAAGGATGCGCAGACGCCGATGCGTTTCAAAAGAAACTGGAAGGGATGGGGATGGGGGATGAATTCCCGAGGAGTTTGGTGGAGAGTGTAGATCGCTTGGTGAGGACTATGCATCCGGCGTATAAGGGTTTGGTGAATGGAAACGGGGAACGGGCTAGTAAGGCAAGGACGGAGGAGAAGGAGAAGGTGTTTAGGGGTCTGGCGTTGCCGGATAGAGAGGTGCCTTGGGAGGATGGGGTAGGAGAAGAGGCGAATGGAAAGGGAGATGACGGAAAGGATGTGATCGACGACACTCTTGCGCTCTTGGAAGGGCTGGAGAGTCAGGCTAGAACAGAGAAGCCGCAGAGGACGAGTCGCAAACGAACCAGGAGTCCGGATGATGATTATGATAGAAGGCGCAGCCGCAAGGAAAAATATAGGTCGAGATCGAGATCTGCACAAGGAAGACAAAGAAGGAAGAATGAATATGAGAACGAAGACGAGTATGGGCGCTCACTCAACGGGCATAAAAGCAGTCGAAGACGGAGAGATGAAGACGACCACTTCAAACGGCCGCCTATACCCGAAATTGACGATGAGCCCATTTTGTTCAAGGTTTATGAGGGGCATGTCACTGGGGTTAAGGACTTTGGAGCATTTGTTAACCTACACGGGGTGAAGGGCAAGGTTGATGGACTTGTACATGTGTCGGCATTAGTGGAAGGGCAACGGGTGAATCATCCATCGGATCTCGTCTCTAGAGGTCAGGCCGTCAAGGTCAAAATCACAAATATCGAGGGCTCGAGAATAGGACTTTCCATGAAAGAAGTTGACCAAGAAACGGGTCGAGATCTAGCACCTCAAGTCCGAATTCAATCAGGCGCAAATGCAGAAAGGGTTGGAGGAGGCAAGAATGAATATGGCCTGATAGACGACAAGGTCCTGGTCTTTGAGGGCGATATGTCGAAAAATTCTCGCAGGACCAAAAAGAGAATGACCTCGCCGGAGCGTTGGGAAATACGGCAACTTATTGCTTCTGGAGTGGTGAAGGCCTCTGACTACCCAGATCTGGACGAAGACTACAATGCCACGCTGAATGGTGAAGGAGAGATGGAGCTTGAAGAGGATGTGGATATTGAACTTCGAGAAGAGGAACCTCCATTCCTAGCAGGCCAGACAAAGCAATCACTCGAGTTATCTCCCATCAGAGTCGTAAAAGCCCCTGACGGTTCGATGAATCGGGCGGCTATGGCTGGAACGACTCTTGCAAAAGATCGTAGAGAACTGAGAACGCAAGAGGCTCAAGATAAGGCTGCTGAAGAGGGTTCTAAGGTCGATCTCTCTGCACAATGGGAGGATCCTATGGCAGCACCAGACGACAGAAAATTTGCCAGCGACTTAAAAACCCTCAAACCTAACCCAGCCAGTGAGGTTGTGCCAGAGTGGAAACGGACAATACAAAACAAGGAACAGTCCTTCGGAAGAAGGACAGACATGACTATCAAACAGCAGCGCGAGTCTTTACCAGTATACAGGTTTAGGTCAGAGCTGATTAAAGCTGTACATGCAAATCCATTGTTGATTGTCGTTGGAGATACTGGTTCGGGAAAGACAACTCAGTTGACACAATACTTGGCTGAAGCTGGGTTTGCTAATAATGGCATAATTGGGTGTACACAACCCCGTCGTGTTGCGGCTATGTCAGTGGCAAAAAGGGTAGCCGAGGAGGTGGGCTGCCAGCTTGGCCAAGAAGTCGGATACACTATTCGGTTTGAGGACTGCACAAGTCCTGCGACAAAGATTAAATATATGACTGACGGAATGTTGGAACGAGAGGTTTTGATGGATCCCGATCTCAAAAGGTATTCAGTCATCATGTTAGATGAGGCACATGAGCGCACTATTGCCACGGATGTTTTATTCGCTCTTTTGAAGAAGACTTTGAAGCGAAGGCCTGACCTGAAAGTCATTGTCACATCTGCAACTTTGGACGCCGACAAGTTTTCGTCCTACTTCAATGAATGCCCCATATTCTCGATTCCTGGTCGTACGTTCCCTGTCGAGGTCATGTACTCACGAGAACCGGAGTCGGATTACTTAGATGCAGCTCTTGTCACTGTGATGCAAATCCATTTGACCGAGCCTCCCGGAGATATTCTTCTTTTCTTGACGGGCCAGGAAGAGATTGATACTAGTTGCGAGATTTTATTCGAGCGCATGAAGGCTCTTGGACCAAGCGTCCCTGAGCTTATCATCCTTCCTGTGTACTCAGCTCTCCCAAGTGAGATGCAGAGTAGGATTTTTGACCCTGCTCCTCCTGGGAGTCGGAAGGTTGTCATTGCAACTAATATCGCTGAGACATCCATCACCATCGACCATATCTACTATGTCATTGATCCTGGTTTTGTCAAGCAAAATGCGTACGATCCAAAGCTCGGAATGGACTCTCTCGTTGTAACTCCCATTTCTCAAGCACAAGCGAAGCAACGTTCTGGTCGTGCTGGCAGGACAGGTCCTGGAAAATGTTTCCGACTTTATACGGAGTCAGCCTTTCAATCTGAAATGTTACCAACATCTATTCCCGAAATCCAACGGCAGAATCTTTCCCACACAATTTTGATGTTGAAAGCAATGGGGATCAATGATCTTCTTCATTTTGATTTCATGGATCCGCCACCGACAAATACTATGCTGACTGCTCTTGAAGAGCTGTATGCATTATCTGCATTGGATGACGAAGGACTCCTCACTCGTCTCGGCCGTAAAATGGCCGATTTCCCCATGGAGCCTTCCCTAGCCAAGGTTTTAATCGCAGCCGTGGATCTAGGCTGCTCTGATGAGATCTTAACCATCGTCGCTATGCTTTCTATGCCAACGGTTTTCTATCGTCCCAAAGAAAAGCAAACCCAAGCCGACCAGAAAAAGGCCAAGTTTCATGACCCTCACGGCGACCACCTCACCCTGCTCAATGTCTACAATGGCTGGAAGCAAAACAAGTACGCCAACCCATGGTGTTTCGAGAATTTCATCCAGGCCCGCTCTATGCGCCGCGCCAAAGATGTCCGTGACCAGCTTGTCAAAATCATGGAACGCTATAAACATCAAATCGTATCCTGTGGTCGTAATACACAAAAGGTGCGACAAGCTCTCTGCTCAGGCTTCTTCCGCAATTCCGCTCGTAAAGATCCACAAGAAGGCTACAAGACCCTCATCGAAGGCACGCCAGTCTACTTACACCCCAGCTCCGCATTGTTTGGCAAACAAGCCGAATGGGTGATTTATCACACGTTGGTATTGACGAGTAAAGAGTACATGCATTGCACGACGAGCATTGAACCGAAGTGGTTGGTGGAGGCAGCACCGAGCTTCTTCAAAGTGGCGCCGACGGATAAACTGAGTAAGAGGAAGAAGGCAGAGAGGATACAACCGTTATACAATAAGTTTGCGGCAGAGGATGATTGGAGACTATCAGCGCAGAAAAGGCAGGGGAGAGGTGGTGGCGGTGGGACTTGGGGATAAGTATGAGGATAGAAGTGTGTGCATGGGTCGGCGTTTTGCGGGCTGGGTGGCTGAGTGCATGGTGAAGGAGGATTTGGTGTTGCATGTAAGATTGTCTTGGTATAGATAGAGAAATGACTCTTTCGAAGTAAAAACTTTGGTCTTGATTGCTGCCTTCAAGTGCCCCCCACAGCCGAAAACACAAAACGTTAGCCGTCTAAACTCTGGCTGGTAGGAAAGTAAAACTAAAATACAGTCAAGTCTGTTGTGTTAAACCGGTTAGTAGTCAATGCGAAGTAGATTTGGCAAAATCCACATGGGGCGAAAGTAGAGGCCGGAAAAGATGCTGCATGTGAACCGTCGCTCACCTCAAATACCAACATAAGCGCCTGTGCTCTCTCACGGTCTTCACACTCGTGATTAGGGCGTTGTATTTAGGAGTCTCATGTTTTTTC
Source organism: Ascocoryne sarcoides NRRL 50072 (assembly GCA_000328965.1). Lineage (NCBI taxonomy): Eukaryota > Fungi > Ascomycota > Leotiomycetes > Helotiales > Gelatinodiscaceae > Ascocoryne > Ascocoryne sarcoides. Next base: position 1,228,909 of record KB205942.1, read on the forward strand.
CTCTTTCACGTGTGGGTCGCTTAAAACGAGTAGAGTTGTATGAAGAGGAAAAACGAGTTAGAAATGGGGTTTCGATGAAAGCTCTTCAGGACGGTAGCATTTACAAAGTGGAATTAAAGGAGATAGGTGTATGCTATTTCATACACACACATATTTGATATCTTCACCGTGATAACTGTCGGTTCTCTTTTGTATAGAGTACTCCTAGCCGCGCTCTGGGCTTCCATGGAAGCACTGCAAGAGACGTCGTAGTCCATTTAGCACATACAGCGATAAAATACCCTTGATACATCTCCATTATTCTGCCAAGGACTCGAATTTGCCTCTCCTCTTGAGCTCTGTCTTGTATCCGAGTGCTGCTCGCGTACAAGCCAAACTAGCCCGAGTTAAACCGTTTACATAGTCTTTACGTCACACAGACCCAGCTACCCAAAACAAGCAGATTATGACGGGGAATACCAAATGTCGCTTTCAGTAAGTTTTGGGAGTAAGGAATGGTAGTAAACGATCCCACTCACATATATCCCAAACTTACTGGCCTTTCAAAACGGGAGGCTTGCTGTTAGTTTCTGAGGAACGACGGATAATCTAGCTCGCTCTCTAGATTTTTGCCATTTTATCTCTTAACTTGATATTTTTAAATCTGTTTTTATTCTTGTTGTTGTTGTTGATCACCTTTTTGGCAAACACGTAGCGTCGTTTGTAAATTACGAAAGGACTATTAGAGTTGAGCGAGTCAAAAATCAAATCAATGATATTTACTCCAAAAGATACTTGACACCAAATATAGTGTACACAACTAAAGATTAGTCATAGTGTTTGGATTATTGCCTGACTTTGTATTCCTCCTATCCATGGACATTTTTGAGGCTATACACCCAATACTTATCATCTAAAGGTAAATCTTCAATTCTGGTGATAGAGGATACCAGATTCTCAACAAGCTCTGCTTCAGATAAATAAGTATCATAGAAATTAACCAAGCAGCCGACGAATGATGCATTGAAGACATGCCTCACCTGTCTATGGCTAACAAATAATATCTACCTAAGAAAACCCTGGAGTATTAAAACAAACATTTAATGACAGCTTAGTATAGCTCTTTATTTTCATAGCTAACAAATGTATGGAAAACTCATGGCAGACTCTTAGTAGTGTGCAAATGAAGTCTCTATCCTATTATAGTAGTTTCAATCCAAGCAAGCTTCTCGCGATAGCTAGATCAGCTAGACTACAGCTATACATCAATACTATCGATATGGTATCATTTCCCCATCCCTACTCCAATGGGTTTTCCTTTTGCTTCTTTGCAAATGCTCTCGTATTCACAAACCTTACACCTTACCGCTCTTCTCTTTCCTCTTATATACCAAAAACCTCCCCAGATTCAACACTGCTTCATCTGCCCTTGACCTCAACTCCGCAAAAAACCTCTTATCAACCCCCTTTGCTATCTTCTTTGCCTTCGGTTGCACATCTTCTAAATGTTTGTAGAAATTATCTCCCCAGAAAACAGGCTCATCATATGCGAATTCCTTGTCGGCATAGATATCAAGTAATTGGTTCAGCGCCTCGACCATTTCTGCTGCAGGAGTTTCTGGTAGAGCAGTAAGAGCGGTCAAAAGAAAGACGCCAATTTCACGGTTAAGCTCAATCGGAGCAGGAGACATTGCTAGGCTTCCGAGGACACCGATGCATTTTACGCCAAGACCTTGGAACACATCGGGAGCGTCTTCCGCTTTTTTAGGTGGTCCATTAGTTTGAATATCGGAGTTGTTTAGTCCCTTTGAGGCTTGATATAGAGCCATGAACTTTCTTTGTTCCTCTGGTTGAAGCTTGATTTGACCCTTTACGCTTCGAGATACAGCCCAAGCAAGACTTGTGATGGAAGAAGCAAGCTCAATATCGGCAGTGTTAGAGGCTAGAACCGGAGTGACGATCTGGTCCCAGATGTTTTGAGAAAGTTGTTCCCAGAACCTGTGGAGATTCACTAAATGGGCGGAGGAAAAGTCAATATTTGACATGGTCCAAGCAATATTATTCAGGGCAGATAACGCAGAATTCTGAATTGGATTGTTGCCATCCAGTGTAGGGTTTGCGAGTGATAATATCTTCGGTGTTGCAACTCGCACCAATTGATCCAGAGTCATTTCCTCAATGGGCGTCTTTTCATCATCCGAATCATTTCCAGTTACCAACTCCATATCCGCGTCAATCTCATCATCATTCATCTCGCCATCTCCTTCATCCTCCCCTACATCTTCCTCGTCAACGTCGGCATCCATTTCATCGTCATCATGTTCGTGTTTATCGTCTCCAAATCCCTCAAACTCCTTCTCATGACGACTTCCATGTTCCAAGGCTTCCTGAAGACTAGTAGCTATAGATGCTGTAATTTCCAACGCTAACTGGAGGACTTGATCCGGACTAGAGTACTTTGCGTGGCCATTGATGCCATTCTCGGTCACTTGAGATGGCGGTTGCTGCATGAATTGAACTAGGGTGGGAATGAGCATGGCATCTGAAATACCCTCCATCGGCGTATTGTGATCGAACCATTGCATAGATACGAAGACGTTATGGAGAACGCCACAAGCAGCGACAGCATTGGCCTCTTCTGATTCCTTGATTTCAATGAGCTTCCTCAACCAAGCCTCATTATCCACCGTCTGCTGGGCAATAACTTTATTATCCTCTGTCAGAATTGTGAGACATGAGAGGGCTTCGTTTTGGATGTCGACCCGTGTGAATTCGAAAGCCAGAAGACCAAATAGAAAGTTTATGATAATTGGAAGCTTGGTAATAGCTTCGAGGATTTCGTCCTGGGCTTCGCCAAGAGATGAGAGGATATTGAGTAGGGAACTTGTGAGGCTCCAGACGACATCTTGCTGAGCTGTGGGTAGCTTGGAGAAGGGAGCTTCTTGCGACTCGATAGTTGGGATGATCTGAAAGAGTCAGTAATCGGTCTGGAGCTAAGGCACTAAGCATACAGTTTTGATAACCCCTTCGATGGCAGTTAGAATATCCTGTCTGTAAAGATGTATGCAGAAATCGGCTTCCTCTTCAAGAGTAAGATTTCTTAGGATTCCCCAACCGTCCGTTCTCGTCTCTAGGCTTGAATCTGTTAAAGTCTGTTCTAGGAGAATCTGGACAATGTGTTCGCGAAGTAGAAGTTTTCGGGACTTTGTATCCTCGATAAGATTGGTAATTGCACGAGCAGCGGTAGATCTCGTCTTCAAATCGGCGCTATGGAGGTCTTTAAGGACCGGTAGAATGCTCTTTTCTCGGAGAGCAGCAAGCTCTGGGTCGGATGGCGGCTTGACATGTTTCGCAGTCGGATCTGTCCGGTTCCTATTCCGATCTCTGGGCTTTGATTTCCCCATGTTGGATGGTAAATTGGGGTTTGAATCTTGAGATAATTCTACCAAAGTTTTTTGTGCCTGAAGCGACTTGGACCCCGCGCCGGAGTTTTACCGCCGACTAGCCTCAGGTTTGGATTCCCGTCCGGCACGTGAGGTAACCATTTCCCTATCGATAATGGGCCGAGCATAATTCACAAGAATAGATTCCCGCGCAGAACCTTGTCTTCTTTAAGAAATGCGAGGCAGCTTGCCCCGCCTGGCTGGAAGTATATCTTCAAAAACATCTTCGCCATTTCCGATGCTTGAAGTGAGCTTTGTTAGTCAGCACACGACCCCGCTAAGCCAGGTCCCTTCCCGCCTTCGGCTAAAATCCCTGTACTTGTACCCTTCTTTTTCCCAGTATTCAGGGTGCAATTGCTGAGCCATTTATTGCTGTGTGAGGCATTTCAACAACTTAAGAGTCAGCTTCCCACCCCCCATATCATCATGTCTTCTTCAACTACAGTCACACAAACGGAGCCGATTACCTCCCAGAATATCCTGCGCCTCTTTCCCGATATCGATACCAGTTCGGCCGAGCTGGATGGGCACGATGAGGAGCAAATTCGGTTGATGGACGAGGTCTGCATTGTTCTTGACGACAACGACAAACCCATTGGCAATTTCAGCAAGAAGATTTGTGAGTGCTTTCTCCCCAGCGTGAGACCTCCGTGCTGATATAAACTAGGTCATCTTATGACCAATATCGACAAAGGACTTTTACATCGCGCATTCTCTGTCTTCCTCTTCAACTCCAAGAATGAACTGCTTCTCCAGCAGCGCGCAACCGAGAAGATAACGTTTCCGGATATGTGGACCAACACTTGCTGCTCCCACCCTCTCGGTATTCCTGGCGAAGGAGGCGCTGAATTAGCGGAGGCAGTAATGGGCGTCAAGAGAGCCGCGCAACGCAAATTAGACCACGAGCTAGGCATCAAGGCTGCACAAGTGCCAATTGAGAAGTTTAAGTTCTTGACCAGGATTCACTACAAGGCGCCTAGCGATGGGAAGTGGGGAGAGCATGAGAGTAAATTTACCACTTTCAATTACACACACCAGTTTGCTAATATTAACTTCAGTTGATTATATCCTCTTCATTAAAGCCGACGTCGACATCGAGCCAAATCTCAACGAAGTCTGCGATACTCGATATGTTACTGCCGATGGATTGAAGGCCATGTTCGACGACCCTTCTCTCAAGTTCACGCCCTGGTTCAAGCTCATCTGCCACTCAATGCTGTTTGAATGGTGGGAGAATTTGAACGGAGGACTGGAGAAATACATGAATGAGCAAGAGATTCGCAGAATGTGAGCCGATACAGGTTGTGGGTTCAAGTACAGGACGGCGTATGCAATAAACTTGGGGTCACGAGGCACAGGTTTGCCAATCACACCCCGCAAGGAAGGATTGGAGCCGTTGATGAGAGTAATGATATACCCTGCAGCAGGCGAGATGCAATGAATCGCATATTGCATGAAGTTACAATAGCTGCTGTCCAGTGATTGCCTGCAAGGCTGTCACTCGCCAGCCAGCGCCATTTCCCATGGGTTCGAGGTTAGTGGCAGACATCAACTCATTCACAACAATGCTCATCGGCGGCAGAGTTTGCTTTCCAACTATCCTCATCGCTTTCTTGACTTCATCTCCTGTGTCCCCGCATCCGGTATCGTATCTTTGTCTTGCCAAGTGGACCACTGCCGGGAGCTAAGAGACTCGGTGATCGCTCTTTGAAAGGGGTCCTCGCTTCTAACCCCTCTCGGAATGTCCTTGCGACAAGAAACCCCACTTCAAGATAACCGGGAGTATACAAACGGTTCCAAATGGCAATTATTTCGTCCACAAACTTTTCATATATTGTACATTGCGTTGCCCTGCATTTCAAGCCCAAGATCCAAAGTATCCAATTGGACCAACACAACCTCAATGCGCTAGCTTGGAAATCCATCCAGTCCCAGTCACTGATTCTGTCACAAATGGATTACTATCTGCGGGGAGGCCGGGCTCCATTCAATTGGACGCCTCAGACCCGTCTTGCACGACAAGCTGCTTTTGGGTTGGTGGGTTCCTTCCGCCTGATGGCTGTCAAGGAGACGATCAAGGACTCCGATAGAAGTCTTACATTTTTAAGTACATAAGATCTTGCCTGTCTCTGCCTCGTTACTTCCACGACTGTTACAGTTTATCCGAGGTCAACCGAATATTTTCAATTGCTTCTTTCAAGATACAATCGCCTGCTTTCCAAATTGAATTATACCACCAAATACTTGAGCTTTACCTATCTTGTCCTCACTCCAAGCTTGCTTTTCCTAAATACCACCAATTACCCTTTGCCAGATTGAACCATCAAATTGATCAGAAATCCAGTGTCCCGACTTTCCACGGGATCACAAGTCTTAATTGTCCCATTTGTACCTAGAATTCCTGGGAACATCAACATTGATGTCGGTTGACATACGCCAGTGTATCAATTGTCTGCGATTCCCTTCTCGATACGAAACAGTGTCGAGAACGCAGCTTTCCAAACAGCATACAGGCGATTTAACAAGGCCAGCTAAACAACCGTCCTGTAATCCATGTACGCTCATTTTCTTCTATCTTTAGCTCCGAAGGCACTCTTTAATTTCTACATCTCTAGAAACACTCTCCGAAGTACCCTTGCAAATTTTTAAATCGGCACCGCAGTCATGGAGCAAAGCAATAAAAGCGGCAGTGCGTTGACCCTCGAGAAAAAGCGTAGCCAGTCTCCCGTATCCCCTGACCAAGTCCGCGTCCTTGGCATCGACGAGTACGAGCAAGCGGCGCTAAGTCTTGCGGATGCTTTTGGGGAGGATGAGGTGGCTAGGTATTTTATCGAGACGGATGATATGGCGGCTTATTCTAAGCAGTACAAGTGGAAGCTTCATTGTGATATTTTGAAGTATATCACTGCGGCACATTGTTACAAGGGTATTGTGACGACCATTGGTCCAAACTATGACGCCGTTGCACTGTGGTATGTACTTGGAATATGCCCTTTCTTTTCTTTTCATTGCAGATTTGGCAGTTGAATTCTGGTGAAGAGAGGGGAAGACTAACTCGGGGTGGATAGGATGCCCCCAGGCAAAAACATGGATGATCTCTGGACCATCCTTCGCAGTGGCATGTGGAGACTTTGGTACAAGCTCTCTTCCGAAGGCAAGAAGCGGTTTTACAGCGAGTTTATGCCGCTGTTGCACGAGACGAAACATGATATTATGGGAGACAGGGATGATGATTCGTATTACTTAGTTTACTTGGGTAGTAAACCGAGTGCGAGGGGGAAAGGATATGCGAGGAAGTTGATTGAGGATATGACTGCGAAGGTATTCCCTTATTCTTTCGTCTATTTATGTGTCCACCCTATCTCTCTTCTGAAAGTCTGGCGCCCTTGCCGCTTTTGTGGGGTATCTTGGGATGATATCAAGCTGCTTTAGAGGAGAACCAGTTCTAATGAATATGTGTATGACAGGCAGACCTCGAAGGCCGAGCAACGTATCTTGAATCGAGCGCTAAGACCAACATGGCATACTATGAGAAGTACGGGTTTGAGCATAAGCTCGATATCCAGCTGGGAAGGGGGCCGGAGCCGATTTTGTTGCATATTATGGTGAGGGAGCCGCAAGATGTTGGGAAGGGCAAGGGGGCGTTAGAGGGAGGGGACGTGGTGGGGTGAGTGGAATTTTTGGGGGGTTTGTGAGGGAAAGGGTAGAATAGAGGGAGAAATGATGAAGTAGAGGGTTTTTTTGTGGGTTTCGCTTTGGGTATGGACTTTAGTTTTGTGGTCGAGATGGAGGCTGAGGTTAGGCTGTGGTTGCACTAGATTGCTAATTGAATTGAACTTTATGTTCAACAGTACAGAGGAATTTTGCAGTGATATTTATGGGCTTGATACTACTCGAAATTTTGAACGTCAACAGGACCATCTCTGGCTTTAAAGAGCGAAGTGGCCTACCCTCCCTCAAGTACCATAAGAGAGCTCAAAAGAGTTTTAGCAAAGCAAAGTAGATATTCCTTGTTGGCTATTTCGATGGCCATTCGATTCGATGTATAGCTTTCACACAAATACAGAGTCTCTCGCTGCGAATCCGGATACCGTTTCAAGATTGTCTCGCTCTTAGGTATATACCTTTTGTTAGAAGATATTTTATGATTTTTACGGTGCCAGTAGCAAGCTAATATCCTCTTTGTGCAGCATCTCCGTAGCTGTCCGGTATCTAGGCAGCTGCCCACACTACCTACCATCCACCCATAAATGCCATTTCATTTCATTTCCTCGTTTATACTATAACGCCACATACCTATCAGTGTCCTTTGACGTCCCAGACTAATACTCAAGCACAGCCCAAGTCTCATCATCAACTGTGGTATAAATCAACCCCTCTCCCAACAGCTCATCCCCAGCCTTAAATACCTCCGTGGTCGGGAGCTTAGTCTGTGCCCCAATCTGGTGAACATGCAGTCCCTCGTTATTCTGTGGTGCATTTTGCAACAATTCATAGACCTTCCTGCTCGCCGCGCTCAATCTAGCTGGCAACTTTTTCCCTACAATCGTGCCACCGCCACTGCCGTTACTATCAACAAACATTCCCGTTCCTGGCTCCGACTTTACACCCGTCATAGCTCCATTTGCATCGGGCAAGGGCCCTCGAGTGAAATACAAGTGCACAGCCGTAGCTTCGAGTAAATGGTATGTCACTTCGTTGAAATCCGTGATTGGGCGTATCATATGTGCACCAACGTGCTTTTTCCCGTTGAAAGCTTTGATCCGGCCCCAAACGCGGACATACTCGCCTTCTTTCCCGACTGCCGTTTGAGTGTCGATAGATTCAGTATCGACCCATTGTTTTACATCGATGAGGCCAGTGCCGTCGTCAAGTCTGTAAGTTATATTCGTAGCTTGGGAGGCGATAGAGTGAACTTGGCCAACGAAGGTTATCTGTCAAAGAGAATAGAAGGTTAGTGATTGGCTGATTTGGGAGGCCAAGGGGTAGAGAAGTACCTGCGTTACTTCTGAGTCGTCAATCTTGTGATCAGAGTCGGGATGGGGTTGGCTGGCATCAATGATTTGTTTTATGGTTACGGGGCGGAGAGTTTCTTTGCCGTAGGTCTAGAAATATTAGGAGAGAGTAAATGATATGCTGGGAGACAAGAAGGTTGTACTTTATTGTTAGATGGGCTTTCTTGACTGCCTCCTTGAGAACCGGCCATGAATCCACCGCCATCTGCCCCGCCTTGTGCACCGTAGCCGGTGTTGTATTCTCCGCCTCCGCCGTATCCAAAGTTTGCTATTATATCTATTAGTTACTGAATGTGGAAAAAGACGTGAGGTCATACCCATTTTGCGTATGGGTTTGTGGTTGTTGGAGTTCGTGGGTTTGGATGGTTGAGGAAGGAAACGCGTCGAGGCTCAAGACTTCGGGCGCGTTCGTGTTTAGTGGTCACGTGCCATTATATTGTGCACAACGCCATTAACAACCGCATAATTACATAGGCGTTAGTATTATTCCACTCCAGTTTTGGTGCTAAGTGGAAATTTGGCACAAGAGCACTTACCCTTACCTTGTCAATCACGCGGTACTATACTGCAAAGAGTTGAATTCACTAGAAAAGACATTATTATCCCGGAGGCCTGTTTCCCTAGGATTTCTGTACTCTCAAGATCATTAGGGAATGTATTTTGGATTTGACGTGAAACCTCATGGTTGCTAAATGATCATTAGACTTGCTGGACGTTCCAAAAAGGCATAGCGGGTATGTCGGGTGAATCTTCTACCCGTGGATATATAGCCGGTCGGATACCCGGTCGGCTACCCAGCTTTCTTTTCAGTCTTCGCATTATTTTCTTTATTTTGCAAACGCCGAGGGGTAAATCTGGGAGTATGTAACTAAATAGAGGCTCCTAGTAACTGTATCTTCAACGATCCTTAAGTTAACGATATATCTACCGCCCAAGATACCTAGAAAAGAACTTGCTTGCGTCCCTTAGGTCAACTATTTCTAAAGATTATTACCATAAAAAGCTTAATGAAGAAATCCATTATTCAGGATAATCTCAAAAACGACCAGTCATTCCCTCAAATCTCAATATTGAGCTTCGCAGGGGAGTTAAGCAAGCTTGCGGCATTGTGGTGGGAAGCGTACGACTGCGGGCTCAAAACCGGGAGAGAATATCGGCCGACGGCCGGCGGTCCCGATACTGGGAAGAAATATGTGGCCGATTAACAAATCTACATTAAAATAAATATCAAAATAACTATCTATTCTACGTTCATGAATTTAGGTGCATTGGAACCAGAATTATTCGTTTCATACATCCCGCAATGCTTTTAGGGGCTTATGTTTTGAAATTGGCTCACCACAAGAGCTTTTGTGGTTGGCACTCGAGCCTCAATCGGCCACCTCGTAATTACGCAGCCATGAGCCGCCGCCTTTGCAACGTTGTCGCACTGCCTAGCGGCCGCATCGCTACGCGTTCAACGTACAAGTCTGCAAGTGAAGCGCAATCGAGGCAGTGAAAGGAGAGAGATCCGGTTATTGCTATTAGACGTAAGGAGAACTTGCCAGAGTTAAATTTTATAAGAGCCATCGCAAGTTGAGCCAAAATGTATTTGCTTCGTCCTTCATCACTATTCTCTTCCATTGCATTTGCAACAGCAAGTGACACAGCTTACCCCCATTCTCATCCTAGCCTATTAAGCCCCGAACGAAATGTACCTTAAGCAAACGTGGACAGAATACTTTCCCCCAAACCCACCTTGACAGAGACGGGTCTTCCATCTCTGTCTGGTAAAGTATACCTCGTTACCGGTGGAGCAGCCGGCATTGGCAAAGAGCTTAGTCTGATGCTCTTCTCGGCTGGTGCGACAGTATATATCGCTGGCCGCAGCCTTGCCAATATCGAAAAGGCAACTAAATACATTGTGGAGAATCGAGTGCAACGTCAAGACACAGAATCTTCTCCAGCAATCGGTAAAATCGTCCCCATACTTCTCGATCTTGCCGATCTGCCTTCTATCAAGCCAGCGGTTGAAAAACTCAAGCAGCAAACCACAAAAATCGACGTTGTGTTTCTCAATGCGGGTGTGATGGTTCCCCCTCTCGGTTCCAAAACAAAACAGGGATACGAACTACAATGGGGCACCAACGTCGTTGGACATTTCGTCCTGCAAAAACTACTTTTGCCATTGCTTATCGCCTCTGCGAAGGAAAATGGCGAAGCTCGCATCATTTGGGCATCCTCTGATGGAAGTAATATGTCGCCCTCACCCGACGGTATTTACTGGGACAACATCAATGGCGCAAATCTGAAGCCGTGGAGGATGTACACGCAGAGCAAAGCTGGAGATATAATACTCGCTGCTGAGACGGCGCGACGGTATGGGAATGACAACATTGTCACGGCAAGCCTGAATCCGGGACATCTCAAGACGGAGCTGCAGCGGTATTCGACTGGGTGCATTTCGAGAATCATACAGGCAGCACTCCTGTATGAGCCACGTTATGGTGCGCTGACGGAACTCTTTGCTGGGTTTTCGGAGAAAGCGAGCACGGAGAATAATGGAAAGTATTTTATTCCATGGGGCCGAGAAGGCAAGATGGCGGAGCACATTGAGAAAGGGCTGGCGAATGGGAGCGAGAGCCGGCTTTGGGAATTGTTGGAAAAGGAAACCGAGCTGTACATTTAAGCTACCTCGTTTCGGCTAGTGGAACTCTAATATTTAATGACACATTAGTATACCATACAAAGAGGGATTTGGTGCGTTGTTTATCTTGAGTAGCGCGTCTAGCTTGCCTCGCTAAAGTACACATTTTAGTTAGTCTAATCCTTCTTTTTACCCTAAAACTTCCTACACCATCCCGCTATTGTCATCTCAAACGCTTCCCCAGAAACCTGTTTGCAGGAAATTGCCTCCTACGATTTTATCTTTGCTTTCAGTCAAGCTGAGGCTCCAACACAGGATCTCACACAAACCAGCATCACATCACTTATCTAATATCTCAGTCCTCGGGTATTTTGTCATCATGTGTCTCTCAGAGGAAGATCACAAGTATATACTTATCGCTGACAAAGAACTCTAGCAATACCTCTACGCTATAATGTCAGTACAGACTGTTGGTCCCCTGAATACCGTCGAACTCGGGCTTTTTCTAGACAATCATTTCAAGAATTCTAATGAAAGTGCTATGCCGCCGACAATACTACGCTGCCAAGCTACTCTCGATTATATAACTCAAAGCTTAGAGGCTGTAGACTTCTTTGTCGAATTCTGCATACTCATATTTGCCAAGGCATACGAGACCCCTTCAATCCCTTCGGGCCCGCTTAGATCAATAATACCTGGGAGGTCAGCGAAAGCGCAAAATCAATTCCTATCTAATTCTCTTCCATTATCAATGTGGAGTGATAAGCGACGCATTCGCCGGGCACTGCTGCGCTTTCAACTCTACTGCGAACTTTTCCACCAGCCAGGGGATAGTTCTGAAAGCATATCTGATTGGGAAGAGCGCTTGCAAGAGCAGGAGGCGTTCTAGTTCCATTATGAGTGGTGGGAGGTTGAGGAAGTTAAGTGTATTTACCAAGTTCTTATATTTTGCCTAGAAAGTGCTTCGGTAGAAGGATCGTCACATTCTGCCGAGGTTCCAGAAGAAGACAGCCAGCGGCGAGGGTTGACACAATTTCGCCACTTTCTAGATGACTCTATATCACGCCCTACAGTTTTTGGCGAAAGTTATTTGCGACGATTTCTCGCCAGACCGTTTTATGGGTTCCGACGAGCGGATCCAGACGACTACGGATATTTCTCACAACCTCGACCTGTCTATAAACCACATTTTGTTGCTGCAGGAGTGCAACCTGACGGGACTTACCGAACTCTATTCCACAAACTTGAAAATAATCGGTACGTTATAAACCAGGGCACTGGTAGGAATCGGAAATGGATGCCTAGCCCTTATCCAGGAGTTCAACTCGAGCACTTCAATAGTCGGCACCCTCCTGCAGAATGTCAGAGACTTGCCGAGGATGAGAAAGAGATAAGACGGTTCTTGAGACTAATCGGGTGGGTCTTTTTGGTCTAGCAATAACCTATATGACTAGTTGGAATTTGGGAAATCGTTCGAGATATTTCGACTCGAAGCAGGAGACATGGACGAGGATTGGGATGCTCCTCGAGGAGTATATGACAGGAAGCCATTTCGCTGGGCGGACCATGAGAATGAGTGTTATTGTAAGGATTAACTTGGGAGATTGTTCGGTCCCGTCTGAGGTGAGAATTGGACAAATTCGTGACATGGCTGTAAACTTCGCCTTGCTTGAGATAACCTGCCCGGGTACGGAGCGGGTAATAGTTCGGCACTTAGGCAACTTTCTACCCGTGGAAGCATTGTCTTATACGTTCAATGGAACAGCCCGTAGTTATGATGTGATAATATATTTGTGTAAGTTTATAGTTAAGAGTATCTGCTTTTAGCTTTTGTACATAAATTTAAATTTGTTTACTCATTATAAGTATCAAAATGAAACTTACGAAACGTAGTGATTAAAACAGAATTAAGTAGTAAAGTTCTACTTGAATGTATATCTTTCTCATACTAACTATTCCATGAAAGACGAGATGTGATGTTGCAAGTTATCAAGTCTATTGTATTGTAAAATTTGATAAAATATTAACTTCCCACATTTATATGATAGAATGTTAGAGAAAATCATGATGTAAGTGAATTGCTTTATATTTATTCTGAACATTAAGCTTTTTCTTCTTCGCTTACTTCTCAACGGTCGCATGTTTTATTTTGGATTAGTAAAAGTTTCAAGATTTTATAGAGTATATAAATCACGTTGCTTTACTTTAGTTACTTAGCCCCTTCTCCCCTCCGCGCTTTCTAATCGCCTAACAGAAGTTCCTGCTCTCTTAGATCCGGCCTTGTTAATTATCCTGTCCTGTTATTGGCTAGAAATATCATATATCGTTTCATAGCTGTATTGTTCATACTTCACCCATAAAGCCGCGGAGTAATCATAAGGAATTCCTTTCTCGAGTCACCTCCTCCTGACTTCTATATACGCCTCATTCCATGGAACCTTGAATTTCTCCACCATCTACAACCTGTAGCGCTCTCTCTAGATATTTGTGGAGTTCTAAAATTGACTCGTGACGTAAACTCTAGCACACATGTTCGGCACATGTTATTTATAAGGCATGATCTCCATATATGTTGCCTAATACATCCGGAAAGCTTCAGAACTTAGACTAAGGTACAAAAAAGGAAAATAGTTCAACAGAATACTCGGGCATCACTTAGTACCTGGAACAAAAGCTGCTGCAATGGAGATTTGCCCTCTTCCCTGCACTTCACCGCCGGCTGGATATCGCGCCTCCCATCTCATGTTGCGATCGTTTACGATCATTACTAATTCGTATTCAACTTCGTAGTGTCTTCTTGCTCTCACCCCCTCCTCTGGCTCTACTGGCTGAATGAGATTCTGCTCTTTGAGGAAAGTCATATCAGTCTCAATTACTCCGACAACAGTAGCGCCTATACACCCAATTTGTTAGCTGGGGGTCTAGCTGCGGGGATTTCTCTTTTTTTAACGCACCTTTGTTTCTCTCATGGTTCCTACGATAGTGGGACTCCATTCTGTCGTCGGAGACAAACAGAACCTCCTTGCATTCGAAGCGTGTGTCTTCTTCAGCGTCAAAAATGTAAAAGACTTGTATAGCATATTCCTTTGTCGTGGGAATCTCGTCGCCCTAGAAATATAGTAAGTCGCAGTTATAAAGGTCAGGGCTAAACACAGAATTAAAATACTGACTTTATTAATGAGCCAAAAAATAGTATACTTCAAATACTTTCTACCATCCATAGGCTCGCTATACGGCCGAACCCCCCTGTGAGCAGGGAATACGTGAGGCTCATGCTCTTCAGTACACAAGAATCCGTAGCTGGAGCGGCTGATACGCTTCGGGCCGTCTGTCTTATTCAGAGCTCGAAGCACTGCACCTGAAGAAACAGCAGTCTCGCTGCTATAGTTAGTCCTCAATAGTATGTAGATTGTTCTTGAGCACTTACGCAGCGCTTGGAAGGATTAATTTGATCTCGTTCTCCCTATAGTTCCGCATCTCTGCGAGTTCTTTTGCCAAATATGACCGGAGGGAAGGGCATTCGGCAAAACCTCCAATGAGAATCACTTTCTAAGTAGCGTTAGTGCTTTTGGTTCCTTTTTTTACGTAGTGGAAGGAGCTTGTGTCAAACCTTTACGTTCAATTCCTTCTTTTTGGCACCCTCTAATTGAGCTTTCATTAGAGATGCAACCCGCTTTAAGAGTGGAACAAAGATGTTCTTCAAATCAGCACTATGTCAAATTATTTTAGTAAGCGTGAATTTGCTAATTCATCTCTCCACTAACCGTTCAATCTTGAGCCTGTTCTTAATAAATCGCTTCTCCGGATTTGAATTAGCTCGTAAACCTTGTATGAAGGCCAACTCAGTTGAAAGGTTAGATGCGACCACATCTACTTCTCTTTTTGTTCTGTTTTCGAAAAAATATAACTGGTAGTCTATAATACTTTCGATTGTCAGGCCGTTGACTTCTAGGTAATCTTCGCCTTCAAGTCTTCCCCGTAGATGGTCCCGAAATGCTTCATTGAGATAACTAGAACCACAAAGATCGCCTAAGCAATTTAGCACATTATAGGGCGCTCTTGGAAAAGTTGAAAACTTACTTCCCGCTTCGACACCCTCCGCTTTCAATCTGAGGGGGTAGGTTTTATCAACCGTATAGGTTATGGCATCAACAGTACCTCCACCAGCATCAATGAGCACAAATGTCTCCCTGGGCTGTCATGGTCAATGTTATTAAAGTTCATGACTATGTCCGACTCTTGACTTACTAAAACTTCAGTGCTGGTTGCAAGCATATAGGCAGCAGCAGCTTCAGGTTCTGAAACAATGAACAGGTTATCCACGCTGTCATTTTGTACACCCCCGAACCCAGATTCACGAATGGCTCTTTCCATGTTTTTTTGCATTATTCGGCTGGCTTTGGGCGTCCATATAGGAGGTACGCAGAGCACAAACTCAACGGGGCAGGCGTCTGAGAAATCATGACTTTTAGCCAGTTCGTTTTTGGCATGAGAAAAAAGAAACTTGAGGTAGTCTGCAATGACGTCTTCTTTCTCTCTGATTATCTTCTTTCGCCTTAGCTCTCTCAAATTCGGTTCAAGATCTAGTCTGACTTTTCGTGTAAGATCACTCTCGTCCAAAAGTAACTTGAACCTCGCCATACGCCTATTCTGATTACGATTCGTGTCTGGAAACTGTAGTTGGTCTTGGACTTCGTAGCCCCAGAAAGTTTTCTTGTTTTCTTCATCGTCGGCATCTTCGTCCATGTCCATGTCTGCGTCTTCATCCACTTCCTGGTCTCTGTGTGTTGGATCATCCTCTGAATCATCTAGGATAATGATGTCGCTTGGTGGACTCCTCGCGTCCAAAAGTGCCAGATCTAGGTATATCTTCTTTGGAAACCAGATCTCAGTAGGTACCTCTTTTCTCCGTGGCAGATGACCAAAACGCGGCTCGTGGGGATAGTTGACGATGCTTTGGATTTCATCAATGTACATATGGGTATTTAGCTCACCGTTTAGCCCAGTGTCTCTCGGGAGAGCAAGAAATGACACGGATGAAAAGGTTGTTCCGAAATCGATGGCGACAATGAACCGTTTGTCGCTTGCAAATGGGGCAGTAGCATCTAACATCTCTACATCGCCATCCACTGACGATCCGCGCAGACTCGATTCTCCTCGAAGAGTTCTTAAAGATGCCGTTGAGGCAACTGTCGTTTCTCTCTCTCGATTTGTTCCGTGGTCGTTTGCATGCTGTGCTTCTCGACCCAGACCCAGTGCAGCACGGCGGAATGACCTTAGATTGTGATTATCTATCTCCATATCGACGAGTTGGATGGGTGCTGTTTATTGCTTTTGGCTTGAATTTGCTCGACAGGCCAGCAACAGCTACGGCGGCTACCTATCTACTGTTGTATTCCACGTAGGTGTTGGAATTTGGGAGGCCAATCTACCGGCCACCTCGCTAGCCACTCGTATCAGCCTTGGCTAGTGATGGATGGTTTCTAAAAATGTTATGCTTCATGCTGCTTCAAATATTAGCTAGGGCAGCTTGAAGCGCCTTTAAATTTATTGGAGATATCAAAATTTCTCTTCCATATAGTTCTTTAGCTCCTGCCTGACATGGGTATAAATGATAACCACGAATTAAATGTCAACGATCTGATTAAATTATCGTTTTCTAGGCAGACGTTTTGGTAGGATATGTGACACAGAAACAGTTACTAATTTCTTTGTAGGCGTTTCAAAATAAAGGCAGCGAGAAGGCACTTCACTGTGGCTGTACTCCCCTTACAACTTCCACTCCGTTGAGTCTAAGTCAGCCTCGCTTCGCCACAATTATCCCGGACTAAAGTCCAAAACGGGGGAGCTACATGTTGGTTATTACAATCCCTCTCGGCTTAAAGTCTAAAACAAGAACGTTGCATAGCCGCATGTTTGCCACCAACTTACTTCAACCCCTTCACCACAAGATGTGTCAACGGTTGGTTATCTATGTGATCCTTTCTCTACAAAACATACATCGCTTTGTGTTATAATTGAAGAAAATAACTGCTTTGGCACGATGGGTAAGAGGAGACGACCTAGGCCAGTTGGACCGATTGCTATCTGGGACGATAAAGACGAATGGGCATTAATTGCCTTGCTTGACTTTTGCATTAAATATCCACAAGAGTTCCCATTTAACGAAGAAAATGTCAACCGCCACTTACGCTCTGCTGGCAGCTCGCATGATGGCTACACCTGGGCTCAGATTAGGAGAAAACTTGACCTCCTATATAACAATTTTGGCAGGGTAGATTCGCGAACCAAGAATGATCTATACACTGAGGGTTCGGCATGCCTTGATAGTCTTCTAGAAAAAGAGCAAAGCACTGTGAACTTGAACGTGGAGCGATTGGAGAAGATACTGAAACCGGTACGTAGGCTTATTATCCCTCATAGAAGTGTCCCCATATTAAGTCCCCATCAGACTAGTCTTAAGGGGAAAGGAATGAAGGCTCTCGTGACTAGAGGGACTTCTGACAGCTCCTTAACGCTTAAAGGGGGCCAAAGCCGTACTCCCGATTGCAATATGAGCGGCGGAGAACATCTCACGCCAAGAGCGCAGAGGCACCAAACACGCGAGCTCGCAAAAGAATCGAAGAGATGGGAATCCCCGAAAGACAGTATATGTGAAAATGAAACACGAAGGAAGAGAACTCGGTGGAGTAAGAAAGGTGTAAGTGCGAAACAACAACTACAGGATTTTAGAAGAAAAAAGCTAACTATCTGTAGCTTGACGAGCAGTCTCGGGTTAGGAATAACAAAGAAGGGCAGCAAGGCTCTGGCTATCTTATGAGAAGGGCCGAACCCTCGTTCAAGGAACAACTGGCTCTCGATGATAATAAAGCCGAACTGTCTAACGGAAATGAGAAGGATGAGACTTTGTCAGTTCTATCTACATCAGAAGATTCCAGCTCCTATGAAAGCACGCCTCTAAGACTGGGGAGTCAAATTCAACAATCACAAGGAATCCCTGTTGCTTCACCAACTACACTGGAGCGAATCCATAGAGCTGCACTACGAAAGAAAGAAGAAAAAATCATAGAGCTTCAAGAAACAATCAACGCCAACCAAGAAAGATTTGCAGAATTGCAGACTCAGCTAGACTCATTTGAATTAGTTCAAGAAAGGCAACAGGAAGGGGGAAACTCCCTCAAACTCCTTGTTTCTAATTTAAATCAAGAAATCAGACATCTGAAGAGGGCGAAGGATGACTGTCGTAAAATCGGGACATTCACCAAGCTCGCAGGGAGGTATAACACAGCTCGACAAGATATGCACATGGAAACGCAGATCCCATCTATTAGACGTATTATGAAGAATGTACTCGGCGGTTGCGACGACGATACCACGCTCAAAGTCCCTGAGCCTAATGTGGCAGCTGGTCTCCGCGCACTTCTTTCTTTTGGGTTCGGAATGGACGACGGGACACCCTTAGGAAAAGAGCAATTTGAATTGCTGGTGTCAAGCCGTCCTCCATACTCTATCATTGAAACTTTGATTGGGGCAGCCGTCTGCACCTGGGTCTTCGAATCTGGATATCCTGATTTCGAACATGAGCCTGGGGGTTTGAGCTTGTTCACAAAATATAGAGAGCTTATAGCAGCGCAGGGTAAGTAGATACTGCGACCGTTTTTGCTGTACCCGCCACTTCATTTCTGACTTCTCTATGCGGTCTAGATGGAGCAGTAGCACTGCGCAACCTCGAACTGGCGTCCTACCACGCCTTGATAAACGCCCCACAGTTTCAACTACTAGTGAACAGGGAAGCCGAAGACCTAGCAGCTTCTCTCTCTCAGACTCTAGCTCCATTCTTCGCTAGAAACGATGAAGCGTCCGAGGAAAATGTCTTCGAGACTTGGGGCGAAGAGGAGAGTGTCTGGAAAGCCCGGCAACAACGACTAATCACCATATTCAAGGACGCATTGAAGATGAAGGTTGACTCGTTTCTAACGCCTGAACGATATGAGCTGATCTACTACACACCTGGTAGTGCGTTTGATCCGGCAACTATGGATGTCGAAACCATTGATGGCGCGCCTGTCCATACTCCGGCTGGAAAAGGCTACAGAGTTGAGCATTGCGTACATGTAGCTATTCAAGCGTTCACTAGGGAGATAGTGAATGATGCGGATCCTGTTTCGAAGATAACGATCCAGTCTCGGAATTTTACACGAGGCGATGCTTTGCAATCATCGGGAAAAACAGAAGCCACAGTGCTCGCTAAAGCGGTAGTTGTACTGAGAAAGATGTAAATGGTGTAGTTGGAGCAGTGAATTGATAGCTCTGGCATTGAAGAGTGATAGCAGAAGGACAGTGAGACGGAGGTAAGGTGGGAGGCCACAAGGGCAACTCCAAATATGTGGTAGATTATAATAACATTAAAGAACTGGGCAACCTTGTACGTAGTTAACAACGGGAAATAGTGCAAAGATTAAGGTAAAAGAGAAATGCAATGTTAATTGATGTATTGAAACGAGCATGATGTGAGAATGAACATCTATATTTAGCTACTGCAACGATGACCCAAACGGCTGATATGCCAAGCTGTCAAGAAATGTTTGTTTCAATGCGGGGAAAGGACGTCAAGTCTGGAAAAAGCCCACTTCACCCCGCTGCCCCAGCTCGCCGCAGATTAACTAATCAGGGACTTGACTTGCTGTGCTGTTGTGTCTGTTGTGTCTAATCCTGCCGGCTCTCTATTCCAACCAATCACAACTATGGGAAAAGTAGGCAAATCATAATAGAGATGAAGGTGTAGAGCTGAAACGTTTTGTCATTTTGAAGCACCCGCTCGGGAAATGACAGAAGCTTAACATTTGAGAGGTGCAACAAATAAGCACCTCCTCCGAAGCTCAGGTGATTTCGACCAGCGACAACCTATTTCTCTCTCCCATCTCACTTTAGGATTGTTTTGTAGAATAGGTGGCTCATCAAACCTTAAGCCTACCCGTCAACTTAGGTTCTTCTCCGAATTGCGTAGTTTACTCTCTTTCTTCCTTTCAAGGTGGATGTTGGGGGAGGGAGAGACCAGTTGATGCATTTTTCTGGCTGTTTTTTTTCTCTCCTTGTTTTCTTCGAGCTTGTAAGAGGAATGAGCGTGAATCGTGACGAGAGAGATGGTTTCGATATAGGGAGAGTTGGAAAGTGTGAGATTAGAAGGTAGGACAGATAATTTTGGAGGTTGTTTTAGAGGTTGAGGCTATCTGGCGGCGAGCAGGTGGTCAGGTCGATGGATTGATGAGAAGCTTAATCCTCGCTTGGTCCGAGAGAAGCGGTGCCATTGTGTGAGATGTGTTCAAAGAGCTAAGTTGAGGGCCATGTTGGAAAAGTGTAGAATCGTTTCTGGATTGCCCCCGATGAGATAAGATGCTGTGCCCGTAGATGGCGGAGAAGCGGGAATCCGTTAACTTGAACGAGCATCAAGACACCCAAGCGGCTCCCCTCTTGAAGTCCCATCAAGCTGAAGACTCGAAGCGAGGATTTACTAGCAGAAACTAAAAAGCTACGTATAGCTGTTGAAGAAATCTGCTAAATCTGCTCGTCCGCCTCTCTTCGAAGTTTTTTTATCAGATGTCCGTTCCTGTGATTCCTGCTTTGGGAGGGCTTTTTGTTGCACAGACGCCAAACCAAAGGAGCAGACCGTGTCCGAGTAAGAGAAACGTCAATAATTATTTTCAAATAAGTAGGGGGCCGTATTCCATTCTTCTGACCGGGTTCTGCGTAAGTATGAGAGGAGGGGAATTGAAACTCTAAACGAGGAGTTCCCAGAAGCAATTCCTATACACTCCTCCCAGTCCTCGGACTTGCCAGCCTAATCTCTACCGCCAGCATCATCTCCGTGCTTCTTCGTCGTGTCGCCTCATATATTCCTCGCAGCCCTTTCTCATCTATCGCAGTAGGGCCGGCAACCTTAAATGGCGTAAACGCAAAAATCTTGACTTCATGGACCCATCTGAGGCGGCTGTATCTGGACTGTGGAGGCTGAGAGAAAGCCTGGTCTGGAAGAAAGGCCGTTGAGACTTCACACTTCTACCTTCGCAAGTCGCATTTGAGGTGTTTTGATCGTGGCCCTCGTTAGGGTCGGTGTTTCCAGACTTTCGAAGGGATATCAAGACTTGTCATCGCTGTTGCCTGAAACTTCCCTTCAATTGCGCCAAACACCCAACCATTCGTCCTCAAGGAAGCCATTTCATCATGCCAACTGCTGCTGTAAGTTCTCCGTTCCCTTTCCGACCTCCAATTAAAACCCCCAATGCCAATCAATGGCTTGGCTAGTGATCGATCATTCTCGTGGAGTACGCCCATGGTTTTGACCCGCAAAGTTGCTTCCAACATGGAACACAGTAATGCTAATGGCCTCTCAGGAGAAAGCGAACCTTGCGCGCATCCGCGATAACCAGAGACGGTCTCGAGCTCGACGGAAAGAATATCTCCAAGAACTGGAGGCACGGTTGCGCCAGTGCGAATTACAGGGTATCGAGGCCTCCTCGGAGATCCAGATCGCGGCAAGGAGAGTGGCAGATGAGAACAAGAAACTACGAGGACTACTGGCACAACATGGGGTCGGCGACGAGAGCGTTGAGGCATATCTCAATTCTTTTCCAGCAAATGAGACAACCGTAGGGCAATATGGAAGCAGTAGCGCGGCGGTCCAGCTCCTCGAGCAATTGCTCCAGAAAAGACAAATACAGTGTCCAGGTGGAAGCAATCCAACACAAACAATAAGCCCCCCCAGTCAAGATAGTTCTATCAGTTCCAGTACCGTGCAGTCGTCATGGGATCCCATGTATTCGGCCTCACAAAATGGTGGCCCAAGACGATCCGGAACTTTACAATCAAATGGAACAGCCGCTTCGTCAACTCACCTATTCATGTCTCCGACTGCCAGCACAGCCAGTCATACAAGTCGCACCAGTCACGCAAGTAGTGTAAGCATGGGCTGCAGCAGTAACCGCAGTATCGCCCTTCGACTGGGTCCTGTTCAACCCCCCCGGAATCCAAGTCCCATCGTAAACCCCTCGAGAAACCATCAAATGTTTGATTTCGACATCTTATCAAACAACACCTCCCAGAACCAACTCCAACCCATCAGTGTTTCACAAAGATCTTCAGGATATATCCCTCCCACAAGTCCTTTGAACATCAATAATTGTAATTACGCAGCTGAGATGATTACCACTATGGCTGGTGTGGATCCCGACACCGTTAGGTCGGATCTAGGGTGTTTACCGGGCATGGATTGTGATGTGGATAATCAACTGGTGTTTAATGTTATGGATCGGTATTCCGAGGGTGAGCTAAGGGTTTAGACCATGACAGAATTTTCGAGAAAGAAAGACCACTTATACTGCCTGGGAAAAGCATATAGACCGACGAAAGTCGGTGCCCCTTTGATTGTTCACATCTATCTCCGTATATACGGTGTAACATTTATATTTTTGGGTGTAGAGGGTAACTATCTGGGAGCATTTTGAAGGCAGGCGGGCGCATTTAGGTGTGGAGGAGCACTGGTTGTTTATTTTGAGAGGCATATACTATTTGAGAGGGGTTTCCCTGGTATTCTCTACTTAATTCTCTACGGACATATTCTCCTATATCTCAGATTGGGAACCTTATATTTTGTCCTCCTGGTCAGGCCCCTTAACTCTGTTTGAACTCTTTGTTATCTTTCTGTTTTCGAAGTCAAAGAACGCAAATTTGCATTATTATTACTTTCTTTCGTTGTCTTTGGCTTGTTTGGAGAGGCCGCTCTTTGAAGTCAAAGAGATGGATTTAGTGGCTAAAGGACATTGTGTTTCTTAGCGACGAAGCGGGTTCTTTATATCCATTAGCTGTCTATTTTGGCCAACCCTTAACACAAAGAAAGGATTCTTCATCCGGTGTTCCTGAAGTCGAGAGAGATCTCTTTTGTGAAGATTTCCATTCTGTCTTATTCTTGACCACTTTCGTCTCTCTCGCTTTTCTCTGTTCTGTTTTGACTCGGTTCAAGTCTCGCGAGTTTATTTCCTCGGACCAGGAAGTTGGGTTGAAAAATTAAACTTTCTCCAGAGATTTTCTTATTTCAAGCCCGACGTTCGATTGACTCTTCGGGAATTGGAATACGACCGTCGTGTTGAAGATACACGGTTATTAATTATCTTATCATTATTTCGACGATACTACTAGGGTAAGCGAAATGGACGATATATCGGAGAGGGAAGCAATCGCGCCAATCGCTAGCACAGGCAACGCCATCTTCGATATCTCGGCGTTTCTGGAGGCAACGGCGGTTAAGAATTTAGCACGTAGGACGCATAATACAGTAAGAATTGTGGATGTGCCGGAGACGAATGTACCAAGTCCTTTAGCCGCGAATATTGCCCCGGGGCAAGTGGAGAGGTTGAGAGAGGTATTGGCGAGGGAAGGGGGAAAGCGGGGGAGGGAGAAGTGGGAGGCTTGGAAGAGGTTGGTTGAAATTTCTTTTGGAGCAGGGTATCTTTTGGAGATTTTAGGACGAGGAAAGCTTGTCTGGAAGTTAAGAACGCTATAGATATATACCCCCCCTTTTTGTTTCTACTATAGCTCCTGCTATTTTTATCTGTACCTCAGAATTAGGTTGCGCGTCTTGAGTGCGTGCTAACAAGAGCCCAGGGCCTGGGATCTTTGGAATGGGTGGTATATTGAGGGGAGAGCGAGCGCAACATGGATCAAGGAGGAGTATAAGGTTTTAAAGAATGCCATGGAAGGGGAGAGGAGAGTCATAGCCGGGAATGATATTTCACCGCCGCAGAAGAAAGTTGTTGGAGGTGTGGAGGTGGATAGTGACTACCAGTCTTCTGAAGACGATGATGACGATCTTCCCGATTATGTGGATGAGGAAGAGGATGAAAGGGAAAGAATGATCGAAAAGGGGACAGCGAGGCAGGATTCTGACGAGGGTGTTTTCGAATCGGGGAGAAAGGAGAGAGAAAAGGGGGATATAACTGTTTGGGCGAGCGAAGAACCACCGTCTAGAAAGGGGACAGTCTTTAGAAAAATTCTAGGGAAGGAGAGGGTATGGGTTGGAAATGTCGAGGAGAAATTAAAGAGAAGCAGGTTAGTAAAGACGGGGAGGAGGGAGCTGATTAAGAGAGTTCGACAGGTTCCAGGACAGGGGAAAGTGCACGTAGAGAAGGGGAACAGGGTGAAGTTGTTTGAGAGGAAGGGAAAGAATATGGTGGCGACTGGAAAGACGAGAGTGTTGACGGAGGATGAAATAGTGGAGGGACAGCAAACGGAGATATTTGAAGAAGAGGTGAGTGAGGTAGAGGTGGTGGAGGAAGAAGTATCTGGGGAGGGGGAGAGTTGGATTGAGTATGAGTGGGAAGAGGTTGATGCTAAAGCAACCTCTAAAACTGAGGATAATGGTAATACTAGTTGGGTAGGTCATACGCATATGAGAGGTGGAGATGGAGATGCAGTAATTCCACAGCTTGACGTATTCGACGCGGAGCAAGAAACTAGCGGAGAGAGTGATGAAGACGATAATGAAGGCGAGGGAGATGATCCTCCTACCAACCCTCCCGGCCATATCATGGACTCCCCACTCAACGAGCTTTATGGTACCGAAGAGAGTTGGAATGAGGAGACTTCTGCTAAAAGTCACCAGGCGAGTCGTAAAGCTCTTCGAGAACTTAGTGATGGACCCATACCATTCCCTCCTGCGAAGCATGTAAGAGCTAAGGACGGATCGAGCGGTGGGTTTAAAGCAATGAAGGATTTACCGGAGTACAAGGATGCGGGCGAGATTATTGGTGGGCTGAAAAGGGAGGACGCACTGCAGAATAGCCTTTGGAGACCAAAGGATGTAGGGGAAATCGAGGGAAAGCCAAACATTCAAATCGATAGGAGGTTTGGCTTGAAGAGCAATCCTGATTTGGAAGTGGATGGAGGTGTGGATTGTGGGAGAAGTCCTTACCCGGTATGTTAACTACCTGCATTTTCTAATATTGATGAGAACCTTTAGTAATAAAGCTTATTTAGTGTTTACGTTCTATTGCTGAATATTTTCTCAAACGAGATGCAGACGGAGATGCAGATAGCGATTCAGATGCCGAAAAGACCTATCTGGGCTATCTGAAGAAGAAAAAATGGGATGAAGTCACGGGTACAATTTTCAATATGCCAATCAGCAACAGGGAGCGGTCTGAAAGGGAGCGTGACATGGAAGCTCGTTTTGGTGACTGGATCCGCGATAAAAGAGATGCTCCTCGTAACGAAAGCGTCTTTCCTCTCGACATTCGTCGTGCTCGCAATATGAAGTATAAAAAAGTCGAAATTCCTCTTGTAGGAGCGGACGAAGAAGAGAATGTGTGGCCGTGGCACAACCCCGCAAAGTCATACCCCCATCTAAAGAAGGATGATCCATGGTGGGTGACTAAAGATCAAAGGCACAAACGTGATATTCCCCCTCGACGATATCCAACTTTTCAAGCCGACCATGGAAAGCAAGAGTTAATATACATCGATGATACACTTTGGAGGAAAGAGTATGAAGTTGATGTCGCTGAAGAGGAAATGTACTTTGCAACTAACCTTCATGGGGGCTTGCTCATTATCAACGGACAAGAGGTGAAGAAAGGGCAGGTTGCAGGGCCATTGCCAAAGTTTGCAGTGATTGAGACAGAAGGGGGGCAGATTAGCTTTTGGTGGGGTGTGGATGGGAAGAATTACGGCCAGGAGCTAGAGCCGGACAGATTGACAGAGCTGGACTGGGAGAGGCTGAGGAATCAAGGGGGTGATTTTGAGAATATTGCACTTACACCAGGACAGGTTTGGATGGTGAAAATCAAGGATAGGCTCAGGAGGGAAAGGTCGGGAGATGACGAGAATGACGATGATGTTTGGGCGAAGTGGAAACGAGGCCAGAGTACAGAAAAGCAAGTTCATACTGACAATAGTATCTCTGGTTCTGGTACGTACTTTCTTCCGTTCCTATCTTTCACCTTGAGTGGTTATAGGATCTAAGACGTGGAAAATGCCATTGGACCCCAGCGGAGATTTCATGAGCGAGTCACTTTCTTAGCATAGGCTCTCCTTCTCCTAAAGCAAATTGAGCTAACATTACAAAAGGTGGTTCGCGCCCTGAAAGCCCTGAGTACGGAGTCTGGAGAGGGGAGAGATGTGAAGGGAAGGAGCTTCACAATCCTGAATCCTTCTATAATGAGCAGGACGAACTCAAATGGCTATACACTCGCGCCGAGCCCATGTGGGATATCGCGCAAGCACCTATCCCAGTACTTATCGAGCCCGCACCTAATGACAGTTGGCCTGGCCCTGGCCATTTCGCCGTTGATACCCCTTGGATCGCGGCTCAAAAGGAGCGCGAACAATCGTGGAACATAATAAGCGAAGAGCTGGTTGAAGCCCAAAGAAGTTTGACTATTCAGCTTCAAGAAGAAAAGGAGAAGTGGGGTAGCATCCAGGAGGCGGAGTTGAAAAATATTGCTACGGCAAGACGGGAGGAAATTCAGGCGGCAAGAAAGAAGATTATTGAGAATTCAGGACAAAAGGAAATATTGGAACAGAAGCAGAAGGAATTGACCCAGAAGAGGAATGAGTTGGGTCGGCTGAAAAAGAAGACAGAAGGCGCAACTCCTAAGAAGCGGAATCCCGATGTCTTAGGAGAACTTCCCGGCCCGCCTAATAAGAAGCCAAAGATCCCAGTACCTCTAGAGCATCTATCGTCCAGCCGAAATAAAGATTTCAGTTACTACTATGAGATCAAAAAAGCCCAGTTTTATGACAAGCTAGAAGAAGGGACCCGAGGCAAAGATCCGGTTGCTGCAGGATTAGCGAGAGGGCGTCTCGTAAAGAATTACTGGCGCGTCCTGGAGGAAGATGAAATCCAACTGGCAACAGAAAATGCAGAACGAAAAAGAAGGCGGCAATCTCCTTTGTCTTCTGCAGAGTTGGTTGCCAAACACGCATTTGCAATGAAACTTGGAAACCCTGGTACAGACCATTTCAGAATCATGCAAACAAAATTCCTTGATGAGAGACAACAAGGGAAAGGCATCTGGAAACGTCCATTAGGGGATGATTCTTCGGAAAACAAAGAAGGGCCACCGGGGAAGAAACCAAAATTTGCAGAAAAAGAGAGCCATATGCATCATAAGTCTTTACAAGCAATGATAAATAAGTGGCCAGAGAGCAAGTATCTCAATTCTAAAGCATCAGTTGTACAGCCACATCCCCCTTCTATTTCAAGAAACCCAATTTCAGGAGTGTCAGTAAAATATCAAAATCAGAGCATCCCAGAAGAGAGTAAGCAACCTAAGAAACTTTTTGGCGCAAAGGGAGCCATAGAATAACGATCTCGTAGAGCAAGGCATGGAGGGGGAAGAAACGATAAGAGAGTGCTCCAAAGGTCAAGGCAGATCCCCGAAATCAACCGGCTGGAAAAACGCTCGGGAGCTTGATGCAGATGGCAAAATTACCAGAAAGTCTCTCTTGCGTACACTAGACGCGCTGAGGCGAGATCAGGCTCGAGAGGAGTGGCTCGAGGAGCACGAATACACAGACATAAAGGACTTCCTAGAGTGGAACAAGAAGTCTGTCGACCACGACTACGATGCCGAGGCTGTCTATCATGGAGAGCCCCTCCACGAAGACCCAGAAAAGAACAAGGACATGAAAACGAAACTGCACAGGCTGAGGAGGGATATGTTGGAGGCGGCTAAGATGGGACTGGCACGCTGCGCCGCGAGCTGGGAAATCTCGGAGGATGAAGCGGCGAGGAGGAAAGGATATGTTGATAAGGATTACTTTTTGAGAGCGAAGATTTGGGAGATTCCGGCTACGTGTGTGCAGTCCGGCGAGAAATCAAATCTTGAGTGGAAGAAGTCTTGCGAGGACATCACGGCAGCAGAGGAGTGGGAACTTTTGTTAGAAAAACAAAAGGCGGGTTCACTATTGAACCCTTTACATGTCAGCCCAAAGAGCAAGAGGCGCTTCGCTGAAGTTTAGAAGGTTAATCAAGGGCGTTGAATGAATAAGTTTTGGGGTTTTAGGGATTGCTTTTTTGTCGATTTGGTTGGGTACGGTGTTGGAGCTATTTATTGGTGTTTTGCTTCGTTTATGTCTTAGTTCTTGGCTATTTGAAGCTTTGAAGAAGGGGATGTTAAGATATCATAGTCATAGAGTGTATAGAAGTTATTAGAGTTTTGGACGAGTTGCAACCATTTCCCACCCCTCATTACTTACACTTTCAAATGATTATACATCATAGCTTTGCTAAGACTTCGTTATAGTTCATTATATTGATATGTGTATTATTAGTTATTAAGAGGAATAAAATCCCCCAATAATGACATAAATCAAACCTGAATCAAGGCTCTCCGCTTCTATTTTTCGGAAGAGAACGTGAGTGAGTTGCTTCTCACAAAGTTGAAACATTTAGTTTCACTACGGCATCTTTAAATACATACTTAGGAGTGTTATGTGTTTACCAGCTGCCATTATAGTGTTTAGCGAGCTAGGCACCTACAGCAAAACATATATTTCTGGCTTATGATGAGCTGATCTCGAGAATATTCATATTTCTCAAGGCTAGAATTGATTGCATCATAAAATGAGCTTTAACTTTTAAAGAAGAGTCAAATCTAGGGGTCCTAGAGTAGAAAACAAGAAGATTGATAGCTAATATGAATATATGAGGATAGAAGCGTGAAAAATACCAAGTTTACGGTGTAACACCGAAATTAGAAGCTTTACCTCTTCTTCAGCATCTCTGCTCTTAAATTGTTGGTTTTGCCCCCCGGCCCCCCCCCCAAACGCTTTGAATATATCTCTTTGGAAATATCAAGCTAAGTTTTCACTATCTGAATCACTGGTCATCTGGACCCTGACTATAAATGATAGTCTCCCCACGGAGTAGATGTACAATAGTCTAGAAAGGATAACAATGAGCTTATGCTCGAGTCTGGAGAATGGGCTTGCATTGGAAATCCGCCCTCCGATAGTTTAATATACTTTCTAAGAAGTTCCCCACCCCTGGTGTATATTATTGGATGTCAAGGCGGTCTCCCTTCCTTCCCATCACTACTCCTTCCAGTCTCGACTTTCTTAAACCCTAAAAGCTCTCCAACAAAGCCAGGGGGCTTCGGTATCGGACATTCTCTTCCCGCTCTCACCTCCACGGCCTCTTCTTCGCTCTCTTCCATATCGACCTGCTTCCATCGCACTTTCTCTTCCTTCTCATTCCCGTTCATATCCGTCGATTTTCTTCGTCTCCTCCGAGGTCTTGGTGTTCCATCATCTGCATAAACTACCCTTGGTGCCGGACAAGGAAGGACATGAGGTAGAGCTACCACAAAAAAGGATGCAAAGAGTGTCGTTGCAAAAAGAGAGGAAGTGAGGCGGCTCCTAGGGTGAAGAGCTGGTGGATGAGGTGGCATGTTTCTTTTCCTCCATTCAATTGGGGATTAAGTGCTGGAGGGTGTATCAGCATGCTGTGTGGGAGTCAATTGATGCATGGGGGGAAGAGTATACCTATGATTTGCTTCTGCGAAGAGAGAAGGATATGCTGTCGGGGAGGTGTCGGATGCGAGGTGAAGTGGAACGATGATACTTTTGATAGAGATCTAATCAGGCTAGCGCTCCCTATCGTTAGCGCGATCCAAGCCGAGACGCGTTCCGCTGATTTGCCCGATTGACAAGGCTGGATATCCAAATATGCCTGCGTTACGGTACTACACTTTGCACATATAATATCTTGTATGAAAACGGGCATATTATCAGCGGTCGAGGTCGAATTTACACAGGAGCCGCTCAATTCAGGGAATCATCTCTGCTGTTACACCACACAACACCAGCAATACTCTTCTAAACTTCAACCTCTTCCACCTTTGCGCCACACCTGCAAGCATACGAGCCTCGTAGGATTTCTTCTAGATATTTTTTGTAGAGGATCCACAAAGGGAGATCTGCGGCAGAGATAACGGAGGTCTCATTAAGAGCTCTCTCACCTAGCAGTGACAAGATGAGCGATTTGGACAAGTGATTTGCCTTAACGCGCATATTCTTGACTTTTACTGATTGTGCGCGCAGAGCTATTGCGCAATTGCGAGCATGCCGACCTATACCAGAAGCACAAGTTCGAGAGTTATGTCACAAGGCGAGGGAGCTTTTGATAGAAGAGGGGAATGTGGTTACAGTGACTGCGCCAGTAACAGTACGTCGGGGTTTGCCTACAATGAAGGCCTTGCTAACAGCCTTTGCAGATTTGCGGTGATATCCACGGGCAGTTCCATGACTTAATGGAACTGTTTAGAGTAGGTGGGGATGTGCCAGATACAAATTATCTATTTATGGGTTCGCATTTACTATAACCTTGGAGAGTTCAACGCTGACCCTCCTAGGTGATTTTGTGGACCGCGGCTTCTACTCTCTCGAATCTTTCCTTCTTCTCCTATGTCTCAAAGTACGATACCCAGATCGGATGACTCTAATAAGAGGAAATCACGAATCTAGACAAATCACGACAGTTTATGGCTTCTACGACGAATGTCTGCGCAAATACGGAAGCGCAAACGTATGGAGATATTGCTGTGAAGTTTTTGATTATCTTGCTCTGGGAGCCATAGTCCTAGGCGCTTCCAGCACACTTGAACCAACGAGGATTACAGCACCACCCAACATGTCTAACAGCATTACATCGGCAGAAGGGAGAGACCTCGAGTGGGATGAAATCGAGGAACAAGTTCTCAACGCCGAAGGCGTACTAGAAAAGAACATTGCTAGGCAACATCCAGCGACCCTCAACCCCAAAGGCTCCTCCCCATCAAAATCTGGCCCTCCAGGAACCTCTGCCTCTGGATGGTCTCGTGGCACAGCGAGCAACTTGAGCAGCGGAGCCATTCTCTGCGTACATGGTGGCCTTTCCCCTCTAATCGACACAGTAGATAAGATCCGGCTCATTGACCGAAAGCAAGAAGTCCCCCACGAAGGTGCAATGTGCGATCTTCTCTGGTCAGACCCGGATGAAATAGATGGCTGGGGCCTCTCTCCCCGTGGCGCAGGATTTCTCTTCGGTGCCGATATTGTTAAAGAATTCAACCATAGAAATGATCTCTCCATGGTAGCTCGTGCGCATCAACTAGTCATGGAAGGATATAAAGAAATGTTTGATTCTTCTATAGTTACAGTCTGGTCCGCACCGAATTACTGCTACAGATGTGGGAATGTGGCTGCTATTATGGAGCTGGGGGAAGAAGGAGGAATCAATTCGATCCAGAGGAGTAATGGGGAAGTGGGGAGGAGTGATGGAGGTGCGCCAGGGATCAGGGAAAGGGAGGCTAATACGCTCTTGAGTAGACCGGCCAGAAGGTTTAGGGTTTTCCAGGCGGCGCCACAGGATTCAAGGGGGATGCCGGCCAAGAAGCCCCAGGCCGAATATTTCCTATAATGCGCTGACTGCGGATTATTTCTTGTGATGAACGATAGGGCAACCAAAGGTTGCTTATAACTGGGTATAGGCGTTAACGGGTTGTCAGTAGATGTGTATTATAGTTGGAGCTTCGGATGAATAACAATATGAATTAGCGCCGCAGCGTTAAGAGGACTTGTCACCAAATATTAAGCGAGGGCTTGAGATTCGAACATAGTACTCCATACGCTACAACTGCTACCTTTCTCCCTGTTCGTGCGATTATTGCTATGCTTTGACATATCT
This sequence comes from Ascocoryne sarcoides NRRL 50072, assembly GCA_000328965.1. Classification (NCBI taxonomy): domain Eukaryota; kingdom Fungi; phylum Ascomycota; class Leotiomycetes; order Helotiales; family Gelatinodiscaceae; genus Ascocoryne; species Ascocoryne sarcoides. The sequence goes on from KB205942.1 coordinate 1,260,691, forward strand.
ATGGAGGAGCTATACTGCACAGGAGAATAATATCTCGGCTCCTCTGGTCTGCCACCCTTTCAGAAACCTAGAAAGTCATCTGTTGATAAAGGTATGATTTAATTACTAATATAGTTATTAATGTAGTAGGAGAGACATGTTTAGGAAAGGAAGGTCTATTTGCTATAATTCTATCGGGGAGTGAAATAGTAACAAATATAAGTGAATGATTTCCTTTTATGAGATAGATAGGATAAGTGAATAATTCAATAAGCTGAACAGTAAGGTTCACCTCGCTAAAAGTTAAAGCCCAATGACCTACCCGCCATATGATACTTAGCGAACCAACCAGGACGAATTATATATTTAGCTGTGGGGCAGCCTCAACTTCATCTGCTGCCTGCTCTTCCGTGGCTCTTCAATGTTATTTCAGGCTTTCATCAACAACTCGATTCTTTTTACATCAAGAATAATCTCAAGATGAAAATCGAACATCCAGTCCCCTTTCATTATCAAGAATTTCAATCTCAGAACCGCTATGGAGAGGCTGGCATAGTCAATGCTCACTTGGACCCCGCGTTGAAATCCAATGGCCCGGTCATGCCAGAGAACCCCCAGTTCCAGAGAAGCACTGAACAGAGTCCTTATGATGACGAGATCAATATTGACCGTCAGCATGAGGATGATCAATTGCCTGATTATGAACGCGAGTTTTGTAAGGCTAGTACTCATACCACATCTCACGGCCCAAAGGTTTGGCAAGTTAAAGGTCTTTATCTCAAACTCAGTGCTCTGGAAGCTACAGTTGCTATCAAAAGAGGCATCTTTACCTTTGATGACTTAGAAATGCAAGCATTCCAAAACTCTCTTAATCATCCATCTTGATCCTAACTCTTCTCCAGATACGACGCCTCTGCCGAAGAACCCGTTAACGAAGAGCCCGCTGAGAAAGGGCCTTCCGATCCCATAACCGGTGCTTTATCAGCGGCATTTGGTGCAGCTGGGACCATCGTGCAGCGTGCAGGGGATTATCCTATCTTAATCTCTAAAGTTCTCGAGGCAAAGGAGTCTGACCAGGCTCGCAACGAGATTGCGGGTTTTGCAAAAGACCCTTTAACGGGTGTGAGCGGAATCGTTGGTGCTGCAGTCAAAGCTCCAATGGACATCACTCATAATGTAGCACGAGGCTTTCACAACCTGCCTGAAATGTATGGTGATGAAACGGTGCGGCCGTTAGATAAAGTCACTGGTGTGCAAAGTGGGCTTGAGGCTGCCGGAAAGGTGAGTTGTTTTGGATTTTAAATTATTCGCATAAATGTCTCGATTCGACACTATCTTTGTGTTAGTCATTAATAACAATGATATAGGGTTTTGCATTTGGTCTCTGGGATGGCATATCGGGGCTTGTCACTCAGCCTTACGAGGGGGCCAAGAAGGGTGGATTCATGGGCGGACTCGTAGGCTTTGGGAAGGGGATTGGTGGTGCTGTTCTTAAACCTGCATCTGGTAAGGAGCAATAGGCCGAGTAGTTCATGAATCAGGCCAAAAACTTACACCGTATCTTAGGCGCTGTGGGTCTGCCCGGATATGCCTTTAAGGGAATCTACGAAGAGATTCGGAGGTCACAGGAGCCAGATAAACAAAATGAGAAAGCCAAGTCTAGGGAAGAACGAATGATACAGGGGTTTGAGGAGTGGGACAAGGCTTCAGAAGAGTTACGAAACGACATTTACTTGATGATCACGAGAGAGATTGAAGACATTGAAACGATGAATTTTTAGGCAAGTAGGTCAACGCGGAAGGAGCATTCTCTACGTTGATTATCAGCTCATAATACATCCTAAGGGTTAGCGTTCTGAATAGTCCCATCACGCAATTTGCCACCGAAGGTAACCTCACTCTAGTTGATCTCCTAAATTTGAACAGGCCTACTCAAGCAACCCAAAGTAATTACAGAGATGGAGTGTCTGCAAACGCGTTACTCTGAGCGAGAGCCCTCTCACCACTCGCACCGCCCAACAAGATAACCGTCTCCCTGATATGCTTGTTCTCATCTGATGATATTTTAACCTCAACCGCGCCCAGGTTTTGTTCTAGATACTGAATCCTCTTTGTACCCGGAATAGGCAAAAAGTCTGGCCCTTGGGCCATGATCCAAGCGAGAACAGCTTGAGCCGGTGTGCAACCTTTCCGAGCAGCCAAATCCTCGAAGATCTTTGCAAGTTTTAGATTTTTAGTAAAGTTTTCAGGACTGAACCGTGGGTGCAGGCGACGGAAATCTGTTTCTTCAAAGTCATCTAGTGATTTGTATCTGCCGGTCAAAAATCCTCTACCGAGCGGCGAGTAGGCCACAATTGCAACGCCAAGCTCTCGGCATGTGTTTAGCAGGTTGGTACCTGCGTCACCCTCGATATCTAATGCCCATGGACTGTATTCGATCTGGACTGCCGAGATGGGATGTATGGCATGTGCACGTCGGAGTGTGTTTGAAGAACATTCTGATAACCCAAAGTGTTTGATCTTTCCTTCTCTATCCATTTCGTAATCAGTATCATTCCCATGCAGAAATGTATATGTTGGTTTCACTCACTTTTGAAGCTCGACTAAGGCCTCCATAGTCTTCTCAACGGGTGTAACACTGTCAAATCGATGGATGTAAAAGAGGTCGACGGAATCAACTTGCAACTTGTTCAAACTTTCTTTACAAGACTCTCGACAGTTTTCTGGTGAACTGTCGTTGAAGTATTTAAACGTGCCATCGTCTTCCCTTTTCGTTTTGGTGCCAAACTTGGTAGCGAGGAAGATGTCCTGGCGTCGCTCTGGGTGCTTCATAAACCAGTTGCCGATCAAGACTTCGCTGTCTCCGTACCCTGCAGCGGTATCCCAGAATGTGGCACCCAATTCCCAGGCTCGGTCTAGAATTTTATAACGTTCTTCGTCTGGACTTCTTTGTGTTAGGATACAGGTATATCGCGTCTAGAATGGTATCTACTTACGGAACTTTGCCGTAGGCAAAACTGAGCTCCATGAGTCCGAAGCCGGGGCAGGGAACTTGAGGTCCAGCTTTTCCCAACTGGCGAGTTGGAAGTTTTTGCAATGGAGACATTTTGGTGATGGGATCGCTTGGGTAGAGTAGAGTTTAAGCATGAAAAGAGTTAGAAAGAGCGAGGATGCTGTGAGAAGGAGAGTTATTTCACTGGCTTATTTATATGCCAGTCTCTAGTACAAAAGATGCTGGCATTGGCCAAAAATGTTAGAGGATTTCCCCTCTTCTTGCTTATGAGAAGATCCTAAGAGTTCAGGATCAGGTGTGGTTAGGGATTTGAGCGGACAGGCAACCTTAATTCCGAGATCTCTACATATCTCCGAAACTACACGACCGTCCGCTACTTACTCCGCGAAGAAATTCAGATATTCGATGCAGTGCATATCGAAAGCTTATTCAGAGACCTAAAGAGGTTTTAGGAAGGCCCGAAAGAACCTAGCGAACTGCCATTTGCGTGTGGCAACACAACACTTCAACGTTGTAGACTCTCCCAGAGCGCCTCCGGCCTGTCAACGAGGACAAAGTGATTACAGTCCCCATCAATGATTCGCAAATCAATCTTATCCTTTTGCTCTGCATTATTGTCTGCCAGCTTCTGCATAATCCTGACTAACACGGCACATCCTTCAATACAATCGGGAATAGTCTGTCTCGTACTGAGTCCACCAATCCTTTTCACCCCAGACGAACCAAGTAATTCCCTTAAGGCCGCTCTCAAGTAATCTAGCCCCTCCTCTGTTTTTGAAGTAGCTGCTAGCACATACTTTCCCATTGGCCCCGTTTCAATTGTCGGTGCCACAAAATCCATAAAACCCTTTTCATCTACTAGCGCCTTGCCCGCCTCAAAAACCATACCATCCTCCTTTATTCCCTCTGCCATGTCCCGAAACACTTTCTCGGGGTAATCAAAGAATGCAGTTACCTGCTTCAAAGAACGTACAAACATGTCAGCGGGAGATTTCCATTCCCCGGCCGTCCTTTGACTCAGCGTCGATGCTGAAGGCGAGCTTCCGAAAACTAGGCTAGCAGGTGGCTCGAAGAATATGATCTCGCTGATCTGGTTATGGAGAACAATTTCCTCGGTTGGCGGCAGTAAACCGGCAGAGAGAAGATGATATGAAGAGAGTATGCTGCATGCTCCTAAAGACCAAGAGATGAGCTTGATGCTGGAATTTGGATGGCTTAGGAGAGCGAGTTTAGAGATGTAAGCTGCGAGAACGGCGGCTAAATCGTTTCCTAAACATGTCCGCAGCTTATCCGGCAAATAATCTTCAGCGTTGAATGGTGAGCTTCCGCTGTAACCTCTCGTGCTGTGGGCAAGGAGACGTGAAGCCGGAGGTGTTGACTCGAGCATCTTCTCCCATATTCCTAGAATTCATATTAGAACCTTGATACTTATAAGATGGTAGCTGATAAAGTTAGGAACTTGCGGTGGTTGAAAATTGCGCCGTGGATTAGGATATATGTCGTATATGGACAATCTGAAGAAGGTGCTCCAGAGTCAAAATAGGCGAATCTAGAAGTGGCGGAGATCTCAAGGGTGTTTGGCAATGCGAGTTCCATTTTTTAAAATTCGTAAAGCACCTGAAATATATTTAATGCTTCCGAGCAAAGGAAAAAGAGAAGATCAAGTTATATGAATAGGACCGGAGTCGGAACAGGAGAATCGGGACCGGAAACGGACTTAAACTAATTGCCTAAGTCACATATCGTCTAAGGATCTAAGAAACCCTCATATTACAGTTCACGAGTATTCGAACACAGAAGAACAAAAATAGTACGACTACAGGATAAGAAACAGAGGCATCATAACTTCAATACTGACCTTGAGTAGGAGCATTTTCAAGCGAAGGGGGTGGCCCGAGCTTGAGGAGTTAAATTCGATTGATTATTGGTCACAAAAGGAGAGAGCGCTTCTTATATAGCTAGCTAAGCTGCAAAAGGAATATCTCTAGCTCTCTCAACCAGAAAACTTGCTGTAATTTAGCTCCTGGCCGCGGGAGGAGGCCTACGTCTACTGTATCAAGTCAAACACTTTCTAATCACTCACTGGTCAAATTGTCTCGAAGGCATATCCTTCATTTCCCCATACTCAAACTTCCCACTCTTCTCATGAATCTTATCTGCATCACCACTGCAGTTTTACTAGAAACCAACTTTGGTGTGAACTATATATAGCGCCGTTTGGGCACCCACCATCTTAAGCTCTCTTATTCAAAAGCTTTCTGCCCTCTGCCCCCTTCAGTTCTAGTTCTAGCATCGGCATATAATCCCTAACTTTGATTCCATATTGATGCTTTTTCTTACACGAAGATTTCTAAAAAAAGAAAAGTAAGTACCCCTACTTCGAATTTCAACTCTCAGTGACAAAAAACAAAATGCAAAGGGAAAGACATTTTTTAATGCAGTGATTAAAATTCGTAATTTCGAACTACATCAAAACGTTCATTCCATGATTCACCATACAAGCCTTCTTTTTCGCCTTTGAAATTGTGAACTAACTAACCATGTATACAGCCTCATAACCTCTCCCTCGAAGACCCTACCTTACGAATATATTTTTAAGCTATGCTTTCAACACTAAATATATGCTCACCTCTTTATTGCAACAGTTATAAACGAATTTTGAAATGCTTGTCTTGTTTTTTCTAGTTGCTATCCTAGGTCTACACATGTGAAGGGAATGTGTAGTATAAAGACTCAGTTCTAACCGAGGGCAGTCAGCCCACGTGACAATCATATTTAACATTCAGAATTAGGAAGCAGCAATGAGTATAAAAGGGTAGTTGACGTTGACAAACCCGTTTTAAACACAAATTTATTTTTCTACTTCTAGAACAAGAACAAGACCACTTCAGCCCGCCCATCTATAGGCAGACAGTTAACAGTGGACGAACAAACGTTCACTTCCTTAACATCACAACACCACGACACTACAACCTGTCGTTACCACACAAGTTTATATCTATCGCTTCCCCATTCTCGTCTTACTTTTTCCCTTAGAACTCCCTGAAGTCTTCGCACCATGACATTAGCAGCTATAACCTTTCCCAAATTCGGCCTTCTGACTTCAGAGCTTCGTTGCATGATTTGGCGGAATATTCTTCCAGGCCCTCGGATAGTTCCTGTGCACTATGAAAAGGGGAGTTGCAACTATAACCCTTGTAATCCTCCCCCGACTATTCTTCAGATCCACCAAGAATCCCGTCTGGAAGGCCTCAAGATATACCACGAGCTATGCCTTGGTCCCTTGACCGTGACTGGTTGCTATGTGAATCTGTCCGTAGATACGGTATACTTCACAGCGATGTGGAGGATCCAGACGACAGTGTTGCTGATCCCGTCAGCCTTGGACAAGTCTCACGAGGAGCGCTCTTTCTGGAACTACTCGCAGATCCGAATTTTAATGTCGGTAATGGAAGCTCGTTGGTACTACTTCATTCGATGGTCATTCTTAATGACCTGCTCGAAAGTCCTGATGTAGAGCAACTATTCGACTGCCTTCACCTTTGCTTCTTACTATGGACTGTCCTTTACCCTATATACCGAAGTTATCGCCATCCACTTACTTCGAGAGTTAAGAAATTTTGTATCGTTTACGAACGGGGCGACGGCCCCTTGAACGGTGGTCTTAAACTTGAGAAGGTCGTGGTCCAGGCTGAGACACTAGTGGCTTCGGGCTTGGTCGAGCCGCCACTCCATCCACAGGACAAAATAACAATTGCAATACTGCGTGCTTTCACTGCTCAGTGACATGGAGAGTGGACTCCCTGCTGTCTTAAACCTCGATTTCAACGTGGGTATTTTAAAAAGAGGTTGAAAAGAGTTAGACTGGCCTTCTTAAACGCTTAGAAACTTGTCTAGGATATTGGAGAGATAGCAGAATAATGGGGTTCTGTAGATGAAGATCATATATTATCGAATTTAGGGACTTGTGGCCAATGTTAGTTAATATCTAGGCTGGCGCTAGGGGCGATTAAGTGTTATGTGGTGGAGGGGTTGGTAGATTAGGACTTTTCAAAGGCGACGTTTATGGGAATGTTGGAGTTTTTGGCTGTGGAGGCGGTGGAGACGTTAGAGAGCGTGATATTAGACAGAGGAGAAGTTGATAGAGGTATTCCCTTGTTAAGGGCTAGATGGGTTCAGGGTAATGCGGGGTAAAATGTTATACCTCCGTAGAGTGTGTTGAGATGGTTTGAGCTAGCTTTGATGTGCGCTTGACAGTCAGCACTAATGACTAGCGCACATCTAGAATTTCTGATCAAAGGGTATCTAAATTTGCTTTGACAGTAGAAATACCAAGCTCTGGCGAATATAGAGTTGTTAAATGCCTCAGAGTTTCAACAAGAAAACGCTGAGACTGGTAAAGGGCCACTAAGGGCCTTTGTCACGTATAGACATGACGCAGGACTCTTATAACTCTAGAACAGAGCATCGAGATCTAAATTTAAGGTATATTTGCTTGATCCCGCTTTACTCAAATACTAATCTAAAAGCAGGAGGCTATTAAAACTCAAAGTGGCTTCGTGCTAGTCACGTGCGGCACACTAGGGTCTTCAAATTGTCCCAAGGATATATACTCTTTAGTTTGACCACTGAAGATAGAGAAAGGAGAAAATTCGAAGCAATACGTTCATAGGTTTGTGAGTTTCTTCTTCTTAAGATTATGTTCACTCCTATAACGCTTTTGAGTTTTAGCATTTCGGCCTCACAAGCAAGTCTGAAGTCCCAGATTAGCTTGGACATTCAGCTCTTGCTTTGAATATTAGCCTATGAGTAAGGGCTGGAACTTGAGCAGTAGAATGCAAATTCTTCATTCTTTTTAGGAGTTTGTTTCCAATGCTAAGAGAGAAAGAAGCGACTTTAAGGTTTCCGTGACTTTTCCAGCCAGTCTAGAGAAAGCAAATGTATCTTTGGCAAGTTAGAAATCTCTCCCTCTCTCCCTCTCTCCAAAACTCGAAAGTAAACAAAACCTCCGGCTTTTTATGTCTACATGACCTATTTACTACACCACGGGCTATCCACACGTAAGCTGGTTGGCTGTGATTTGAAGGTGGGAAGTTTGTTGATAGTGGGGTATTATATGTAACAAACACATCACTCAGCTCGACGATAGGATAGGTTTGCACATACATGCTTGCTTAGCATCCAACGTAACCCCCCTCCTCCCCCCGCTATGATCCCGGGCTTGTCTCTCCAGAACCCTTTCATCGACTAAATATCCCCAGCTTCTCGGAGCTTTCTTCTCCCAAACCCCAAGGTTCGAGCAGCCATCTCCAAGTGCCCTCTACTCTGGTACCTCGCCTTGGGAAGCAAGGTGAAGCCTGACAGGAGCCTTTCGAGTCGGACCGCTCGTCCACCCCCCGCAATTAAGCGAGTCCCGGAGGTCACGGCTTTGGCCGGATTGGGTCTAACAACACCGTCACCTCTCACGCACATCAGGTGAGAAAACAGAGCCTTTTATTCGACCGGCCCGAACTTTAAAATCCTGCTGCAGAGTTTTTCGATGCCAATCGCCCTGGGTCGCCTCCGTTGTTGGGCAACGATACGGCTTGCGGCGTTTAATGGGGATTTTATGGCATGTCAGCATTGAGCATGCCCATGTGGTGTCATGGCGTCATACGATAACATGCCCGATAGCCGATTCTGGGCTCCACTGCATGAATTCACAGATATACTTAAACATTTCAGTACATCGCTCTTCTGCAAACACAAATCCCCAAAACACCACCATCAAATAATAAGCCTTTGATAGAAAATCTTCTTCACCATGGCTACCGCAACCGCAGATTTCGGGATCGACGTCCTGGCGAGATACAAGCCAGTCGCTCTCGATGCCTCCAACCCCAAGCTCACCCCACAACAAAAGAGCGATCTCTTATCTAACATCACCCTCCTCAGAGATACAATCATCTACTTCACAGCCTCCGGCGCAGCCAGAGGTGTCGGCGGCCACTCTGGAGGCCCATACGACACGGTCCCAGAAGTGTGTATCCTCGAAGCTCTTTTCCAAGGCTCCGCCGATAAATATATCCCCGTGGTGTACGACGAGTCTGGACACAGAGTCGCCACCCAGTACCTTCTGAGCGCCCTTCACGGACACATTGCTTTCGAGCATCTTCTCCATTACCGTGAGGTTAACTCCAAGTTACCCGGCCACCCAGAACTCGGCCTTACCCCCGGCATTGCATTCAGTTCCGGACGTCTTGGGCATCTCTGGTCCTTCTTGAACGGAGTGTGCATTGCAAACCCCAAGAAGACCGTCTTCATGCTTGGTTCCGATGGAGCCCAGCAAGAGGGAGACGACAACGAAGCTGCTCGCCTCGCTGTTGCACAGGACTTGAACATCAAGCTCGTGATCGACGACAACAATGTCACGATTGCTGGCCATCCTTCCGATTACCTCAAGGGGTACTCTGTTGGAGGTACCTTGAAAGGACACGGAATGAAGGTTTTCGAAGTCAATGGAGAGGATGTTGAGGAACTTTACACTGCCATCGCCAGCTCCGTCACCCATAACGGCCCAACCGCTGTTATCTGCAAGCGAAACATGGTTCCAGGCATCAAGGGCCTAGAAGGTGCTTGCAACGCCCATGATGTTATCTCGGTGAAGAATGCCGTCCAGTATCTTACCGACCGTGGATACACCCGTGCCGTTGAGAAATTGCAGGCCATCTCACCCGCCCCGGTGTCATATACTTTCACCGGCTCCAACAAAGTCAAGGTCGCTAACCGAACTGTCTTTGGCGAGGCTGTCGTGACAGTTCTATCAAAGCTGTCAAAGGCTGAGGCACAAAACAGGGTTCTCGTTGTCGACTCTGATCTCGAGGGCTCCACTGGCCTCAGTGTCATCCACAAGAACCGCCCAGAAGTTTTCCTTCCCTCCGGAATCATGGAGCGTGGCAACTTCTCTGCAGCCGCTGGTTTCGGTTCTACAAAAGAGAGAGTCGGTATCTTCTCTACCTTCTCTGCATTCGCTGAGATGATCATCTCCGAAATTACAATGGCCAGATTGAACAATGCCAATGTCATTTGCCACTTTTCTCACTCCGGTTAGTCTTCACTTATTCTTTTGCCCACCTTTTTTCCCCTAGAAACAGAGAGCTTTAAGAAATATTTTATTGCTCTCGTCTGCTAGAACCTTTCATGAAAATAAATACTAATGAGCTTTGATCAGGTGTCGATGATATGGCTGATAACACATGCCATTTCGGAATCAACACTTTCTTTACTGATAACGGACTTCCCGAGGGTGACTTGACGAGACTTTACTTCCCAGCAGACGCCAACCAAATGAGAGCAGTCGTTAGCAAGGTCTTCTGGGACCAGGGTATCCGTCTGATTCTTTCCACCCGTTCCAAATGTCCTCAAATCCTCAAGGAGAACAGCGAGGAGCTGTTCTACGGAGAGGGATACGAGTTCACCCAGGGCAAGGACGAGTTTATCCGTGTCGGTACGGCAGGTTACGTTGTCGCTTACGGCGAGTTGGTCTATCGCGCACTGGATGCCGTTGACAGACTCCGTGCCCAAGGTGTCGATGTCGGTCTTATCAACAAGACCACCCTGAACGTCGTCGATGAGGATGCCATTCGCAAGTACGGAGCTGCACCTTTCGTCTTGGTCGTGGAATCCCTCAACCAGAAGACTGGTTTGGGATCGAAGATGGGTTCTTGGTTGTTGGAGAGGCAACTCACCCCCAAGTTCAAGTACGTGGGTACCGCGAGGGAGGGATGTGGTGGCTTAGGCGAGCAGATCTTCCACCAGCACCTGGACCCCGAGAGTATTACAAAGGCGATCCGGAGCCTGCAATGATTAACTCATTGTGGTTCTGGAAGCGATTCCGAGGATTTTCTAATCCTTTGAAGAAATGTTCCTGTGGAAAGCTGTTTTCAGCTATCCCGATCACATGCGCGTTCTAACGACTTATCGCTTTTCATAGAAAAATAATATAGAGTAAGAAGAGACTTACATTTGTCCTTTGGCTTTGTTGACTTGTGTGCACCTATAAATCTGTATTATGACTTGCTTAAAACAGAGCTTATTCTTAGGCTTGTTGCTATCTGCATTTAACTTAGAACGCAACGCCTCCTTCTAGATTTGAAGCCTGAGGCTTGCTAGTAGTTCCCCGCAGAAAAGCTCTAGCGATTTATATGAACTACTTGTATAGAGTATCCTTTTTTCTTACCGAGAACTGAATTTTGTCGAGCCATTGGATTTTAAAAAGCCTGTGCTATATTGCGAAGAGAATTAATCACCTTGTTAACGCCCAAGATACCTCAACTCAAAAAAAAGTCTCAGAGTATAGAAACCTTAGAAATATATGCGAAAGTAGGAGTAACCGAGTACAGAGTTTCGCTTGAAATTCCCTGGAGCGATATTAACATGTCAAACAAAGAAAACGATGTGAAATTGGATGACCGCAGTGTATATTCATACCTAATCTACCTACCCATCCCATAAATATGCAGTCTTATTCACACAAATAACCACCCGAAGCCATGTTTGCCATGGAATACTTTGAAAAGAAAGAGATCCACCGACCAATGAATAAAGCCATGACGTTTCCTTCAACTAGCCCACGCTCCCAAGCCCATACCAACAATGCATCCAAACTCCATTTGCCCTTAAAATCAAAGCCAAACCCAACGGCTCAAGGCACAAAAATCCTGCTAAAGCTCACCACATCCCTGCGACAACAAACACACTTATCGAAGTTGTTCATCGCAAGTGTGACTCTACACTCATCGCACAAGCTCAAACACCTACACGGCCATACAATGATACTCCTGGGGCTACTCTGGCAGACTACGCATTGCGGGCCACCCTCACCCATTCCGCTTGCACCAGTCGCCCAAGACTTAGATTCCACGGACCCCGCACCAGCTGTAGATTCTTTGAAGCCGCGACGAGAGATGATCAGGTATTCAAGGATCTGAGCTTCCTCTTCTGGTGTCAACTTACCGGACGGCGACGAGGACTTGAAGTTAGGAGGCCGATGTAGTGTCGAGGTCAGGACCTTGGCTCGCTCACGTTGCATCAGGATGCGGTATCGAGAGCGGGTAACTATTTGGTTACTAGATAGATGAGCCGATAGCGCTTCTGCTTCCGCTCGTTGTTCCGGAGTCTTGGGATGCAACAGTTGTGCCAAGTCAGCAGAACTAAGAGGTGTGTCCAGAAACGGGGATTCCTCGCGGGAGAAAGCCGGGGATCGCAGGGTTGGAGTTCGTGAGCCATCATTTTCGTCCGACCCCCAGTCCTGCTCATCATCTACTGTGGCTGAGAAAGACATAACGCTGGTAGTGTCTTCGTTGGCCTCTTCATGTTCAGGGTCAAAGTCTCCGCTGTTGTCAACACCACCCCACCAACCACCCCCAAGCCACCAGTTATATAGCTTTGCATCCAGCATCTTCTCATCGGTGTCATTCCATCCACCGTTCTGAAGTTTGTTTCTCATTTCCTCCTCAATATCGACGTTCCCATCCTTCGGCAAGCTAAAGTTTCCATCAACATTTAATAGCCATGGGGCTAGCATATCTTTCTCCTTGTTAAGTTTGGCTTTCTCAAGTTGCCCAGCCTTAGGCTTTTTTACCAACCACACAAGCAACCGTGGACGAGTATGAATACCTGCACCTGCGAGAGCTTTCAGAACCAGTGAAGCCCACCAACTCAAAAGTAGTTTAATGATCCCGATGAAAAACTCCACAGCCATTATCCACCTCCCACTCCGTTCTGTCGCGCCCACGCCTGTTCCGCCGACGCCCCCAATCTGATGGCGCCTGTGTCCCATCTTTGCTGCTTTTTTTGCAGTCATTTCCTTCGCATATCCACTAGTTGAGCTTCGTAGTGGATCCATTGGCTCATTTGATGCCGCCACAAGCCCAACACTATCAGCAAGCCCAGAATCAGAATTCTGCAACTTGAATGTTGGACCGAGCCATTGTGCACCAACATCTTCCATCTCCTGCAACCGCTCTTCCTCTAACCAAGTTCTTTCTCTGATGCTGACTTGGCGGCTTTCATTCAAATAGACTGCCTCACTTGCTATTGTCATGACAGAGAATCCAGTCTTCAAAAGAGCAGTATAGAAATCCATATGCAAGGAAAGTCGAACGGTTGATAATGGGACATTCGCCTGCATGTTTTGGTGTGCAGCTACAAGCCTTCGCCAAAAGGTTCTTTGTGACGAGAGTGCAGATTCTTGGTCATCAATAACATCGACGCCTTCCACTACAGGCGGCGGCGCCAATGCAGACAAAATCAAGGCAGCTCCATAAATAATAGAGCACACGACAATACCGCACAAAACGAGCATATGAGGTATAAAACCTACGATACACACTGTTGGGAACCGCAGAAGGCTCTGATTAGGCAAGTCGTCGATTGAAAAGGTCCAGATGCTCCAGAAAATTGCGGCCATGAAGGAAAGCCCCCAAAATCCGGTGTTCAGGAGCCTACCCTTTCCTTGGAGGTTGAATATTGCGAGGATGTGGCTTGTGACGTGGTTCATGGTTGATATGAAACTAACGAGAAGGACTTCAGGTGTGGTGTTGACTTTTTGCATGATCATTGATCGAGTGATCGCAATTTGAGTTGCCTCTGCACTAGAATTTGACCACGATTTTGCCGTTTTAGTTGTTCCAAAACCGGTGAACCCTATGCTATTCCCTATAGCTGCTTCAGCCTCAGCAAATGCTAGAGAATGCTCGAAGAGAGTCATCCCAGTCTCAGCTGCTATTGTCCGGCCTTGAACCGCACAAGAAATCGTTTCTATAAACTGACTGAAGGAGAAAGCCTTAAACAGTGGCCATAGGCGTGATAAGGATCCCGTCAGGTTAAGCTTTGGCATCTTGCCATCTGGTTGGAGCTTCGCAATTTCTTCGTCAAACGAAGGAGCTATCATATTCACGGCTATACATGATTCTTCATCTGAAGCCCCAAATAAAAGCGTGGAGCTCAATTCATGCAAAAAGCCCCCATCCTGAACAAACAGAAATTCTGAAGACTTAGAGGCGTTTCCCCATCGAAGCATAGCGAACTCCGGAGAAGTTTGACATTGCATTGACTGGAGTAAAACTCGGCATTCCAGTAAGAGTAATACGATAGGAGTAAGCCGTAGTATAAACCGAAGTTTCCATGGTAGGGACAGGCTCCGTCTCGTTGAACCATAGACATAGGTCCTGTTTAGAACGATTGCCATAATTATACACCCCAGGGCCCATTTGCTGGTTGCGTATGTGAATACACTTCCCAAACTTCGGATACCCTCCATTGTGAATCGAGATGATATCCCCGCGGCCGTTTGCTCGTCGACCTCAACCAGTATTTGTGTTCCGGCCTGTATAGCTTCTGTTGCCCCGCCACCTCCAGCAGCGGCAGCCGTAGTCATTGCATCAAATGCAGCAGCAGCACCTCCAGTCGCTTCTGGTATCATCCGCTGGCCTAATCTTACGCCAAACAGGGTGTCCACAGCTTCAGGCACCGAAAAGAAGTTCCCCAGCTTCAAGAACATTCGGGGCCCTGCGAGCGCAAGATCTCTGGCGGAAGGCACATATTGTGTAGCGTTGAAGTTTGTCCAATTCCAAGACCCAAGGTCAAACTTGGTGGCATGCTCTATTGCTGCTGCTGCCATGGTTTGTTGTCTGTTGGGAGAAATCGGGATCGAATGATTTGGTGGAGGTCGGAAGGGAAGTTGGTTGGGATTTGGATATTATATCCGACCGTGGCACTCATCGAATGATTAAGGAAGTGCCATGGCGCATCTCATAGAAGATGAGGTGAAGGGGATCGAAAAGCCCTTCGCATTTGAGTGTAGCTTTGTCGCTGTGTTTGTACTCTGAGAGAGTTCTGAAGATGATGCAAGACAAGATAGCAGCCACCAGAGCTAGTTGGTTCCCCACATCAACCGGTCTCTCGGCGCTCCGCGAAACCAGGTTCCACGGGGCTCACATGTCAAGAGGGTCACAACGTGAATTATCTACACCAACAAGAGCACTTGGCTACAATGGAGAATATTGGATGGGTATCATGGTTGTATTGGCAAAATAATCATACAGGATGTCATGAATCTAAGTCTCGTGATAGAAACAAATGGCAGGTCTCCCGATACTCCCTACATCCCACCCCACTCAATGCAGAACGTCCGGACTCTTGGTGGTGCAGCTTCTGGCTCTTGATTCTTATTTTCGCCTCCAATGAGGAATCCCTTCTTAACAGCCGTACCTAATCGACCCCCGCCGACTAAATCGAGCAGGGGAATTTCTTCCTCGTACTCGAAGCTGGTGGCTAAGAAGTGACTGTGGAAGCGCAATGGGTCTCCAGGGTAAACATTATAGTTGCATCCGAATCGCAGGCCAGGCATCGCATAATAACCCTTGGAGTGTAAATGCTTGAACAGGGCATAAGATGAAGGGACGGGAGGGTCTGGTTGTTGGGTAGGGTTTTGTGGCAAGGAGGAAGTGGCATAGCTGGTAGTTGGGGTGATGGCATAAGGTTTGGAAGATTCAACAGCACTGCCAGATGGAGACTCAGGACGTTCGTCACCAAAAAGCGATGGTTCCTCGGCATCATCCGGAATATTTGGGGTATGATTTAATGAGATATTTGTATCGTCGGCTCCTAGTAGGTCTGAAGAGCTGGGTTCAGAGCTCGCTGCCCGTTTCTTAGCAGCGGCTGCCTTGAGGGCATTGCGAACGGCTTCAGTGCCTAGCGCACGCTCACTCTTCTGCCGTGCGCTAGCCTGCGCAGCATTTCTTGCCTTGAGTCCTTCTGCTCGGAGAGAACCCAGATAGCGCTCTCTGTCTGCACCCTGGAAGGTATTGAATCTCTCCTTGTGCCAAGCGGTATCGTTCACGACATATGCAACTTCCTTTTCAACTAGCAGCTTTGCTTCCTCTGGCATAAGTTCGAGGGGAAGACCCATGAACACATTCTGTTGTGGTGCTTGTGGAATGCCTCCAATGAGCGAGCCACAGATGTGGTGAGTTCTGCGAAGGTAAGTTACGACATTGACGTCGAATAGCAAATATCGGCCCGCGATCAATGAGATCGGGATGGGCTCCGAAACAAGTTCAGAAGGGTGCGCCATAGTTCTAGATCTTAGCCGCAGGCTGAAGACAGTTCCTATAGGATCCAAGTTAGCATTGAATCTTTCATGAAGTTGAAGGTAGCTAGTTCTTGTGGAAGAATCCGATCATAAATTAAAACATTTTGAAACATCATGTCCAGATAAATCTGGTTGTCAGGGGATTGACAGATCATTTTTATAATCATTTCGGAATGAACGAAAAATAAAGAAAATATTGGGATTCTTACCAGTTGCACTTGAATGTTCGGTCTTGTAGGATGAGAAGAGAGGAACTTTCTGGCGCAAGAATATCTTTTGAATGATTTTGTCTACGCTAATTTAGCGCGTTCTGTCGACGCCTTTCCCTTTTGGGAAAGCGGTGGACCGCAAGCTCACCTCACCTCACTGCAGAGAGCTGGAATTCCAACACAACAATTTCTAGAGTAGAAATTCGTGGAGAATACTTTCAGTAAACATTTTCTCTGCAAAACAGTTTGTTCCATAGGAGGGAAGAAGATGGCTTCGTCAGAATTATGGATTCTTGGCATACTCCTTGTCACCCCCATGGTATTATTCATAGGTATGTCACCCTTTACTCTCTATGTACGATATCGTACAATGCAATATTATGCTAATACATTCTTTAGCATGGCTCGTATTCTCTTCTTGCCTTGGAGACAACTTCCGCAACCGAGTATCAAATAGCAGCTTAAATCCTCGTCAAGCTACCTTCGATCGAAACTATCTCAGAACAGTCACTTCCAATGGCCACAGCTGGAATCAAATCGAGATGGACGATATGCTTGGAGAAAGTCCACGAAGCTCTACTGATTCTCGTACCCGATGAGATTTTCCTTTAACGCCAACGCTATGCTATCCCTATCTCCCCTCCGAGACTCAGAACTCGATGTCACCCTTCGTAGCCTTCCCATGATCATGCTCGGTCCCACCTTTCTGCACTTCCAAATCCCCATCAACAGGAGGCAAGCTGTACGGCTTAATGACTAGACCCTTTCTCCTACTCAGCGTGAAAGCAAGATCATTACCAAATCCGCTTGCTTCTCCGCCACCGCCTCCCTTCTCGTGGAAGATAGGTAGCCGATGAACCCTCAACATTCCTTGAGGGGGCTCTTCTTGAACCGTCATTGCTGGAGTTTTTTTCGTTACTATAGCGGTAGAAGGGAACGGGGCAAGTTCGAGCACGCCATCACTTAGAAGCTCCATCCAGCGCGTGAGGCCCGTACTGCGAGGATAGAGGGTCAGGGGGAGCGTGACCATTGCCGTGAGCTGCGTAGGATATCTTCTGAGAAGCGCTCTAAGACCATGGAAAAATTGGAGCAGGTGCTCTGGTTTTGATGACTCAGGTGAGTATAATGCTGGAGATAGAAGATTTGGAATGACAACTCGATGAATAGTATCAGGGCTATTTGACAACTGAGTTGTTAGGTGTGTCAAGAAAGCCGTGAAAGGGGACACCGCAGCTTTGGAGTCTTTGAAGTCGAAATTTAGACTGCTTGAGGTAGGAACAAATCTCATGGTCGATGGTGAGGGAAGAATGAGATGTTTGCTGAGGTCGAAATCATGACAAAAGATCGCTGCTGGGGCTGAAGGACCTCCAGATCTAGTTGTTTGCGGTGTGTTTCTATCTGCAATGCAAAATATAGATTAGCTTCTAATTTATGAGGCGGACTATTTACAAGTACAGAGCACCCACCTCTTGCAGCCCCAAACTCTCCAAGCCTCTCATACCTCCAGGCAATCTTCATCTTTTGCTCCCCTTTCTCAGCCTCTTTCCCCTTTGACTTTCCTTCTCCAGATGTCAAACCAGGCAACTCTCTCCCCCAACCTTCATTCAAACCAAGAACATGAATGAAATGTCCTTGGACAACACCCTCTGCAGCATAATACTTCAATAAAGAACCTCCAAAATCAGTAGTTCCACTCTCCCCAATTAATAAAGAAGTTCCTAGAGCCAATCCCGCATGACTAGCCAGTAAAGAATCCAGTGACTGCGTTCCCGTAGAAGTCGTCAACCGTCCATCTAAGGGTGAAGGCCTGGTGCCTGGTAGTGAGCGCTTGACAGCCGCGGTTCCTCCTGAAACTCTCCTCTCATCACTTCTCCCCACTACAACGCGCCTCTCCTTTCTGAAGCTCATCTTTGCATGCCAGAAATAATCTTTATGTTGTTATTGAAGCGTATGAACTTTCCCAAATCAAAATGCAGCTGCTAAGAAATCTCCGCGGCTCTGCTCGGCTAAGGGGTAATCATCGGCACAGGCTCTTCAATTTTCCGTTCCGAGCTACCAAGCCGACAGCCACCCAAAATTCAATCGCAATAGTCCCCACCCAGAATTTGGTCCTGCAAAACAAAGCACAAGAACAAGAAGAAACCAGTACAGTATTCGATCCGCGCTTCCTCGATTACAGCAAGCAAATACTCGTTGATCCCAAACTCAAATCGGTCCCCTACGAATTCTACAAATCCACGTACCTTTCCTACCTTGAAGATCGCTTCGGCATGGCTTCCTCTGGCGACTCCCAACTCTTCGACGAGTCGTTCACCATCACCACAATCGACAACCAGAAATATGAGCGTGTGGCACGTCTCGGTGGGAGCTCAGCAGATAATCTCACTGTCATGACCTTGGATATCAATACCGAACTATACCCTTGCAACGTGGGCGAGACGATTCAATGCGTGATTGCCAATAGCTTGAGTTTGGACGGCACGAAGGATGATGGGAAAGGATGGAGGAATGCTGGACGGGATGGAGCTGGGGGAGAGACTACCTTGGCGAATATGTTTGATTATGTTTGTCACGGGAAGATCTATAAATTTGAAGATGGGGAGGATGGACAGACTATGTAAGTTTTGGAACACTTTGCAAGAGGCTTTTAGCTAACGTGAAATAGCAAAGTGTACATCTCGTTTGGGGGATTGCTGATGGCTTTGGAGGGACCGTATAAGAAGCTTACACCGTTGCGACAAGATTACGTCTACCTCCTGGTCAAGAAATGATCGATCCTACGCCTTCGGTTCTGCAATTTTGCGCTTCAAAGACCATTTATTGAATACGGGCATAATACACTTACAACCAATATGATGACGAACATATTAAGCATTCGAATGTTGCGCATTAAATGTTGTGGGATGTCCTCGAGAACTGGCTTTGAGAATGGTGGAATATTTTCCTTTTCTTCATGCATAGCGCGGATGTACCATAGTAAGAAGTGCGACGGCGTTTGGGACAGAAGCTATCAAAAGTTTACGGCGTTATGACATTTAGATACCATAAATACAGCCAGCTATACATAGCTACGGCTTGCGCAAGTTTGCTTGAACTTTCAAGAGATAGTCTATATCTTCCTCCGTAAAGTATTATACAAAATCTGGCTTTTAATTCATCCTAGTCTAGTATGCTACCTAAGTCGACTTCGCCTCCTGATGCGGACCCGGAAACTCCAACGTCCTATGCAACCTTCTATTAACCTCCGTCCACCCCTCCTTCTCCCCATCTAACATCCCCTTTCTCCCTAGAAAATCCAACATACACGCGGCACAATTCGGTTTAAACTCCGCCTTCTCCAGATGCTCCTTAACCTCTTCCACAGTCCATAGATAGAACTCATGCACCTCCCCATCATTGGGTGTCGGCTGCATGCCCTCCTCTAGCTTCAAATCATACACATATTGACACTCTGGCTGTATGGTTCCCACCTCTCCCCCGGCCTGCTTCTCCCTGATATAGACATAGGTCAACTGCCCCGCGGGCTCGATATTCCTCTTCACATACTCAGCATCTAGGCTAGCCTCCTCCCCCGCCTCGCGAACCACACATCCCAGCGGGTTCTCACCCGTAGCCATGCCGCCCGCGACTGTATTATCCAACATACCCGCATACGTCTGTTTCTTATAACTCCTTCTCGGGACCCATATCTTGATCCCATGCGATGAGTTCGGGGAAGGGGTATAAGCCGTCAAGTGTACGCCGTAAGTGACCACACCGAACAGGGTTGCGGCGCTGCGCTCGAGGCTGTATAGGAGTTCATTTTTGGGGCCGTAGACGGGGTATAGTTCGCTACGCCAACCGGAGAGGACTTCAAAAGTTCTGCCCGCGCGCCAGTGTTCGAGGGTGGAGGCTATTACAGCAGAGCGCTCCGTTTCGGTGGGAAGTTGGAAGGCAGAGAGGGTGCGGTCGGTATCATTGATAGATACTTCTCCCCGTATGGAGATGGGGACTTGAATGAGGGCTTCGACAACGGAGGGGAGGAGATAGCCTATTGGAGTGCTAGTTTTGCCCTCTTGCCAGACAAGGGTATAGAGCGTTGAGAACTGAGAGTTGTAGGCGTCGGTGTTGGGGTAGGGGAAACTTGTTTCAGTCAGTTTTGTTCTTTTGTAATATGTAATACCATAGATGTAGCGTATATGAAAGTAATCTAAACAGGAATATAAAACTGGCAGGCGCAATGGGAACTAGAGTTTAGTACTTGATACCTCGCTGCTACCCCACTATGCCCTCAAACCACTAAAGAATTAAATAAAAAGTAGAGCATACCTATCGCACACATCCACGAGCTCCACATTCGTTTTGAGGTTCTTATTTTCCATATTTCAATAGTTGTTCTTGAACCCGGAATGCGCGCCGAATTACTTGGTAGAAACTATGCTGGAAAAATAATATTCGAGACGTTCCTAGAAAGCTCACGAAGCCCTTAAAGAGACCCCACCTCACCCCACCATGCCAGGAACAGTCAAAGATCGGCGTCCATTCAGCCCTCCACTGCACATCCACTTAATCATAAAAGAGGACCAAGACAATCAAACCATGGTTTTATCATGAAAAATATATTATTCAACCCCAAGACCGCTACTCCGGCCGCGTATAGAGCGCGGAGCTTTGCAAAGTCACAATGGCAGCACCAGACCAACAACAAATCCCCCAACTCTTCGGAGTAGTAAGTCCTGCCCCTCTCCTCTCCCCTCCCCTCCATCTCCATCTCCCCAAGAGAAGTACTTCAACCCCATCTAACATCTCCAACCTCAAGATCCCCACCGGCTCCCCTTGCCTCACAATCCCCACCAGCGCCCTCTCCCCAACATCCTACGTCTACGTCCTCCCCACCTCCCCCCGCCCCTTCAGCCATATCTGCGTTTTCCTCCTCCCGGGCATCACCCTCCCCCCCGACACCGCCGCCGCCGTCTATGCCTCCCTCCCCACCCCGCAGCTTCAACAGCAACCCCAATTCAAGTTCCTGGGTGGCATCGGTCCCGGCAAGGAGAGCGCCGTCTTCAAAATCTCCGGCCTGATGACCGAAGCCGCAGGAGAGATGCTCGACTCCTCCTCCCCACCACCCAGCGACCAACCCCTCACCCTCGGCATCTCCCTCGAACCCTCCTCCTCCGTCTCCGCCCAGATGGCCCAACTCGCCACCCAATCCCCCGCTCCTCCATCCACATCCACAGCTCTAGTCCCCACCTCCTCCCCCGCCAGCAAACCACCAGATACCCTCCTCCTCGCCCAGCGGATCATCAAAAACGCATTCAACTTCCTCGCTAGCTTCAGCGGGAACATCAACGGCGGCGTCGAGGTCGTGCCCCTGAAGGCGTTTGAGGAGTGGTGGCGCAAGTTCGAGGGCAGAGTAAGGAGCGATCCGACGTTTTTGGAGAGGGCGGTGGAGGATTGAGAGGCTCGGTGTTGTTTGCTTGCCGGACGGGGTTTCGGGTATGTTGGGGGGGGGGGGGTGATGATGATATAATATCTGGTGGGGTGGGTGGAAAGAAGGGAGGCGAAGGATTGGGAGTAGTGCGTGGTGAATTATACTAACACTCGATTTTTGGATGATGACAGACGAAAGAGGATGGAAGGAGCTGAAGACGAGTGAACCTTTTTTTGCTTCCTTTATTGCTAGTTAGCTATCCATCTACCCATACATGTATGTATTAGCGAGCGAGCGAGTGAGGATTTTATGGGAATCCAAACGAGAAAGCGGAGGATGAGGGGGGTGGATCTATGTATATTGAGATAGATGATTGATAGGGCCAAAGCCCCGGTTGAGTTGCATCTAGTTGAGGGCGGTATACCTGTAGATTTAGAGAGACTAATTACACGGATGAGAGTAACGTCAATGTAGGAACCGAGATGTCTACCTCTTTAAACCTCATAATTATTTCCCTTGTGAATACATTACATAGTAATTGTTCTTTTTCATTAGCCGGTTGAAAAGGGAAGTATGGCATGCTAGAAAACCCAGATGCAAGCGGGGTATAATATAAAGTCACCAAAAGAACGAGAGAGCAACACTCTAGTGCCATCCATGGGTGAAATTTTCAATTGTATTAACTACAATTCTACTCTCTCAAGGGGCACATACTCTACGGTGCTCTTCCAAATCTGTACAATCATCACGCCGCTCTGCACTAATTCGAGGGCCCAAACAATCTCCACCTAAAAAAAAAAGGCCGCCTCTCTCACTTCAGAGACCGACACTTGACAAAACGCAGTGTCTGCCCATCCCGTTTCCCTCGCCTCCCCCAGAACGCCGTTTCCAAATCATCAGCGCCTCGCTAATTAATTAATATCTTGTCTTGTACGTTTCGTCTTCATATACTCATGTAGACCAATTATAAAAGGAGCGTGAGAAAAAAACCCCTATTACTCAATCCTCCTCTAGAGGCACCATCAACGGGCTCTTTAACCTCGTCGGGCTCCCATTCCTGCTTCTCCTCCCAGACCCTAGCATCTGAAGTGGAGCAAGGCGTTCTCGACTCTCCGTCCGCACGACGAGACCACTCCTGTCCATTGCAGATAACCCACTATGATTAAGTCCTAGCCCGATTCCCTGGTCTCTAACCGGCCCACCATCGAAATAATTCCCCGTGTCGAAGTTCACCACGTTCATTTTCGGCGTTGCAAGGCCAGAAGATCTCCCAACACGTGATCCCTGGCTCCCACTGCTGTCAGAATGATCATTTTCGTCTGACTCGACCTCTCCAAGTGCAAACTCTCCAGTCGCCTCGCCATCTTCCATAACACGTTCATAAGAAGTCGAACTTCGCCCGAAAAGTTTGCTCGAGCCGAAGAATCCGCGGCCTCCTTTCCTAGGGCTTCCAGGTCGACGACTGCGGCGAAGGGTTGCGTTCACCCCACGATATAATTTCATCCTTCTCTCCCGTTTTCGGAACACGTAACCAATAAAGATCAGTATTAGCATGAAAAAAAGGAATCCTGGCGTAGATGTCGAATGCGCCTTCTCAGCCAGATCCTCGGCCGCCTCCGTCCAGCTATCTTCCTCCTCGCCGATAGGATAAGGATCTGAATTTGATCCTGCTTCTTGGAAGGATCCTCCTCCGAGATTGGCACCAAAGCCGACTGGTAAAGCTTCAGTTGCAGATGGTGGAATTTGACCAGCAGCGTAGAGAACCATTTTCCCCAGTGTCCAGCTCACTTCCATCCCGTCAATTTTGTTGACAGCCTGGAATGGATCTAAGAAACCCTTATCCTTAGTGTGTACGCTTATTTCTTTCGTTCCATTATATCCTGGCGCATGAGACCCTTCTTCAAGCCCGATCCTGGGAATGCCAATACCCTCGTGTAAGACGTTAATCAACCACGACGCCTTAAAGCATATCTCTTGTGCAGTTCTTGCATCCACCTTCCTGCCCCATTTTTCTGCCTCGACGTTCGCGGCTATGTCTTCCCATTCCTCACTGCAAAAGTCCTTGACCAATTTTTGGTATGCCGCAAAGTCATAAGCCTTATCCTTGTGCGCCATTTCAAACACCTCATGTGTAGTATGCCAATACTCCGAGACGCCAACAAAATGATTGACTTCAAAGTCAATGGCTGGAACATGTTGTCCGTGAAGTAAACATGGTTGGTCCGCACATGGAGCGTCTTTATCCAGGAGAGGGTACGTCGATTTGACGCACTCGTCAAACTGGCCAGTACCTAAAAGGAAAGGTTCATTGTTTGTAGGCGTTTCAATGACATCCCCTTTCAATGTGGTCTTCAGTCCCGAAGGTAAACAGGGGTCCGGTAATTCGTGGGCGGATTTCGTATATGTCCCGTCCAGGAGGGCTTGAACGTAACGATCTCTAGCTTGATTGACCCCGAACCCTAACCACGTTGTGGTGAATACTTTGTATTCCGCAGCATCGCCATTCAGGGTGCGCATGCGAAGCAATTTGAGGTCATCGGCGTGTTTCTCTGCCTCGGTGCTATTGGGAGCGAAAGCGATTTGGGCGGATGCGCCCCCCATATCGAGGAAGCCGTAGGTATGGTGACCCTTCCCATGGTTGTGCTTCTGGGGCGAGTCGAAGCCTCCTAATAGGTAGTTGGCAGCGATCCAGCCGTACAACCCCTCGGTCTCTCCCGGGATAACTTGGATGTGTAAGTCGCAATCCGGTAAGGAGAACTCGGTGGTCTTTTGAGCGTAGGAGCAGATCTCATTCAGGAGGGCTTTCTGCTGTAGGGGTTCTAGTAGCCGGACTCCCGCCGTCGCCATCAAAAATATCGGCGTGTCCTTGACTTGATCTTCCGGTACAATCGACAGCGCATGGTCAAGCAGTCCCTTCAGATGTTCCGGGCCCACGTCGCCCGGCCTGTCACCGAAAGTCGAGACCCCCGGCTTGATCTTTTTTGTGTAATGCGCTTTGGTTTCCAGCTTGGGTAGGCTCTGTAAATCGTCGATTCCAGCATCGTGTTTGGCTCTGGCCGCGTTGAGCCACTTGTAGACATGAACTCGAGTTCCCGACGAACCCGCGTCCAGGATGACTCCCCATCGCCCTAGAAGATCAGTCAGTAGGGAGTCGATGGAAGGGAATTGATCGGCCGTAACACACATTTACCCATGAGTATAAAGGTTGGGAGAAAGGTTGCCCAGCTTCAACGTCCTCGGTCGTGAGCGAGGCTTTCCAATTAACGAAGGTTCAGCTATGGCGTGGCGTGGATAATTGCGAAGGCATCGGTTTCGACTTGCGAGCAGGAGTGCCGACGTCAAACGAATGTGGGATGTCAAAGACGGAAGAATGTCGACGAGTCGAAGATATGAAATGGAAATGGAGTGCTATAGGGTGACGAACATCAACATGAGGGTGAACGAGTGTGGTAGATGTTTCGGGAATCGGGGGGGGGGGTCCCAAGGTCTGCGTATGTACGAAGGATGATGGGAAGCTTTTCGTCAGACCAAGTTCTCCTTATCTGGAGGGCCCAACGCGGTATAGCGCGACGCCCGTGTGTGAGATGAATGAGATGGCGCCAAGACCGACGAAGGGGGGGCTCGGAGAGTGGTTGCTACTAAGTTGCAAGTAGCTCGTCGGTTTTGCGTTGCTTATTCCGTAGGGTGCAGAGAGCGTGGGAGGGCACGGAGGGATCAGAGCAGAAGGGACCGGAACAGCCAGCAAGGGTGCAGAAAAGAAATACTGGTAATTTGGGTCGAATGATAATGGCGAATCGACCCTCTCGAGACGATGTGCGATTGGTCCGAAGCGCATAAGAAAAACGGAGATGGGGGAGCCTGCAGGAAACGGGAAGAGGAGTGGAGTGGAGTGGAGGGAGTGGAGTGGGAGTGGGAGTTGGAGGATGCGTTGCCGTGGTGTCGAGGGGTGATGTTGCAAGTATGTGGCTGTGGCTATATTTGGACCGGGTCCGAATGCAGGGTGTTTGGTTGGCGAAAGAGAGAAAGAGAGAATCACGGGAATATTACGAGTTCGTCTGCAGACGTCGTATCGAGGGGGAGAGCGAAAACTCCAGATATCATCACGAGTCTCTCTCTACACGTGTCTTTCACGTCGTCTCTGCCTCGATAGGTTCAAGGTACTTCGTAATATGGATGTGAGACGCGCGACGACTGCGATCGCATCTCGGTGACTCGTGATGGATTCGGAATCAGAAAGATTTGCCGACTTCGGTCCAGGAACTACACGGGCGGCCAGGGGTGGAAGGTGCGAGGCGAGGGGAGGCGCGAGGCAGGAGGTGGATGCGTCCGATGAGGAAGGGGCGAGGGAGGAAGGTGCGACAAAGGAACGCCTGATAACGCGTCTTATCGGTTCCCTTCCATCGGGAAAAGCGGCCTAGATCGTCCGTCGCTCCGAGTCGTTAGAATGACGTTACAGTATCAGATCGAATGGACTGTTGGACGGGACCACACTAGACTTTTTGATACATACTTCTACAAAGGTACGGAGTAATACAGCAGTCGTATTTACACCCGATCCTCTGTCGGCTGTACTTCTCAGCATCCGTCGGTCCAATCATCATATTTGGTTTCTCGGAAAAATCATCGTGACTCGATGAGAACCCTTCCCTATCAACCGTCTCGTCTCATGCCGTCACGCTGCGCTACTGCAACTGCACTGCACTGCACTGCACTTCGGCCTTAACACGGATGTCTCCCGCACCGAGGACCTAGTCGGGACGAAAGTCTTTACTTTGCTTGCGCCATGGCAAAGTCGATTGAGGAATCAGACTTGCTCGTGCAAACTCGTGCCGGCTAGACGTCAGACGCGGGTGGAGTGGGGGTTTGACTTTTCCCCGCTCTCGTATCGTCGAAGGATGGACTGACTTTTCCTACCCTGCCTGCTCTGCTTACTTCGTACAGCGACTTTCTACGGGCAACGGTTGTGCGGCTATCTGCAGTCGGTTGTTATCTTGCTCCATGTTCATCTCTCATGTCTCGGTTTATCCTAGAGATGAAGAAGGGAAACCCCTCCATGTATCTATGGATTCTCTCCACCGTTAGCCATTCTCCCGTCTTCTGCCCTCTTCCGCTCTCTTCCGCTCTCTTCTATTGGTCAAATCACTAATTTCCATGTCTCGATCTTTTTTTCCTTTTCTTTTTTTTTTTATGATCTACAGACGTTACTTTAAACGGATATTGAATGACATCACTTGTCCCCGCTAACTTTTGTGTTGTGTTGTGATGGATGCTGCGTGCGTGCGGAGTAATGCCATTTCGACTCAGTGAAGATTGATGAGAAGAAGAAGAAGCTTCTCGGGACTGTCAATATGAAGTATTATTCTTTTCTCGAGGAGAGATCATCCTAAATGACGCCGCGGGGTGTCAAGTGGTCTCTAGACATCAAGTTTACTCTTTGCTAGATGCCACATTTCTTAGTCGTCATGTAGAATAGGCAAATTCTAAGCGAGCGTCACGACCCTAAAAGGCTTCACTTGACTAAAAGGTACACCATTAATTGATCCGTGTGAAGTAGTTTCCGCGACTACATATAGGGAAAGGCGGGTCAGAGGAGTGGGTTCTTGTAAAAAAGGCAACTTCATACTTATTATCATTCCTCATAGAACCACGGTTAACATAATAAAAGTATAGCCTTCGTATAGGAATTAGAAGACGAACCCATCCATGTCTTTTGTGCCAGTCCCAATCCTGTTTCCTAGGATTCTCTAGGAAGCTAACATATACATCTTAAAACCTGGAAATAACTTCCATTCCTGCAGGTGGACCTGGTAAAATGCTTGCAATGATCTATTTCCTCCTCGGCCATCTTTCGTTCTACTTGCTCAATAAAAAGCTACGCATGCCTTCTCTCTTCTAAGCAAGACAATACCTACGCCAGACAGCAAATCAAACATAACCAGCGAAACCAAAGACAACAGAGAGGAATGGAGAGTATGATGCTGAGAGGGGCCAGATGCGGATAGCCCTTACCCATTATTAGTGGATTTTAGGGGATTGGAAGTAGACATACTTGACAATCTAAGATTTAAACTCTTGGCTTCTAGAGTACGTCTCGCAACTACCTAAGGAACCAAATCTACGCTAGGAACCAGCAGAGACAATTCTATAACTTACGCCAGCAGCTAAACTCCAGATTTTCATCCCTGAGGAAGAGAAAAATAAAAAATAAAACTAAAAACATACAACAGCAGGTATTCGCTGGTGGTCACCCACCCAACTACTAATCTGCCGATTTACAGCTTAAGTTCAGGAGAGCGGACGGGATCCTCTGTATTCTGTAATCTATGGTCGTATGTACCAGTCTCGGTGGTATTTCAAACTATAGACCCTCATTCTTTTTCCGAGGAAGCACGAAGTTTCAAATCTCGCTTATCCCACCTGCCCCGCACGCAATCTATAAATGAACTCTTTGCCGAAGGGAATTACACTTCATTCTTTTGTGAGCATTTTCGTTCTTGCTATCTATAATCAAAGAGGTTCTTTCGTTTAATTATTATTAATGTTTCTGCACTTCAAGTCCTCTGTCGGTTTGTATCCGTTTATTTTTGAGTTTATGTTTACGAAATAGGCGAAGAGTAAGCGAAAAACAATGCCCAAATCATTTCTCCTTCATCTTTACCAATGCTAGGCAATGACCTCGTATCGTCCCCATCGGCGAAGAAGCCCCAGAATACCGAGCCAAGATTCTCTTTGGAATCTGGCATCAGATCTACTCCAAACTCTGGGGTTAAAGCCAAATATATAGACCGGGTTGGACTAGCAGTATGGGAAGAGGCTCTGACGTGTCTCAGTTCTTCTTTGAATTCACCCTTCCACTTTATAAAGTGAAAGCTCAACGTAGAAACAGGTCACGAAAGCTGTGTATACTCCTAGACTTAGGCTCGAAAGGATTTCCAGGAGGACTTGTATTGCGTTGCCCCGACGCGAGTTCTAAATTCAAATTCATAGATCAGTTTCTTGAGACTCACAATAGTCAGGAGGATGACTCTCAACGGCATAACCTCATTCCGCTCTAGTGCTAGTTTTTGATGACTGCTAAGCGACTCTAGAAGGTTCATATCGAGCTATATTTGTGAATAATGGGAGTTGTGCTATAGCTAGAGCGGGAATGCATCTCCAAGCCTTAGTCACAGTAGCATAGATTTAATACCACTTACTTGTTTCACTCTAATAATCCACTTTTAATGATTCATTCTTCATGGTTGACTTGTACCCTGTTCATTCTTGATATGAGTGAATACTTCCTTTCAATTCGCATTTCCCTCTCCCCTACAACACAACCCAAAACATCATCACACAACAACCCCAAGGCCTACAATGTTTATGTTTACGATTAAGGTCCAGCCTGGTATGAACACTAGAACAGGCTAGACTATTTATCCTCCACTTGCTCTCATACTCCGATGCGATGTAGTCTTCCTCGATAGACTCGCAACATATTACGCTGATGCGTCTCTTTTAGAATTGAAAAATGCCCCGACACATATAACCCCGAACCTCTTGAGGGGGAGACGCAGCAGGTTGCTTGCCCGGTTCCTGAAGCCGTGCCAAACGTCTTCGGCGTTCATGACAAAGCCTATTTCTACTTTCTTGACCTCGCTATCCGCAAACCTAGGAGATGTCACATCCACATAGATTTAAAGAATAATGACCCTCGCTGGAGAGATGCCAAAGGGGTTTCAGATGAAGTAATACCAGGGTTATCACTATTAAGGATGAACCTGTCAACCAGGGAACAGGAAGCAAGATAGCAACGAATCTTTATTCGAGGGAAGAAATTAACTAGTAAAGACCTTGAAGAAATCATGTTTCTAGACCATTTGCACCGGACTGGAACCAAGCTTCTAGAAGAATCAAGCGAGGCTCCTTCATCTAGGGCAGAGGAGCTTCTTCTATCAGATTTAATGAAGGAACTTTCATAAGCTATTGGATACGTAAAACATAATTATACAATTATAGTTGTATAGTTTCTTTTGACTTTGGGCGGTGATTTTGAAAACGGAGCAAGAAAAAACTGGGTGCAGAATCATAAGAGGACGGACAAAAGTGCTCTCAGAAATAAAGAGTGCGAGATTTTTGAATTATAGCATTAGCAATGGACTTTCATCAGCAATAAATAGCGTTAGGCCTGCGAGTTATGGTATGTTGAGTAGCTCTAGGTTAGGCGGGATATAAGTATGCCACAAGGTGAGTCGCATCTATCATTCAGGTGCTGCTCTCTAGATAACCAAGCACTGATATTTGAATCGCCGTGTTATTGCACGCTTCAAACCCCCTATGCCTCTCACTTTCACAAGCGAAAGCTTGTTCCGACGTCCGGATCATATGAAATCTTTCAAACCGCACCTCTCCCCTTTCAATCCATCCACCCCCCCCACCTTTGTAATGATCTACAGGCTAGAATTAGGCGCCGGGGTAACTTGCATAACCTTATCGGGGAGAAGATTGTGACCTGCAGTATTCATGTCGGTAGAAGTGCGGGGCGTCCACACCTAGTCACTTAGAAGGCTGCCTGCCCACTATGGTAATCTCACCGTTGTTGTTAGTGATTTCTACTGGTCAGCTGGGCGCAGAGGAGGAGAGGAGAGGAGAGGTGAGAGCTCCGACGGTGTAGGGTTATAGGGGGGTAAATATAGGTTTAGGTAGAAAGGATGAGTGGGAGGTTGTGTGAGGTGGACGCCTACCTATTACATATTAGTGTGTTTTACCAGCCATTCAGAGATGAAGTATCTAAGCTTCTGGAAGGAAGTGGGGTTATAGCAGTAGTGCGGGAGCGGGAGGAGGTGTAAAGAGGAAGGTGGTTGAGGAAAAAGCTTTTTGAGGTCGGCCAGCATGGGGCTAGGTGGCCAGTCATGACCAAGATCTTATGAAGGAGGGAAGGGCATGCTTGCAGGAGGAAAATTTATTGGTGTGATGACTTGATAGTATGCTAGAGAAACGCTGTGGTTATTATTTAACACCTTCTGTTTATGGTTTTATTCCCTCTTGCTAATTGTAACATGTCCTTGCTTTTCTGATTCTGTTCAGTTCATTGCCCTCCCTGTCAGATACGACGTGGAGGGTATAAATGGCTCTAGTCTGCCGTTTCTTTCTCATTCGAAGAGCGTTGTGAACTTTAAATTTGTTTAAACGAGAGAGAAAAAAGCCTATAATGAAATTCCAGCTCTCTGCTTTTGTTGTGTTGGCCTCATGGCTGGACCTGTGCTCGGCTTGGGGTACACTTGGCCATGAAACTATTGCTTATATTGCAAGCAACTTTGGTGAGAAACACTCCCCTTGGGCAAAATTTGAACTTGTTTCTGATTATTTTTCAAGTCACTAGTGCAACCAAGACTTACTTCCAGGCTATCCTAAGTGATACCAGTGATAGCTATTTGGCTTCTGTTGCAGCATGGGTAGCTACAAAGCCCAACTTTTGTCAATCTTTCGAGGTCGTGGAGTAATGTATTCCTTGCAGGCCGATACCTACAGATACACAGCGGCCGGAGAGTTCTCTGCTCCGTATCATTACATTGACGCAGAAGATAACCCACCAACTACATGTGGCGTAGTGTACTCGAGGGATTGTGGCAAGACTGGATGTGTTGTTGCTGCGATCAACAATTATGTAAGTTTGAAGACCTAGAATAGGAAGAAAATATCTGAAGATAAGAGACGTCACGGGTGCAAGATTCCAGTTTGAGCTCCACACAGGTGAATATAGCAGCTAAAGTGAGTGAACCCCAAGGAATCAGGATATTGAGAAGATGCTGATAAAGAGCAGTTTATCATTCACGTAAGTTGGATCTTAAGCTTTCCACCACAGTTTCGTTATTGTCATATGGTTTATTCATCCTCCTATGTTACAACCCTCACTTGCAAAATCGTTTGAGACGCCTCTTCTTTTTTTCTATCCCATTACCGAACTGGAATGAATCTTTCATATTATTCAGAAATGCTTATACCCGACTCAACTGTCTGCAGTTCATTGGCGACATCCACCAACCTCTCCATGACGAAAATCTTGACGTGGGCGGAAACGACATCTCTGTCCTTTTCGCCGGCAAAACTACCAATCTCCATGCTGTTGTATGTCCCATTTCCTAGACATACCTCTCGCCCTTCTCTTTATCTTCGCCTGCAACTAACGGATTCTAGTGGGACACCTCCATTCCCCAAACAATAGCCGGTGGCAACTCTCTTGCCATCGCCAAAACCTGGGCCGCTAACCTTACAACCACCATAAAAACAACAACAACTTCAACCTGGCTTAACAAGATCGCCTTAGACGATCCTGTCACAACAGCTATGGAATGGGCCACCGATGCGAATTCTTACGTATGCACTAATGTGATCCCAGATGGCGTTAGTGCAGTGAAGGGAGATGAGTTGGACAGTGCGTATTACACGACGAATGCACCCGTGGTGGAATTGTTGATTAGTAAGGCGGGGTATAGGTTGGCAGCATGGTTGAATTTGATTGCTACGGGGAGTACGGGGCTGTGAAAGAGGAGGGAAGACTAGAGATGGCAAGGATTATGAAGGTTGCGTTGAAATTGTTGGAGTATAGACGCAATGGTGATGAAGTTGAAGGGGTTTCTATCCTTTTAGTAAAGGATTGCATTTTAAGAGACGCCAACAATTCTAGTGGGTGGAAACTTCAATAGAAAGAGACTACGAGGATGATTTCCTCAAGGCTATCTAGATAGTCAGATGAAGGTAGCTTAGCCTTAGCTGCCTAGAAATGGACAGTTTCGGAAGGGGTCTAATTGAACTATTAAGACAGTTTGGCTCTACCTCGATATAAAAATGTGGATTATAAAGTGATTGTAGCCCTTGCACTCAAACATATAACGAAATAACGAGGTTCCCATCAAGTCAGAAGCTTTAGGGCTGGAAGTTTTCTTTTGGCGTTTTCGACTCGCTTAGCTTTCATAGAAAACTACTAAAGCTAGCCTCTGAGATCTAAATATAAGACGAAGAGAGTATCGCAAGGTCTCTCGTTAAGCTGTGTAGTTTCAATAAATTTTTACTTCGCAGCTTGGAATCAAGCTACTGATATTCACTTTTTCAATTCAACATTTTTATGCAGACGCCAGTTATTTCAGCCCCAGAAACATTGGGTGGTCAATACAATTCTCACTCCGAGTTCGTCTATTCGTTTCAGCCAGGTGATGGTGCCGTCAGATTCAAAGAGCCTCCCAATAGTTTTTACACAAGCTCAGATATGTCTATTTAAACAAATTAATCCAAAAGCCTAAAAAGAAGCTACCACCAACGTAACTCCTTTCGAAAGACCATCCTCCAGCTTATCCCTCCTTAGAATCAAACACTCAACTTCCCCTTACCTCCACCATCACCTCCAACCCTAGTTTTACCGACTCCCTTACCCTTCCCCTTCCCCACCCCCAAACTTCACATCTCCCCACCCCGCAAACGGATTCCCGGACGTAAACGGAGCTACATTCAAAGCACCCCCCCCCACTAAACACGTTCCCTTCCCCTTCCTCATCCCCCCTAAATCCTCAGATCGCTTCTGCAATTCTATCGCGGGAAGGATATACCTCGAGATACTAGGCCCGCTCTTATCTGCAACATTCGTTATTCCCACTTGATTCCCAAAGGTTTCCATACCCTGTTTCTCCACCGACGCGAGAGACGGAACTGAAACCCTAGCTGGAAGAGATGGAAGGAGTGGCGGGATAGGATGTGTTTTCCTAAGCTTGGCCAGCGGCATTTCATCTTCCGAATCCGCATCGCTTCCGCCCTCCTCGCTGCTATCCTCAAACGAATCACTCGTAGGCTCTGCCTTGACCTCAACCATTTGCCCTCTTTCCTCCCCCATGAACTCTTCTGTCTTGGAATCTGGGCCCGGCGAATCTTTGCGTTTGCGTTTGCCGTTTCTAGCTTTTGTGTTAGAGATGAGCTTGGGATGCGGATTTTGGAAGGTTGGAAGGTTGTAAGGCTTAGGTGGGGGAAGAGGCATACCTCTCCTTGATTTTGTCACTTCCGCCATTATATGGCGTGCCGTGTGTTCCGATCAGAGTACCGCTTTCGATCTGGCGTCGCAGACGTGTGTACCGCATTCTTGCTGCTGGGGGCTTGAGGGAAGTTGCGGCACCCACAGCGGCGAAGTTTATCTTTAGGGAGGTTAGTATGTTGGTACATTGAGATGGTAGATGAAGATAAGAAGAGGGGCGGTAGAAATTCATCTAGCAAGTTGTCATGTGAGTTTTGCAGAAGTATAGTATCAAGTGGGAAGGGAAGAAAAGAGTCTAGGAAGGTCTTACTGTTTTTAAGTCAGATTTCTGAAGGCAGACATAGAGAAACCAGAGGTTCTCGTCAAGCTGGATCTTGGAAGGCATAGTGTAGAGCAAGAGAGTGGCTGATGGTTAGTGATTGAGGTAGAGAGAATATAAGTTCTATTCAGTTAACTAGAGATTTTGAAGTAGAGAAAATTATGTTTGGTGAAGTAAGATATTGCTCTACTTTAGTGTGCATTCAGAAGGAACTTGAAGTTCTAAGAATCAGAAGAAACAAGTTGCAATATAAAAGTAAGCTATACATGGTACAAATAAAACAGAATAATGGCAAATAAAAGATCTGAAGTGCTGGTTTGTCAATGTTGCCGCATCTTATGCAGCTATTGCCTACTTGTATACTAAAATAAACATGACCTACAAAGCCTCCGAAATCAAGAACTATTGAAGTCAAAGTTGCTGGTATTGAGAGAAGATTTGAGCATTTCGACCTTTATTAAAGTGGCAAATACAAGAGAAAGGTAAGCTTCCGCATAACTCCTTGATACACCATACCAACTCCGGTGCTCATCCGGGTGCTCTGTTACCATACCCTTTTGTTTACCAACGCCAGTTGAATAACCCCAAATGCCATTATCCGAAATTTATATCTTCCGCAATTTCACATTGGCAGTCTCCTTTAAAGCTGCAACCAGGACCCTGTGAGAACCCAGTGCAGCTTGTACAGCATTATCCGCTAAATCCTCATAATTCGCATGCTCCCCCTCATCCCCATTTTCATATCCAATATCCCCTTTCACCCAGAGATCCGTAATCTCATCCCTCGCAGGTAAATAAGCCACAATGGCCGCTGCCATAATCTCCTGGTGCTCACTTGGCACAGGATCTAATACCAGAACTGGATTCTTGCTTCCTTGGCTCTTGACAACCGCAGCAACACCTCCACTAACCACGTCCACACAATCAATTCCTGCATCTGCAATTGCTGCGGAAGCCACGGTAATGCATCCACTAAGCACACTCATCATTCCCCACTCTCCACTTGTAACAGCCCCTCGAGCCCTCTCGTCTCCCCACCATTGGTCCTCCTCTCCTTCAAGAATGGTAATTATAACCTCCACCCCGCTTTTCGGCCATCTATCTCCTATAATGACACCCCGTAGAGCGGTTTCTAGATGTACGCCCAAGTCTCGTTCACTGGCGTCACGGAGGTAACCTCGTCGTTTGTGCGTCGCGAAGGGCGCGTATTTGACATGTGTAGAGAGGATGATATGTGGAGAGAATGGAGCGCTTCTTGGGAGAGGGCGGGGACCGTGAACGGTGCAGGTGAGCTTTAAGCCGGAGGATGAAAGAGAGGAAAGGTTTGCGGGCGTAGACAAGGATGGTTTGGAAGCTGAGAGTTCAAGATATGCGGATCCGGAGGCTGAGGGGGTGACGCCTGTTTTCAAGACTGCCATGTATTAGCTTATTAAGAGGAATGAAATGACTGAAAACCTACACATCTTCCTGAGTACATTTGGAGGTCTCGTTCTGGTTGGCCGCTCTGATTGCGAGGTGGAGTCTTTGGCGAGGTATTTAGAATATATTGGGGCAGTGGTGCCGCCAGTGGGCCCATTGATTCGCCTCCTATCCGTCATTGTAAATAAAAGATTTGATATCTTGTGATCAAGTTGCTTGTACTGAGCACAGTTCTATCAAGAGTTCGAAGAAGTTGAGGTGGTCTGGAGCTAGAAAATAATGCCGCTAGCGCCCGCATTTCAAAATTCGCAGGAATTCGTAACACAGAAACATCTCAAGCCAGGAACTTCTCACTTCACCTAGAAGAAATGAAGAGAAAGTAGGAGTATTTTTGAATATTTTTGTAGTTATATTTTTCAATAAGGCGCTTGTAGTAAGTTATGAACACTATCTACTACCGTATCCCCATTCTTTTACCATGCAGGTCCCTCTACCTGAACAGACCCCTCCATTCTCCTAAACGCCGAGAACAAACAGCCCTATTACTTACACATAATCCTAATCATTATATCTCATCTTTGCTGATAACCTTAGTTTGCAAAGCATGCCATACGGCCGGGAAAGCTACCCTAGCAAAATTACTCTCTCTGGCCAAAATATACTCCAAGGAAATGTCACTAAAACCAGACACTCCCCCTCCATGATGAGTAGGACTCATCGCATGAACCATATAGGAACTTGAAAAGTCTAACTCCCATTCTTCCCTTTTTGCGTCCCGGTTAGCCTTCCACAAAGCATGGACATTGGTCTGTGGTGGGTATAGTGCAGAAGCTTCGGCATCCGTCAAAGGCGCCGGCGGAGTCTCCGGATGTGGTTGGAAAAGCACGACAAAGTCTTCATGCAACCACGAAGTTGGATTGAAGGCTTTCCGTTCCAAGATCAGCACCTCGTTTCCGGCGCTTACAACGGAATTCGAAATCTTAGTGAGAAGGATAACACTGTGCGTCGTCCATTCGCGATCATAAACTATATGCTGTTCGTCGTTGAATATCTTCATGAGTTCCGTCCCCGGTTTGGAAAGCCAGATACCATTATTAATGCCCTCATATAGCTCATGTCCCATGACGTTGTTATAGTTTGCTTCTCGTAACGGCTTAACGTCTCGGATTGGAACAACATCAAAGTCCATGTATATGCCACCAAACTCGAGCATTACTGACGGTCGAACAAAATCCGACCGGTGTTCGACTCCTGCAATTTCGACGCCGTTCTTCGCATGCGTAGGTACCTCGACATGGCGGACGATCAAGCCAGGAATATCCAATAACTTCCGCGTCCAAAGATCGCCCGACTGCTTAGCTCTCAGGATCACCTCGTCGGGCGCATCTGTGTGGATGTATATCGCATCGGTGTGAAAGTAGAGGTAGGCGCTATATGCACTGAACCAGTGCTTGAATGCAAACTGGAGTTCTGCATTTGAATCTCTTCTAACCCTATTGGTTCATCAGTACACATTCTGGACAGATGCTGAGAAGTCGAGAGACTTCGGGAGCGCCTTAACAAAGTTTGGATAACGCTAGCGCTTATAGAGCTTTCAGATTGCCCAAAACAGTGGAAGCCATGCAAGCAAAGCTGACTCGCAAGTAACAAATCTCGGGAGTAAGATGTGAAATAGAACGGGGAAGAAACCTACCAGACGTAATGGGCGATGTTTGGGATCGGGTCGGAAGGCTCATAGTTGGAAGGCGTCGTCGCTGGCGTAGTGGGTGGTTTGGACGAACCCGGAGTTTGGCAAACAACCTTTTGGATATTATGGAACCCCTGCTCTTGATTGATAGTGAAATGGATAAGCAGAAGGACGGTGATAGCGCCGAACACCCATCGCCATTTGATACCACTGTAGAAGTTGGGTATTTGCGCCATGGCGAGAATCGAGGTGCCAGATCCAGATCTAAAGCTGTGTCAGACAAACGAGCAGCTTCTGTATCTAAAGAGGGCCATCCATATTCACTCTGGGAGCCCGGGGATTTTAAGTAATTAAATAAGGAATGACTTGGACCAACTCACTGGAGGGCTGGTAGCATGCCCCCTCCCTCAGCGTGCCCCTTGCTTTTTGGCTATTGGCTTCTTTCTTCCAGGAAGCATCTTAGTTTACCCACTATAACGCCGTCTCTGGCCTGCCCGTGGGCGATGGCAATCATCATATTAGATTCCAACGACGGTGCTTCGTTTGTGGCTTATTTGGGACGCTTTGCTTATCTTCGTCCACGATCTTTAAGGGCGTATAGCCAATCCCCCCTCAGCAATTTAAGCTAAGGCAGGGATACGAGATTTGCATCGCCTTCGGGAATTAGCTTCACAAAAGCCTTAAGTTATGGCGTCAAGATTGCAAGCAATTGAAGAATTTGACAGGGTTGAGGGGAGATTCCTAGGAGCCCATATGACAATTTCAACAGGCTCGCGCCGAGCGAATGCCGATCTTTGCTGAAGACACAGAAATAGACAGAACAATCATACTCGAAGACGCGCAGTACTCCTGTTCGGTCACTAGCACTACATATCTTCGTTTCAGTTGAGGGGCGTCATCGTCAGACATCAAGCAAAAGAAGGCCGTGTGAAGGATGAAGTATACGATTAACCACAGGCCCGGACGGCTCGAAACACAAGTTGACAGGAAGAGGCGAGGATACAAACGTGCAGTCGCAAGCGCTTCGAAGTCGTGATCGTTGGTAATAACTGCATCGCCATCAGAGGCCCAACACGGGTCGGCATGTGCATGTTATGATCGGAGCGCCGGGATGATTTTGGAAGGGAGCCTGAAATTGGTGGCGGACGGCTGAAGAACGATGAGATGTACGAGGTGGCGGTCGTTCCTGAGTCTGGCTGAAAAGAGAGAGAGGTAACATTTTATTCCAGTCGGTTTGGAGTAGTCGAGAGAGTTTCTTTAAGCTTAATCGTAGTTCTTCGGCCCACCCGTTCGACCCACCCCCTTGACATGTGGTAGTTGGGCTTTATATTTTAAATAAAGTTTGGAAGGAAAAGTGGTGAAACGTGGGGGTTGAAATGATTCGGGTCTAGTCATTAGCGGCTACTAACCCGAGAAGTAACTGAAGATATGTGGATACGATAAGTTTGAAAGACCCTGCATATGCCGCGGCTGTGTAGCCATATACTGTATATCGATATAGAACCGAGCAATCCCAAGCAAACCTTTCCTCATCAAGAATTGTTGTTAGGATTTTTCCAAACCTCATTCAACTACGGAGTGCTCCGTAATCCCGTGTGCAGCGCTACAAATATCTGTGGATTTATATTACTGTAACCTCAACCTGCCCTACAGCTGCATATAACTGTGCATGGCCCATTGCAGACGCATAAAGCTTAGTTGAGAAGTGTTTCAGGAGTGACCTACGAAGCTACGAAGCAGTAGAAAAGAACTAGGGCTCGAAGGTTTGTCGGGTGCACGTGATATATTTCAAGGGCCACTAATTTCCTGGGCAAATGCGGAACGGAGTAGGCAGTATGGGGAAATCTCGGTCAGATGATCTGGCTTTGCCTCGACTAGTCCAACTAGGGCTAGACTGCTAAGCTACCACCCACTTCAAAAATTTCTCCAGCTCAGAATCCCACAGCTCCAATACTGCAACCATCCATCCAAAATCGAGGCAGTACAGCTGCATGGCAAACAGCTTGTGTTCAGTCGATATGTGACCGTGCTATGCTTCCACTAATAACCATCTGGCCGAGCTAATGGTCGCATTGGTAAGCCCTACTTTCCTACCTTCCCTTCTTGCTCCTGATGATATTTTTCACATTCAGTTCTTCGGCGATTTCCTGAGCCACTTGAACAACATGCATCACCATCTGAAGCACATCCCGAGCCCTTTATCAATTGTCACTCTTGGTACCATGCAAACGCTGATGAGTGCCTGCAGATAGATTGACTAACACAACACGTCACCGTTCCCTGAGGTCGAGGCCCGAATGAAACGAGGATGCCCACGAACTTTGGAATACTCCGTATCACGACATATCATGGACGAGGCTCGAGTGCATAATTCGTTTCTGTGCCAGTTCGGTCGACTTGCGGGAGACGAGAGTTCTCTTTGAGTAAGCCTTTTAAATCCTACCTGTCCGATGTTCTATTTTCATGATGAAAAAAAATTAATCAGTTCTGCTTCTGAACTTATTGATGACAACCAAAATACCAAAAACTTTCTGAATTTCAAGACCCGTCTCAAATCTCACCGTCGATTTTACGGAAGCTCCGGCTAACAGATTCGAGATTAGATTTATGCTCATCGTCAACTCGAACATGGGTTTGTGCCATGGTTATAGCGTGCCCATTTTTGATACCCCCACCATCACAGGTATGTCTTCACAAAGGCTTTTCTTTTTCTGCCTTGATGATAACAGCTTATCCATTCAATGAGATGCACCAACGTCGAATCCTGCTCCCACTCCTTACCAGACAACTCTTGTTGATTGGGATGATAGGAAGTGGAGTATGGGTTTCAGAGCGTCAAAATTCTGTATTGCGTCTTGGAATGCAGAGATTTCTCGCCGGCTGAGGTGCCTGAATAAACTGGCTTTTCTGAGCACATTTAATAACTGTTTCAAGCATGATCTTTTACTCTGATCCCTGCTAATAGTGGCCCTACAGTTGCTCACACTCTATCCCGGAGTTCCCTACGAAGGCATCATGTATTCGAAAGCCAAGGTAAGTTCAATACCACTCCATAGAGAACGGGTACATTTCTGTGTCCTTTCTACGTCCCTAGATATTCTTGATCAGGTAGGGCCGATGTACTTAAAATAAATTCGTTATTACACCTTTGATTAAACAAAAAAACGAACTGAATTTAATATGTTTATGCGCACTCATTTTGATGGTGCTTGGCTTTTACCTCTGCCATAATTGCCCGATAGAAGGCCCGCTTCGTATCCTTTCCTCGTGACGTGAATTTATGGCCCCTAATTACTACCTTGCCCCTATGGCAAGGCTTTTGTGGCGGCAGGTGTCATAAAATAAAGGTTGAACTGTTACTGTTTCTATGAATTTAATACATAGCACCAGTGAGCGAAGCTTCTATGAAATAGGTTGAATTTGTTAGACCGGGTGAATGATCTCATTAGTGTGTGCTGGAGAAGCGCGCGCTTGTTTCAAGAATAGACAGTGTGCAGTTACTGTAGCGAAAACGGCAAAGGGCCGTTCTCCTAAATAATTCTGGCCCATTTGAGCGATCCGATTCCCAATACATCATCTTTGCATCTACACGTTGGGACGCCGATGAATTACATCTCTCTTTCGAAGATATCGCTCGCTGCGCATACCATATGCTAAATTCCTCTGATCTTTGGCCTGGTCGTATCATTTGAATTGGGCAACGGCCCAGGGGGGAACACGAGAATCAACTTGGCACTGGACAAACTCGCGCATCTAGGATCTTCAACGTGCAACACTGATCCCTCGAAAATTACATTCACTTCTGAAGATGCTTCCTCGACATAGCCATGCGGGCGCATACGCGAACGGCTACCCAAGAAACAAGAGCGAGACGTACTCAATCTCTCCACATAGGTATGCTGCCTCTTTTCCAGCAACCGGCTTGGAAAGGCCTTACACTAATCAACACCGATAAATAGATTCCAGCCAAGGATATCACCCGCAGCCGTTCGGCGGAGAAGGCAGTTACTTGTGAGAATTACAATTGCGCTGGTTTTTGCTGCCTTGTTTGGGACCTTCGTATGGCCTGGGGCATCGCTGCTCCCTGCCCTTTCCCTTGGACTTTTATCGAGCAGCGAAGATTTCCAACTTGAAACCGTTCGATATTACGATCTTTCGAACGTACAAGGGACAGCAAGGGGTTGGGAACGGGAGGAGAGAATCCTTCTTTGCGCACCCCTGAGAGATGCCGAATCTCATCTGCGAATGTTCTTTGGGCATTTGAGAAACTTTACATATCCCCATCATCTAATAGATTTGGCATTTTTGGTATCCGATTCAAAGGACAGGACTCTACCTCTTCTTTCCGAGCTTCTTGAGCAGCTACAAGCCGACGAAGATCCCAAACAGCCATACGGAGAGATCTCGATCATTGAGAAGGATTTCGGGCAAAAAGTAAACCAAGATGTGGAGAGTCGTCATGGGTTCGCCGCGCAAGCAAGTCGCAGGAAGCTGATGGCACAGGCAAGAAATTGGCTCCTCAGCGCAGCCTTACGGCCATATCACAGCTGGGTCTATTGGAGAGATGTCGACGTTGAAACGGCACCATTTACGATTTTGGAAGACCTCATGCGACACAACAAAGACGTTATTGTACCAAGTAAGTCGCTAAAATAAAAAGCATTCACTTATTTCTAACAATTTTTTAGATGTTTGGCGACCACTGCCCGATTGGCTTGGTGGGGAGCAACCTTATGATCTCAACTCGTGGCAAGAATCGGAAACTGCATTAGCCTTAGCGGATACTCTTGATGAAGACGCAGTCATTGTCGAGGGTTATGCGGAATACGCCACATGGAGGCCACATCTGGCATATCTGCGGGATCCCTACGGAGATCCCGATATGGAGATGGATATTGATGGTGTGGGAGGAGTCAGTATTTTGGCTAAAGCCAAAGTGTTCAGGTCTGGAGTGCATTTCCCTGCTTTTAGCTTCGAAAAACATGCAGAAACAGAAGGGTTTGGCAAAGTATTAGTCCTCTTTCAAGTTCCATAATATAATACTAATCCTGAGTAGATGGCAAAGCGTATGCAGTTCTCAGTTGTTGGCTTGCCCCACTACACAATCTGGCATTTGTACGAACCTAGTGTGGATGACATACGTCATATGGAGGTGTGTTGATATGTTTTCATTACGCTTACTATTGCTAATTCGTGTTTAGGAAATGGAGCAGGAGCGTTTAGCTCATGAGAAAGAAGAAAAGGAGAGAGCCGAGCGGATGAAGAAGATCAAAGACCAATTCGCTGATCCAAATAGCCAATGGGAGAAAGATAAAACAGACATCCAAAATGAAGCTATGAAGGAGAAGGCCAAGGAGGAGAAGGCTGCCGCCGAAGCCGTCAAAGCTGCTGGGGAGACTATAACCGAGATCAAAGAAGAGACCAAGACAGAGTTGGAGGCAGAATCGAAGACCGAGTCAACTCTTGAAGTAGATCCTGCTACTAAAGCGGACCCGCAGCAAGATACTAAGGTTGCTAAGGTTGAGGCAAAGGCCGAGGAAGCGGGTTCGAAAGCGCAATAGTCATGGTTACGCTACTGTGGTAGTAGCTCATTAAATGCCCGGAGATGTGAAGGGCACGAAATAACCATTTGGGAAACAGGCAGGAGTCGCTCTTCCGGGAGTCATCTACGAGACCGGAGAACAAGTATACACCTCAGACTCTTGCCGTAGAATTGTACATCTACAACACTAGGTCTGGTTTCGGAAATAGGAAACTAACATCGCCATTTTGGAATTGCATAAGCTGTGGATCTGCATACGATCTCGGTATATTGAAATGAGATGAGATAAGAGCGCTTTGTTCATGTTCATGGGTCATTTGGGTTGGAGTTTTGTAAAATAGAGTACGATAGATGGAAGCACTGAAGGTAGATATCAGTTGCAGTGGGGTTCAAACTATATGTCACAGCTTTTGGAAATTACATCTAATACCTTGAAGTTGAGCAATTCAAGTCTGACTCTGGTGATTTCGAAGAAGTGTCCTCGATATTGATCACGTGCACCATAATATCCTAATGAAGCCAGTTGTACCGGCGACATTAGCCCCAAGACTTTTTCGACTACCTGCGAAGGACCACTCAATCCCCCTCCCCCCAGGATTTTTACCTACGCCGAGAGTCATCGATAGTTGCATTGCTACCTCCCCATCTACATTTTCTGTCCAAGAGGGCATACTTGAGTCCCGTCTTTGACAATCGCAGAATGCGAGCTAGTCAATGAACTATGAACGATGATATCCCAACTGCGGTTTCGCTGGACCCGAGACCGATAATTGTCTCTTCTACGACTCCTGAACCCGATAGGGAATCCTCTTCGATTTCTTCGACTGGAGAAACCAGCAAACCTGATCTCGAATCCCTCTCAGCGAACGGCTACACAATGAAGCCCCAGAAAGTTCCCGTCTCGGTAGCAGTCGACCCAGTGGCTCTGGTCACTACAGAATGCATCACTGTCACTGCTGCTATGCGGAAGCACGCTCGGTGGGCTCATTCGTCCGTTTCTACCATCTTAGGGGGGAGTTCTGCCCCAAGCCCAAGTTTGCAAGGTTCCCGACCCTCCACGCCCCGAGACGA
Organism: Ascocoryne sarcoides NRRL 50072; assembly: GCA_000328965.1. NCBI lineage: Eukaryota > Fungi > Ascomycota > Leotiomycetes > Helotiales > Gelatinodiscaceae > Ascocoryne > Ascocoryne sarcoides. The sequence continues at coordinate 1,304,473 of KB205942.1, forward strand.
TCTTAGGGCACGCAGGAAGTCCAAAAACGGGGCAGGATTCGTAGATGGAATAGACGAAGAAGAGCTTGGTAGTAGATGGGGTCTACGCGGGAAGAAAGGGAAGAGCATGCAGGACAACCCTTTGATAGCTGGATTTGCGCGTCTGCGACGAGAATTAAAAGGCTGCAAAGGTAGAGTGAATGCGTGTCTATGTGAATAGTATGCTAATAACTAAATAGATATCCACGAATTCGATACCCCCTCGCTATTACACCCCTTTCTACAAGTCATACAAGCATCTGCGACTACCGCAAAAATTACGTCTTTAGCACTAGAAGCAATCACCAAATTCTTCTCTTACAATCTCATAAGTCCGCATTCTCCTCGATTAGCGCTTGCTATGCAGTCCTTAGCTGGAGCAGTAAATCATTGCCGATTCGAAGCAAGCGATTCCGCCGAAGATGAAGTTGTTCTACTTCAAATACCAAGGATGATGGAAGCAATGCTGTGCGGCCCGGGAGGGGGCCTTTTGAGCGACGATACTGTTTGCTCAATGATGGAGACGGGGATCAGCATGTGCTGTCAACCCAGTCTATCGGAACTTTTACGGAGATCCGCTGAGATGTCTTTAGTCAGGATGACCCAAATAATTTTTGAGCATCTAAAACATCTAGAAATCGAGGCAGGAGATGAGATCGAAGCCTTAGACGAGGAGACAAAGGAGGACATGGACACTGTGAAAATGGCCCCCTCAGCCGATGGGAGCTCTGCTGTGAAATCTTCCTTAGCAGCCCCTCCAAGCGAAGTTCGCCCTTCATCAAGCTCGGAAAAGACAAGAACCGAACCTTCCGTCGAAATCCTCTCTGATGTCGAGATAGGGCCAGAATCTGAGGCTTCTGATGATGCAATTATAAAACCCTATTCACTACCTTCGATACGGGAGTTATTCCGGGTCCTTGTTGCATTGCTTGATCCTCATGACAAGCAACACCCTGACTCTTTCAGAGCTATGGCCTTACGAATTATCGACGTGGCTCTTCAGGTTGCCGGCCCCTCAATAGCGCGACATCCCACACTTGCGAATCTAGCAAGAGACGATCTTTGCAGGCATTTGTTTCAACTTGTACGGTCAGAGAATATGTTAATCCTACACGAATCTCTCATTGTATCGGGGACGTTATTAGCGACTTGCCGAACAGTTCTTAAACTACAGCAGGAGCTGTTTCTGTCCTACTTAGTTGCATGTCTGCACCCACGTGTAGAAATTCCTCGGGAGCCAGGGATAGATCCTTCTCTATATGTTGGGGTACCTCAAGCTCCAAAGCTTGTAAAGTCTTCCCAGCCACAGAATGGGAGCGGGAGATCCACTCCAGTCCCTGTCAAAGACCGTCAAAAGCTGGGGTTGGAAGGTGGTGCAAGAAAGCCGGATGCAAGGGAAGCTATGGTTGAGAGCGTGGGCGCCCTTGCGAGGATACCAAGTTTTATGGTTGAGCTGTTTGTTAACTACGACTGTGAGATCGATCGAAGTGATCTATGTGAAGACATGGTGGGGCTTCTATCTCGTAATTCTCTACCGGATTCAGCAACTTGGAGTACGACTAGCGTCCCGCCATTATGTCTTGACGCCCTATTAGGCTATATCCAATTTATTGCCGAAAGGCTTGAGGACGAACCAGCCTTCAATGGATATCCAGATCCAGAGCAACTTCGCGAACAACGAAGGAAGAAGAAGATCATCATCTATGGAGCAGCAAAATTCAACGAAAAACCGAACAAGGGACTTGAATATCTCCATGCACAAGGTATTATCAAGGATACAAATGACGCCGAGTCTGTTGCCGCATTCCTGAAAGGAACGACACGGATACAGAAGAAAATGCTGGGCGAGTTCATCTCCAAGAAAAACAATGGAGCTGTTCTTGAGGCTTTCATGAAAACTTTCAAATTCGATGGCAAGCGTGTGGATGAAGCTTTAAGAGAGGTTCTGGAGACATTCCGCTTACCAGGAGAATCTCAACTAATTGAACGTATTGTCACGGTATTCGCTAATCAGTATTTGGCGAGTGATGTGCCTGGAAATTTTGGAAACGCAGACGCCATTTTTGTCCTAACTTACGCTATACTCATGTTGAACACGGATTCGTATAACCCGAATGTCAAGGGCTCGGCTCGCATGACTTTCGACGGGTTCCAAAAAAATTTACGGTCTGTGAACGACGGAAAAGACTTCGATCAGCAATATCTCCAAGATATCTACGATTCCATTAAAGCAAACGAGATCATTTTGCCAGATGAACACAATAACAAGCATGGATTTGATTATGCCTGGAAAGAATTGCTTCTCAAAACCGAGTCGGCAGGAGATCTTGTCTTCTGTGATACCAATATTTATGATGCAGATATGTTCGCAGCAACATGGAAGCCTGTTGTTGCGACACTGTCCTATGTATTCATGTCCGCAAGTGATGATGCTGTCTTTTCCAGAGTAACCACAGGCTTCGATCAATGCGCCCGAATAGCCGCTAAGCATAGCCTGACGGAGGCTGTTGATCGGATTGTATATTGCTTGAGCCATATGAGCTCACTCGCAACCGAGATCCCATCCAATACATCTCTTAACACCGAGATTCAAGTTGGAAAGAACAGTGTTATGGTTAGCGAGCTGGCTGTGAAATTCGGTCGAGACTTCAAAGCACAACTGGCTACAGTGATCCTTTTCAGAATTGTTAATGGCAGTGAAACCGTTATTAGCAAGAGCTGGCAATATGTAAGTCGAACCTTACTGTGAAATATTTCCCAAGTTAATGTCTACTAGGTGGTGCGAATTTGGTTGAACCTCTTCGTTAATTCTCTGATCCCGCCTTTCTTCGATCCAAACCGCATGGATATTGCACCTATCCCTTTGCAGCCCCCCTCTCATGTTATTGACCGAGGTAAAGCGAGTGATACTGGGTTTCTTTCGGCATTTACGTCGTACATATCCAGTTATGCCGCTGATGATCCACCGGAACCTTCAGACGAAGAACTGGAAAGCACTCTTTGTACTGTGGACTGTGTTAACGCTTGCTACATGGGAGACGTCTTTGCGAATGTGGTGTAAGTATTCTCGTTCTATCGTATCCCGGTCCGTGAGTTGACGCTCAATAGAAATTTGCCGGTTGCTGCATTAAAACCCCTCGTACAAGCTTTACTTGATCAGCTACCTGATGATCCTTCGGCCATTGTCATTAGTGTCAAGACTGAAGCGGACGGGCCAACAAACGGTCAAAAGCCCAATGGCCCGATTTATGACCCAGGGATGGTTTACCTCTTAGAGTTGTGTACAGTGCTTACGCTCAGGGATAATGAGACTGTTCTAGAGCTAGGTACAGACGTTGCTGAAGCACTACAAAATGTAATGCGGAATGCTGTTAATTACCAACCTATTATGATATCTAGGACCATTTTCTACCTGCTTCAATTGTTGCATGCAAGTTATGTAAGGATTATTGCTCGCTGTCCTGCAAGATTATGCTAATATTTTCAAGGAGCATGATTTCCTGCGCGCTCCTGTCGTCCTACACACAATTGCCGGTTTCAACAAGGATTTGTTTGATAAATCAGCACCGCTTGTGCTCCAAGGGCTAAGCCGATGCATCAAAGAGCCAGGCCCTTTGCGAAATGAAATCATGTCCTCCCCAGACTTTTGGGTCATTCTTCGAAAACTGACTGGGGTTCCGGAATCCGCTCCTACTGTGTTCGAAATTTTGGAAGGTGTTGTTATGGGGTCCCCGCCTTCCATAATGGCAGACAATTACGAGCCAGCAGTCAATCTTCTAAATGATTTTGCATCGGCAGGAAGTGTTGGAGCCACGGTGGAACAGAAGCAGGACAAGAAGTCTCGTAGGGGCCAGCAGACACCAAAAAAACCCAATCCAGAAAAGTATAATATCTAGTGAAGATTGACGTAAAGCTGAAGCTAATATACAACAGGGCTGATCCCGCTGTTGCTAGAGGAGTGAAAGCAATCACGATGATCTATTCGTTGACAACCCGAATCCCGGTTTTGATGCAGCAATCTCATCTTGAGAGCAAAGAGGCATGGGCAGCTTATTGGTCGCCCATCTTCAGAGCGCTGACGAACCAATGTACAAACCCATGCCGTGAGATCCGCCATCAAGCCTTCACTTCTCTTCAACGCACGCTAGTTTCGCCAGAGTTGACATCAGGAGATCACGAAGAATGGGTTGCCATCTTTGGGGAAGTCCTCTTCCCTCTCATCGTTAGGCTTTTGAAACCAGAGGTGTATTCCTCAGATCCTGTTGGGATGAGTGAAACTAGATTGCAGGCTGCAACGCTGCTTTGCAAGATCTTTTTGCATTATCACCTTTTGCTTTCGCAGTGGGATGGAATGCTTGATCTTTGGTTAAAGATTCTCGATATTATGGATAGACTGATGAATAGTGGGCAGGGTGATAGTTTGGTAAGTTTATACGAATCCTCACTCAAAGTTTGTGAAATCTGATAATAAGCAGGAGGAAGCTGTTCCCGAAAATGTCAAGAATATCTTACTTGTCATGTCAGACAGTGGATACTTTGTTCCCCCAAGCAAGAACCCAAACCACGAAAAGCTGTGGGTGGAGACGTGGAAGCGGCTTGATAGATTCCTTCCGGATTTGAGGAGTAATCTTGATCTGGATGGGCCAAAGGAGATGGAAAGAGAGAAAGAGAAGCCAGAAGTAGCTGTACCAATAACGGAGCCCGTAGCACAGGCTAAGGAAGAAGTGGCAACTTCATAGATGTACGATATTGGAATATTTGTACAAAAAAGGAGAAAGGAAAAAATTCCACAGTGGGTTTTTTCAGATCCGAGAGACGACAAGCGGAAAAAGAAGGAGAGAAAGAGTGAGTTTTGGTCACAAATGTCAGGTGATAGATACAAAGCTAAGTTGGCTATTGAAAATTAGCGGTTGTGATTTCTGATAGCATAGTTAGCGGGTTTTGGGACTTCGGTTGTATAGAATGTGAATGGAGTTTTGTCACAATTGTGACGGAACTTTTTTTTAATTATATTTGTTAATGAATCAATAGTAGGTAACTTCAAGGAAGTAGGTTAATAATGGTATCTTGGTCTAGCAAAGAGATTAGCTGCTACAAGAGCCCCCTTGATGTATTTATAGGCAAACCAATTAGATTGTTTCTCTCAATCAAAAAGGCAAATGATTTGTTCTAATCCTGTAATCGGAACCCATTGTTCTAGAAAAATTACACATGTCCATCAGCATCATAAATCTCTAGAGGGGACACCTCATATGCAGAATGACTAAAGCAGACTACTAATATCCTGCTCTAAATTTGACATCTGGGTTATTTTACCTTGATTGGAGGGTGCTTATGGCAAGGCTAGGTGAGTAGATAGTCTTCGTTATTTCAGAAATTTAATCGTGACTAGAAAAGTATTTACCCTGTGAAGTCCACTTGATAGCAGCATAACGTATTTGGGAACTCATGGTGTGAGACGCGTCGACGTGGGATCGTGTTTGGTTTGCCGCGAGATCACATGGCAAGCGACTTTATCAGCAGCACTGCAAGGCTGCTTTGAAAATTGATGCCCGAATATGCAGGCACCAATTTTCAACCTCAAGGCTGAGTCTAACTTAAACCTATCAACATCACAACTTTTCAAATCAATATAAAGAATTCGCAATCATGTCGACTATAGTAGTCCCGACCGGTGGCCCAGCGCCAGCAAATGCAACGTACGTGTCATTGCACATCCGACACGTACTTCATAACAATCGTTTGTATAATCCACTAACCCAACTCTAGAGTCTACGTTCACAACCTCGAAGAGCGCATCAAGATCCCAGCGCTCAAGGAGGCACTCACGGAGCTCTTCAGCGAGTATGGCGAGATCATTGACATCGTAGCCAAGACCAACCTAAAGGCGAAGGGCCAGGCGTTTATCGTCTTCGCGGATGCGGAGAGCGCGGCCAAGGCGATTGAGGAGGTGAATGGGTTCGAGATCTTCGGAAAGGAGATGCAGCTTGAATTCGCAAAGACAAGAAGTGATGCATTTGTGAAGAGGGTTGGGGGAGAGGAGGAGCTGGAGGGGCATAAGAGGAGGAGATTGGCTGAGAAGGGTATGTTCTCTTTTCCCTACCCTTTTAAATATATACATTTCTACGCCGGTATTTTGGAGGGAGACGAAGGGAGAATTGGTAAGAGGGCATATGCTAACGGAAGGGAAACACAGACAAGAAACGAGCCCTCGAGATTGCAACAGAAGCTCAGCGACTCAAGCGCTCTGCTCCTTCCATTCCCTCTGCGGACGCAGCTCGCCCTATCAAATCTACCCGCGGCGCAGGCCTCAAGTCCACGAATGCGGGCGCAGCGGCTGTCATTCCTGATGAGTATCTACCACCAAACAAGATTCTGTTTGTGCAGAATCTGCCGGAGGAGTACGAGGTTGATCCATTGACGAGTATCTTTGGTAGGTTTGAGGGATTCAGAGAGGTGAGGTTAGTGCCAGGAAGGAAAGGCATTGCTTTTGTGGAGTATGAAAGTGAAACGGGGGCGATTAGTGCAAAGGAGAATACGGCGGGAATGGTGTTAGGGGAGGGTATGGTGATGAAGGTTACATATCAGAGACAGTAGAACCGGTGGGGAGTGGTGTGTACAATAGACTAAAAGTAGCAATTGCCATTTCTATGCGAAGTCAACTATCGGGCCTGAAGGAGATGTGATGTGAATGCAATAGATTGTGGTTCTTGGCCCTATTGGCCCAGTTTTACAGCGCTAATATTACATTTCTCATAATGCGTGATACTCGAAACAACAATGTCCATTGCCATGGATCAAAAGATGACATCCGCATCCTCCTGCTCCCCTAATATATCAACGGCACCGGCTTCGTTCTCTTTGTCGCTGTCTGCCTTGGCAGCTTGCTGCTTTTTCAGCCTTGTCGCTGCGTCTTGGATAGCTACGTCTCTTTGCTTCTTATTTTGAACCTAACTTTTTATTAGTCGAGCTTGATTTTAAACATAAGCTATGTTGAAACATGCCTTCTTTAATCTAAAGAATTCTTCTCTGTCCACTTCATCAAGTTCAGACATAATGTCTAGAAATAGTTAGTTTTGTTGCAAAATGCGAGGTTGATGTGCTTACACTTGATTGTGTTCTCAGTTCTTGGGATGATGACATGCTCGCTAGAAGCAAATAAGTATTGGAGGAAAGTTCCAGGCTCAACGGTGCTTACATGGCATTGACTAGAGAGGTATTAGTGGGCGTAACGATGCAGGGATATCGGGATATGAGGGTATCATAGCTTACCTCTCCTGTTGACAACCTTGATAACCTCATCCAAAATCACAAAAGCAGTCTAGTATATTAGCATTATAATCTCGGCCCTGCTTTTGAAAAGCCATACCTGCAAACTTGCAAGCTCAACCAAAGTCTCTACAGCTCTCGCATAGGTCTCTCGACATCTCTGAACTTGCTGCCCACCCTTCCCAAGCCCAGTTAATCCAAAGTCGTTATTTCCCTCGGTAGTGTAACTCTCAAATGCTGGTAGGAACACACCAGAGACGTTCTCTTGCTTCGTTCGCACCCTAAACCGAGCAGATTTTGCGGATTCTTGAACTTGGTAACCAATATCTCCTCCAACTGCATATGTAACTTCTGCGAGTGAGAATGCTGCAATTTGCATGACTCTTCCCATCTTGCGCTTTGCTTCATCGATTCGTCGCGTGATTTCTGGAGGATGGTTAGGAGGGGGCTTTTAGAGGCCTCGCAATCGTAAATACCTCTGAAACGCCTATCATAGTTATGTTAGCCAATATCTCATGGCAACTCTTGTGGTGGCACTTACTTGGTCAAAGCCTCACTCTTTCTCTTTAGTAAGTCATGGCCGGTCTGGGCTCCTTTTAACTTTGACTTCATCAGCCCCAATGACTGCCGAGTTGGGAACACAGCTTCTCGGTTCTATTGCCTGGTGAGTATAAATTTGGAAAGCAGGTCTACCGTCTTACAGTGGCACCAGACATCTTGACAGAGCAAAAAAGCCAAGTAAAGGATGTTAGTTGAGAATTCGCCTATGCCGCATTGGCTAGAAGTAGTGCAATAAGTAATTCGAGGAGCTTTGTGCTTCAAAACAAAGCTAGGTATGCAGAGCAAGGCAAGCTTGCTCGAAGTTGTCGTCTATCGGCGATAAGAAGCTCAAGCGTTCATACGTTGACCGAAAGAGTAACCGTCCGCAAGCAAGCAACACGTGATTAACCTAAAAGATGATTGATGCCTTGCAATATCAGGCCGCAAGACTTTTAGCTTCGCATAACTTTTGATCCTCCAGCTCCACGAAGCGCGACCCCGTCGATCAACCCATTGCAGTTCGTCCATTTTGTATTAAATATTGGTTTGATCTCAGCATCAACTAGCAGGCAGAGAATGCCTGGTGAGCTGCTGCCCACAATGGCTGCTCCCAGCGTCTCTAAAACAAAGCTGTCTCGTGGGAAACCAGACCTGTACCTGATTGTAAGTGAAGCAAATACCAAGTTACGAGGACTTTAGAACTAACAATTTCTAGTCTGAGGAAGATACAATTTACGAGCAAGATATCCTTCGCGATCCGGGAAGCACAAAACCGTGGTTGGCATACATTGAGTTCAAATTTCAACATGGAAGTCTACAAGAGCAAGCTTTTGTCCTCGAACGAGCTTGCACACAGCTCCCTCGGTCATTCAAGTTGTGGAAAATAGTAAATTGCTCAATCGACGCCCCATTCCGAGAGCTTATGGCTAACTCCTAGTAGTATCTAACTCTCAGGACGAAACACGTTGAGAAGCTTAATCCCGCCATCTTTTCGTCCGAATATGCAAAAGTCAACGCCCTTTTCGAACGGTCCATCATTCTCCTCAACAAGATGCCGAAGATATGGGAGATGTATCTGTCCTTCTTATTACTGCAGCCGATTGTTACACTCACACGAAGGACATTCGACCGCGCTCTCCGAGCTCTGCCCATCACCCATCACAATCGTATCTGGGCGCTCTATCGACCGTTCGCGAACTCTGCTTCTGGACAAACAGCAATCAAAATTTGGCGACGGTATATGCAAATCCACCCCGAAGACGCGGAGGATTTCATAGAGTTGTTGATTGAGATGGGTCGTTACACCGAAGCCGTCAAAAAATACATGGATATCTTGAACAATCCCAAATTTCGAAGCAAAAACGGCAAGGGTCATTACCAGCTGTGGAGTGAGATGGTTGATCTCTTAGTAGAGCACGCAAAAGAAGTTGAAACTGGAGACGAGGCTGGTATCGATGTCGATCGAATCATTCGAAGCGGCATCGACCGGTTTACGGACCAGAGAGGTAAACTTTGGTCCGGACTCGCAACGTATTGGATTACGAGAGGAAACTTTGAGCGAGCCCGAGATGTGTTCGAGGAGGGAATTACTACAGTCATGACAGTCAGAGATTTTACACTTATCTTTGATTCATACGTGGAGTTCGAAGAAGCAATCACTGGTGCCCTAATGGAAGAGGCTGCATTACGTTCTGAAAAAGGTGTGGTTGACGAGAACGCCGACTTCGACTTGGATATCCGCATGATGAGGTTTGAGCAATTGATGGATAGGCGGCCATTCCTCATCAACGATGTCTTGCTGCGACAGAACCCCAATAACGTTTCGGAGTGGAACGTGAGAATTGGATTGTGGGGTGAAAATAAGCAGGAGGTGGTCCAAACATACACCGATGCAATTGCTGCAGTGCAACCCAAGAAAGCGGTGGGCCGATTTCACGAATTATGGGCCAACTACGCCAAGTTCTACGAAAAGGGTGGCGACCTTCGCAATGCAAGGGTTATTATGGAGAAGGCGGTTAAGGTGCCATTCAAGTCGGTCGCTGAACTCGCTGATATGTGGATTGAATGGGCTGAAATGGAGCTGAGAAACGAAAATTTTGACGAAGCAGTCAGGATTATGGCTAAAGCTGTCCAAGCACCGAAAAGGTCTAACGTTGACTACTTTGACGAAACTTTATCACCTCAACAAAGAGTCCACAAAAGCTGGAAGCTATGGAGTTACTATCTAGATCTTATTGAAGCCCAGAGCACACTTGAGGAGACAAAGAAAATCTACGAGAGGATATTCGAGCTTCGAATTGCTACACCACAAACCGTCGTCAATTATGCCAACCTACTTGAGGAACACAAATATTTCGAGGAATCTTTCAAAATTTATGAGCGAGGCCTTGACTTATTTAGTTATCCGGTAGCATTCGAACTATGGAATTTATATTTGACCAAAGCGGTTGATCGGAGGATTGGCATTGAAAGGTTAAGAGACTTATTCGAGCAGGCAGTTGAAGGATGTCCTCCTAAATTTGCTAAAGTTCTATACCTCATGTATGGTAACCTCGAAGAGGACAGAGGCCTTGCCAGACATGCAATGCGAATCTATGAGCGAGCGACCCGTCATGTCTCCGATGAAGACAGAGCAGACATGTTCAACTTCTACATCACCAAATCCGCCTCTAACTTCGGTCTCCCTTCCACCCGCCCTATCTATGAGCGTGCTATCGCCGCTCTCCCTGACAGAGACGCCCGCGATATGTGTCTCAAGTTCGCCGATATGGAGAAACGCTTGGGCGAAATCGACCGTGCGAGAGCCATCTACGGCCACGCATCCCAGTTCTGCGATCCGAGAACGAGTCCTGGATTCTGGCAGAAGTGGGAGTCATTTGAAGTGCAGCATGGTAACGAGGATACATTCAAGGAGATGCTGCGGATCAAGAGGAGCGTGCAGGCACAGTATAATACGGATGTCAATTTTATTGCTAGTCAGGCGTTGGCAAGAGCACAGGCTGTGAATGGAGGGGAGGTCGAGACGGATGAAGAGAGGGCGGATGCAATGGCGGCGCTAGAGAGGGAAGCGAGGGCGCCGGTGGGCTTCGTGCCTGCTAGCGAGGGACCCCAAAAGGGCAATATCAAAGAACCAGTTGCGATAGTGACGGCAGCGAATCCGGATGCGATCGATGTGGATGAGATGGATGATTGAAAGTGAAGAGGGTGAGCGGGTGAGCGGGTGAGAGAGATATCTGGAGTTTGGACATACTAGGAGGCGAATGAAGGTTCGTCTTCTTGATGACTGCATGGATTGGCGTTGGATGGGATCTGAATTATGAATTAGTGGGGGACAGTGAGTGAGTGGGAGGACACTGTATGTATCGTATAGCTATATTAAGGGGGTGGCGAATTGAAACGAGCATTTTCTAACACATGAAGTAATACTTGTTAGCATTTCAAAGGTGCAAAGCCTTAACAAGGCCTTTTAACACTAATAAATCTTAGTTTTTGTCAAACGGAACGAAGGAGCAGCGGCTCAAATGTGAAATAGAGGTTGATTGATTGTAAGAGTAGTAGTGTCGAAAAGCTAAAGAAAGTGGGTTGAGGCTATTCCTCAACTCTCTAGTAAATCATATAGTACTAGTCACCTAACCATAGTGTAACTAGTGTCAGATTCCATCTAACAGTTTTTTACACTGACCTAATTTAAATTTATATTAACTGTCCCTTTAAGTACGCCTCCAGAGCTTGCCCCTCTATGCTTGTTAGACTCTGCTACAAGACTACGCAGTCCCTGCTTTTGCGGTTACTGTCGCTCATTCCTCGTACATCCAAGCTTGTCAGGCTAAAGCCACTTGTGGTTAAATCTCCAATCCAGATATTTCCAATTTGTCTAGTAAGAAATGCGTAAACGGGTTTGCTGATAGCTTTACTTTGAAATTTGATAGCGTGTTAACGTGGAGTTGGAAGAATAACGAACTAGGTGGTCAAGGTCCATCAAATTTAACTTGCTTTTGAACGTTGGAGCGCCTGAACACTATTATCACATCATCCATCCCATTCGCTTCTATCTTAACATGTTACATAAGAAGTTTATAAAGCTCGCTTATTTTGTTATGCCCGATTTCTTAAGATTCTCGCGGAGCTCAGCCTCTTTTTTAGTGACTTCCTTCTGTTTTTCAGTAAGATGATATTTTCGTACTACTATTTACTTTTCCGCCGTTAATAGTAGAGTCTTTTTATCAGACTTATATATAAGCTTATACCTATTATCCTCCTCGTAGCCACGTTCAAATAGAGCGCGGCTATGAAGTGCCTTAAGAGCCTGGCCAACATACACGTCGCGGCGAGCTACTTTATAAAGGCTTGTTAGTAATGCCAAAGAGAGACTAACAGCAGTCAGGGAGGTAGCAAAAATAGTAGTGTAGCGTATAGTGACGAAAGGCGTGAAGTAGAGATTATGTCTTTGAGGTTGAGTTATGCTGGCCGCCTTAGCTTAGTTACATTGACACTAGCTTAGGCTAGCTTAGGGTTAATCTATGATAACTAGGTTGGGCCAAATTCCTGCTTCCTACTCCACCGACCCCCAAGGTCCTCGCCTCACGTCTGAACCTCAACTCAACTCAACCCAAAATTGGGTCTCCACACCTTCTCCCATTTGTTCCTCTTCTCTAGGGTTTTGTTTATCTCACCGTATGACCTCTTATTGCAACTAATTGCCTGCCATCCCTATCCCTATCCCCCAACTCCTCTTTCTGTTACCACGGGTTCCTCTTAATTATAATCGAGTAAGGTTGCTGGCCTAGACGCAGAACGCGGGGCAAAGGATTTATGGCACGATACTTCTCCGTTTTAGGCTAGCAAAGTTTACTGGTGTTTTAGGAATATTTATGGTCCTCAAAAGGGTTTCTAGAAAATGGGTCACTTGCCTGGCTTCCAATTTTATTCGCAGCACACCAAGCGTTCAGCAACGACATTGATATTCACTTCACGTTTATTCTCTCGATTCCCACCCATCTTAGATTGTCTATCAATCCTATTCTTAGATCTACGAATGAGAAGTTTTACGCCACCTTTGGTCCATTATTGTGGTTGGCCAGAATATAAAAACATGCTCACTGCTCGGAGACTTATTTTTAAAAGTCCCCGCGTAGCGCCTCCAACCCCCAACTTTCTATATAAGTCTGGATTTTCCACATAGTAAGAACTTTCTCGCTCCAACCAGTGCATCACACTTATTTAATCATAGTCGAAATTCCAAAGAGAGCACCATTATGAATAACTCCAACGTCAAGTCCCACACAGGGGAGCAAACCATCGGCGTGGAGTACTTCGACAAAGCAGCTTCAACCTATGAAGGCTCTCGCGGCTCTAGTCCTATGGCGACAATTGCTCGCAGCCTCATTTCCTTCGCACCATCTATCTCGTCAACATCCATTGTGCTTGACAACGCATGTGGCCCTGGAATAATCACAAGTGAGATTCTGGATGAAAGTACTCCGGTTGATAAACATCCCACTATTTATGCCGCCGACTTTTCACCAGCTATGATCGAGATCGTGCGAAAGAAAAACTGGCCTGGCGTCAAAAGCGATGTGATGGATGCACAAGAGCTCTCTTACATTGACAACACATTTACGCATATATTCATGAACATGGGAATTTTCCTCTTGCCCAACCCAGAAAAGGGCGCTTCGGAAATGTATCGCACTTTGAAACCTGGTGGTGTGGCCGTAATCACTTCTATCAAGCAAGTTGGCTGGATACGGATATTCCAAGCTGCGCAGAAGGAAGTGAAACCCGAAGATCCGTTGTGGGGGGGTCCGTTGAAGAAGGAGTGGAATACTAAGGAGAAGCTAAGCAGTGTGGTCCAAGCCGGAGGGTTCAAGCCTGAAGATATCGAGATCAAGATGACGGGAGCAAGTCAACCCAGCGACATGTTGAGAGATTTTCTCGCTAGTATAAAGGACAATATGGCAAAAATTATCACCAAGGATTGGAGTGAGGTGGAGAAACGACGGTTTGAGCTCGTGCTAGAGGAGAAGATTGAGAAGGAGATGTCGGATCCCCAGGAGTCAGAGGTCATTGCCTGGGCTGCGGTTGCTAGAAAGTGAATTGCTGTCTCAGTTATTCTTACCGTACGAGACTATCGCCAGATAGCTGGCCCAACCCGTTTTAGTAGATCTAGGTGCACCCGGTTTTCACATGATGTAGTAGGCGGCGAAAATCCTAGATTTAAACAGAGAAACACTTTACGAACCGAGGGCAATACTTAAATAGATACATGCTCCCCTTCTTATGTGATATTTTACGAGGTGATTTTTGCCAATTCTTTTAAAAGATATTTAGTTAGCTTGAAGAAGAAATAATTGGAAGAGAGAAAGTCTTATATATTTTTACTATACACCCTCATCAAATGATAACATCTAAGTAGTTTATGATTATACTTAAACATTAGATAGAATTAGGATGGCATCATAGAGTAGTGGGAATTAGCTAATAGTATGTAAATTTGCGTCTGGAGATTAAAACTAGCGTCCCTGAGTTATTTATAAGAACATCTGCCCGAACTTCCTTTTCGTCAGAATTCTGCTAGTAAGAGATGAAAGCAGCTCCAAAGACTTCATTCTTCCGGTCCGACGTCAATCATGGTTACTGTAATATTAATCACGTGCCCCAAGACTATGGAGCGGATACTAAATTCTAAGTAACCGAATGAGGGATCAAGAAGATAAACAGCGTGATGTTTTCAAATATCTGGTGGTCAGAAAGACTTACTTTTAGCTAGTTCTATGCTTGAATAAGAAAGCCCGAAGTCAAGTTTAAACACTCGTGATGAGGCTTAGCTAGGGTAGCCGCCGAAACTTTTCTCGGATTTCATCTTCCACCCATGTCAACTTTTGTATGACTAGATACAAGTAACCAGAATGTAGCTTGAATGGCGATAAAATTTCACAAAGCGGATCCCGAAGGATTTGATGAGATGCAGGGCGGCAATGCGTGAGTTGTGAAGTGTTCCTGGCCTGAGTTCTTTGATCTGGTGATTGACTAGGCCACAGGGGGTGATCAATGTACCCGCTCCCTCACGGTTCTGGAAATAAGATAGAATCAGGACAGGAAGCCGGAAGTTAAGTAAAGTCTTTTTAGAATTCTAGATTTTTGTTGATATATTTGAGATATTTAAAGTTATCCTATGCACGATGTCTGGTGGTGGTTATGTTGTTGGAAAGGTTAACATCTTGCCTATTAAAATGGTGTTATTGTAGGGTTCTGGACAACCCTTCGACTGGTTGGTTATGTCTATGGCAAGCTACTGTAAAGTAGGTATGCATTCTATTTTACCCCGCTTCCCCAATCAGTCGGTGTCAACTCGGTGGTAGTAGCACTCTGCATCGACCAATTGTTCCCCTGGCAACACAATCGGCCCGTCATCAACCTTCCTATATCAAGGGTCAGCAAACCTGGGGATCAGGTGTGCGGAGTTTGGTTTTTACGTTTTGGAGAATAGCTTATAGATGGCGTTTATATATAAAGGCGGCGATTACGCGCTGTCAAAAGTTTGTCACCGCGCTTGTCGATGTAGATTTACCCCATCATGCATTTCCCCTCGTCAATAGGGAGCATTGCCTCCTTATTTGTTTTGAGAGCCATTGCAGCGCCTAGTGCACTCAAACCGGGAGATCTAGACTCGTTCGTTGCTCGCGAGAAAGTTGTTGCATTGCAAGGTGCTTTGAACAATATCGGGCCCCATGGATCTCTCGTCCCAGGAGCTGGAGCTGGCTTCGTGGTTGCTAGTCCCTCAAAAGCCAATCCAAATTGTAAGTAGTTTTCTGAATATTTCTGAACATTTCCAAAATCAAATCTCACCTCATTTTCTAGTCTAACTCTTTGGCTAGACTTTTACACCTGGGGTCGGGATTCGGCTTTAACAATGAAGATGCTTGTTGATGAATTCATCTTCGGGAACACAAAGCTTCTATCATATATTGAGGACTATATCCATGCTCAGGCAGTTCTCCAAACTGTTTCGAACCCTTCTGGAACTTTTTTTCCTGCTGGTCTTGGCTTAGGAGAGCCTAAGTTTCAAGTCGATGGGACAAGATTCAATGGAGCCTGGGGCCGCCCTCAACGAGATGGTCCCGCTCTTCGAGCAATCTCCTTGATGACTTACAGTAACTGGTTGATCCAACATGGACAATCCAGCAAAGCGAAAACTGTTATCTGGCCAATTATTGCCAATGATCTCAGCTATGTCGGGGAATATTGGAACCAGACTGGCTTCGATCTTTGGGAAGAAACACTCGGATCTAGCTTCTTCACCATTCAAAACCAGTACCGTGCTTTAGTAGAAGGGGCCCAACTTGCACAGACTCTTAGAGTTACGTGTACGGGATGCATCCAGGCACCAGAACTTCTTTGCTTTTTACAGAGCTTCTGGAATGGAAATTTCACTGTCTCTAATATCAACATCGACAATGGTCGTACTGGGTTGGATGGAAACTCCATCCTTGGCTCCATCTCTATTTTTGATATCGATGCGGAGTGTGACAGCCCAAGTCTGCAACCCTGTCACAGTAAATCATTGGCCAACTTCAAGGTTCTGATCGACACATTCAGAGAAACATACACTATCAATAACGGTATTCCAAAGGGGCAAGGCATTGCAGTTGGGCGATACGCTGAGGATATTTACGAGGGAGGAAACCCATGGTAAATGATTCTCGACCTCACTACCCCTTCATCTGCTAACTTTACAGGTATCTGATCACTACCGCGGCAGCCGAATTTCTCTACGATGCCGTTGCACAATGGAAGGCTCGTCATGTTTTATATGTCGACAAGACCTCACTCGCATTCTTCAAAGATATCTACCCAGCTGTTACGATCCGACAATACAACAGCGGCAGTGCCAATTCCCCATTTGCGCAAATCATGGATGCTGTTACCAAATACGCCGATTCGTTCGTTTCCCTTGCAGAGAAATACACTCCCTCAAATGGAACCCTCTCTGAGCAATTCAACCGCGATACCGGCGTCCCACTCTCAGCAATCGACCTCACCTGGTCATACGCCGCCTTCGTAACCATGTCCCAGCGGCGAGCTGGTCAATATCCCGCCAGCTGGGGAACCCGCAATGCAGCCGCACTGCCAGCAACCTGCGCTGGCACTTCCACAACGGGCGTCTACGTTCCTGCTTTTGCGGCCGGAGCTCCCAACGTCACCTCGACCTGCCAAGTCAACGTGGTATTCAACGTCAATGCAACAACATATTACGGCGAGAATATCTACTTGGCCGGAAGCACGGATGATCTCGGTGCCTGGGATATCGATAACTCGCTTCCATTGGGAGCGGGTGGGTACACTTCTGAGCGTCCTTTGTGGACCGTGTCGGCTTACTTGAATGCGGGGGAAACGATCAATTACAAGTATGTACGGCAGGAGGATTGCGATCAGCCGTATATATACGAGACGGTAAATAGGACGTTGACGATTCCGGCTTGTGGGGGTGCGGTGGTCATGACGAATGATATGTGGACGGGATCGGTTGGGACGAGTGGCGGCTGCTAGAGAGAAATAGATGCAGTAGTCTAATATAATTAAGACAAAAATCTTCCTGGGCGTGAATCCAAATCTAGCCTCATTGCCTAGATTTCTTTGTTATATTTGGCGAAAGCGAGCTTGAAACTGTAGCACAAGTTTAGAGGAAGGCGTTCGGGTACGAAGTCGGGCCGGAGACTGGGTATTAGCTCGGATATCGGGATTTAGTTCGGGATCAACTTGAAGAGGCATTGAAGGGACGGCAAGTCATTCAGAATTTGAGATTAGACATGCAGGTGTTCACGGCCATGCCCATTGTCATAGCATCAGTTATTATCGGCCTTTTATCATTGTATATATCTCATGTGCAATGAATCCTAAACCTCTAGAATACTATGGTATCATCAACTAGAAAAGGTGTTTATAGAGGGAACTCTTCTCTTTTCAGCAGAAAGAAACCCATCGAGGAGCTTTGACAAACCAACTTGAATATGGCGCCATGCCGGAAAGATTCTATATGGACGACGGCGGGGTGGGTATAGTCGGACCGGACTTGGAAGCTTGCCACGGTGGTTTATGTTACCTCCACCTCTACCCGAAACGCGAAGACCATGTATAAAGCGAAATACCACCCACCTCCTCCAAGTCAGGAGCTTTAGGGTTGGCCGAGTTGGTAGTACTGTACCATTAACTCGCTATGCGACTGTCACTCAGTAACCCGAGTCGAAAAATACCATCCGACCTCATATGTTGCCAACCTTTAATATGTCTCTTGATCTCGACTTTAAAAATCATACCTGTGTGGTTTTCTATGGGACGCCTCAGTACAGGCGTCTTAGAGTTTTGCTATTTTCCCCCTGTTTTTTGATCTATTTCTTTTGGCACTGTCGCTTATATAGTGGCGGCTTTTTTGTATTTTTTACACTTGGTCGCTTTTCCCACTCGCTTAGCATCAGTTAAGTTACCCAACTTAGTCCGAATTGATATAGCATTGCCATAGCAAATGTCATTTTGATCCCATATCTATATTCACTAAACTATGAAATAGCTCGCTTTCTTCCTATCCAATCGCTGGCGTCTCTTCATGCATAAGGCTGAGCATGCCGAAACACTCTTTACTCGAGTACTACAGCTGAATAATTTCCTAAGATCAATAAACACCCCTCTCAACACCACAACCTCACAAAATTCACTCCTTAATCCAACTTCACAGCGCCCCATTCCATACTCCGCCTCGCCCTTTCTACCTCACACCCTAACCATAACATCCGGATCCTCCGCTCCCATCCCTTGCTGCAAAAGCTGTACCAACAGCACTCTTAACTCCTCCACCCTCTCCGTCAACCCTCTAATCTCATCTCTCATCCCATCTACTCTGTCGCCGCCCTTATTGATTTCCTCCTCTGCTTCCTTTCCATGCCCATTATGCTTACCCTTCTTATTATGTACTAACGGCGCTACCGAATGGCCATCATCACTTGGCATCTCAATCAAATGGTGTGCCGCTCCCTTCACTGCCGCTTGCTGCGCTAGGAACGGCTTCATCTTGTTCGTTTTCCTGCTTATATGAAGCGCTTCGGCAGAACTGAGGTCAATCTCCGAGAAGACGGCCTCGGCGCCGCGGACCGCATCTCGGAGGGTGTCCCAGATGAAAATGAGGCTTACAATGGGAAGGTGGGTTACTTTGAGGAGGAGGATGCGGTAACTCCGGAGATTTTCCACGGGGACGATGAGACGGAGAGGACGAATGAGGATTAAGGGGACTAGATTCTAAGAGATGCCTAGTTAAAAACTCAGTATATTCTGACGGTAGATTACAAGTCTTACCAGTGGAGGATAGAAGTGAGTCAATCTGTTCCTAGTAGATACCTGACACCGACGTTAACTTACAATAACACATCGAGCTCTAAAGATCATTGCATACCTCAAGGGTAAACACTGAATACACGAAAAGATATTTGAGTCTAGACTGTGACATGCTTTTCGTGAAAGTAGCGTGCAGGATCGTCATGATGGCTGGGAGCAGAAGGATTCGAGTCATAACCACGAAAATTATCTTTTACATTATTAGTATGATATCACACGAGCCTTTGCTTTTGTATCAAGAAATTACCATGAGAGGAGGGCCTAGATAGACGTTGATCTGGCACGCCGGTCAGGATAGTGCTCCAATTGGTAGTGACTGGTACATCTTACGTCTCCCATGATATTCCAAGCAAGGGCATTTGAACCAAGAAATATCTCAGTCAAAAACCAACTCATTTGTCTGAGCGTGAAAATATCTCGAGCGAGCAGAACAAATGTGGAAAGGAAGCCTAGAATGGGAAGTCAGAGCCTCCGTGATAGCAAAAGATGTGGCGATTTGGTAATATTAATAGCTTGAAGCTTCTGCTCTTTAGCGAAGACGGCTTACCCAAATAAATAACCGAAACAACGCCCATAAACTTGAAAAAGTCCATGGTCTATGCAAAGAGAGGGTCAGTACAGATAAGCTAGGACTGCTATGAAGGGGCAATTCCTACCATCTCTTTCAAGCAAGGTAACTCGTCAATACGTTAGTATCTTCTGGCAAGAATCAGGACGTCATAGTATCGGATAACGCAAGATGAGGGCATTACACACCAAAGTACCAAAATAAGGGCGGAGGCTCAACAATGAAGCAATCCTATCTGTTGTATCAGCTCTCAGGTTTCATGTCTCAAGTATGAAGGCTTGGTACCTAGGAACCACGAAGAGTGTTTCCAAAGATAGGATATTAAAAGCCACGTCAACGATGTCGTGGTCCTCTTTATATTTGCCGATTAACCCTAGAAGTATCAATTTCAGTTATCTAGAGTAGAGGCGAGAGCAAAAGTTTACTCATAGCAATGAATGTAACACCAAACAGGATAATGACCACATCGATAGCATTCCAGGCATTGACTGAGTATAATACACCGCCAGCATCGAGATACTCGCCAAGCTCGTCGTAGGCAAAAGCTGCAATCCAGACGTAAAGAACGTACTCGATAACAGTGATCTGATACCTGTTTTTTGTTAGAATCATGAACGCAAACTACGCACAACATATTTTAGTGGTTTCGGTGGTCGAGCATAGCAAGAAGAATACGTACGGATTTCTCTCCATAAGGACAGCATAACACAAGAACAAGAACGTAGCGAAAAAGATAACCTCAAACGCCTTGATATACTTCGGGACTCTTAAGCGGAGGAAGTGCTCATGGTGTCCCTTGATATAGAAATGCGGCTTCTTTTTCGCATCTGGTGTCAAGCTGTCCCAAAACGCAATATCTCCATCCCAAATCCCCGTCACAATCTTATGCACCACACTCTGGCTCAAGAAATGTTGACACCCCGCCGCCGCCGCTGTCTCCAGCCCATTCAGCCCGTTAAACGCCGACGTCGGTTCTTCTTCGTCAAAGTTCTTCGAACTGGGCTTTGGAGTACGCTCCTCACGCTCTCGTAAAACTTCCGTCAAAAGCTGATTCGCGCGTCTGCTTACCGGCCGAGGAGTCGAGTTGTGCTGAGAGCGAAATTGGGGAAGCAACGGTGCCGTCTCTGGTTTCTGCTCCAAGTTTGCGGCTTCGACTTCCCTTTGAGGAACCCTCAGTAAAGTGTATAAGCAATACTCTACCGCCTCCCTCTCCGAGACCCGACTGAGGAAACGCCATGCAACAATTTCGCAGGCATTCGCTCGAGTAGCGTGAATTCCATAGTTGCCATGATGGTCGTCTGCTGCAAGGAGGGAGAAGTGCCATTTCAGCGTCCTAGTGACATCACTCGTTAGGATTCCAGTTTCTTTCTCCGCTAGACAGAATGGTTGCGACTGACAGAAGCGCATTGATCAGAGCTTTGTGCCTGGCACTAGTCTCAACAAGATGATCCACTAGCTGCGGGATTCTGTATCCGCCGGTTGGCATCTTTAGTTTTTCGAACGAGATAGGAACGGGGATTTCGTCAAGGAACCAGCTGTAGAGAAGCGTTTAGTGAAGGTAAAGGTTTCTGGAGGTCTAAAGGGGATAGCCACAGCGATAAAGTCTTGACCACCTTGACGAACGAATCACTCTCCTCTATAACGGGAAGAGAAATAACAGTGCTGGTGGTGGAGGTAGACATATCGGTGTTCCTCGTGGGGGTTGGGATGGATGACCTGGTGAAAGATAAGACTATATACTAGTATCGGAGGGACTTGAACTGACTGATAACAATGCGACCTTGAATCATCGCAGTGAAGAGGTGGTCCTGTTGAACAAATAGATAGTGAAAAGGAGTGCTATGTGCCAAGAAGGAAGGAACTCTCACTTGAACTGCGCCTTCCATATTCAACAACTTACCGACCAAACTACATCTAGACTCGCCCTGGCTCAACGATAATCCGCCCCCTCACTCAAAGACGCCCACATCCACTTCAGTTCGCTTCTACTATCAAACATACCCGACTCTTCACAACAAGCTAAACCTTACCCTCGGGACAGGCTGAAGAAGAACAAGAAACAACTCCATTCCGTCTAGAACATACATGCTATATAAAAACGTGCATGCTATTTGGCTCCACCTCGATACAGCTAACCACGACCTTCTTTTCACCGACAAAGCAAAACCCTCAAGTTCGACGAGGAACATAAATTCTCCACTCTCCCTCTCCTCACCACCATCTCTAGGCCATATCCCTTCTTCCTTCCCACCCGCTCACGCGCAAACATACAAAAGAACCAAACCGGTCGCTCCAAAATGCAAAAGATCGAGTATCATCTGGACATGACGAACCACGGCCGGGCCAGACAAGACAGCAAGCCAGACAACCGAATTCCTAAGTTCGCCCTCCCTCCCTCCCTTCCCTTCATTTCTCCCAACCATACCAACATGTCGAAACGAACCCCCAACGCAACGGACAATAGACTGGACGTGATAACAAACATATAAGAAGGGTAAAATAGTTTTGGGGTTGGTGTGTTGTAATAGCTGGCTCGTTGTATTAGGCTCTAAGCATGAGCGGCGGATAATATCGAGTGGTGCCCAACTCTACCTCCCACCTCCCGTATGCAAGGGGAATAGAGCAATTAAAAGGATCATCTAGCCCATCAGTTCGGTTAAGTTTCACTTCAATATCATGAATCTGATCACATCCCATCCACCTCTCCTCGCACGCTTCCCCATTATACACCTTTCAAATCTTATCTCCCAACACAAATTTGTTCTTTGTCGTTGGCCACCCCCACACATACACGCGCCGCCCAAATCTCTCCCGCGATGAATGGATGACCCTACATGATCATACACGAACCGCAACATCCCCTGTTTTGCTCTCCACCATCTATCTCCATCTTCCCGCTGGGCCCACCGGATCCGTTGCCACTATTACCGCCCGCTGTGTAGCCTGCCATCTCCTTGTTGTAGCGTCTGATCTCGCGGACAATATCGTAGAAGGCATTGTCGACGTTGATTCTCGACTTCGCCGAGGTCTCGATGAATTTGCAGCCAAAGGAGCGAGCTAATGCCTCACCCTCTACAATTTTCCAATTAGCACTGGTCTCAACCACACCGAGTATCTCTAGATAGAAGAGTGCGCACCTTGCTTGGAAACCTGTCTCTCGCCCTCCAAATCGCACTTGTTTCCCACCACAATGATTGGAAAGTAATCCTTATCCTTCACCCTCAGGATCTGCTGCTGGAACGTGAGGATCTCCTCGAAGCTCTGCCTGCTTGTGATGCTATACACCAGCAAGAAACCCTCTCCCGTCCTCATGTACTGCTCGCGCATCGCCGAGTACTCCTCCTGGCCCGCCGTATCGAGCACATCTAGCAGCGCAACCTCGTCATCAATCACACATTGTTTGCGGTACGAGTCTGCATCATGCCGGACGTCCTATTAGCCCATGTTTGCTCGAGAGCGGCGAGCAAGGAAGGAAGGGGTTGGTGGAACCACCGGACAACACGAAAACATACCTTCGATTGTGGGATCATATTCATCCACGAAATGGCTCTGTATCAACTGGATGGTCAAACACGACTTTCCGACACCGCCGCCTCCTACCACCACGAGTTTGTATTCTCTTAAAAACTAAGCGTGCGCAATCACCAATTAGCCCACGGAGCCTCCCTCGCACCCCAAACGCCTCGCACGGCCGGTCCAGCTTACCTTTGAAGCCATTGTTTCTCGCCAAGGTCGTGATGAAGTATTAACTATCAATCACCTTGCTGGTCAACTATGATCTAGAACGGTCGTCGACTAGCTCGAAATGCTGAAAAGTGTAGTGTTTGAGGTCTGGGCGATTAAGGAGATCTCCGCGATTGAAAACCAGCCGACTCCCGTGCAGGATGCAAGGAGGTCCAGGTATCCAGGTATCAGAGAAAGGGGAAAATGCTCGGATTGCGTGTGGCGATGAATTGGGGGGAGGGAGGCGGGCGAAATCAAGAGGGTTTCGAAGAGAAGACACGAAAGGATCGACGACTACAAATAAATGGATCGGATCAATTGGGAGGGGGAATGGTAGGGAAGATGCAGAGATGTCTCTTGAGTGTAGAAGAACAGGCGAGTGTTGATTTCGTAGCTAGCACGAGAGGTACCCAACATCAACCAGCGCGAGCAGCGAGCAGGGACCCGAGAAACGTCTGTGTGGTGAGGGCCACGGCTAAAGCGCGGCCGACCGTGTGATAGGGCCACGGGGGACTAACCCGAACGGGCCGAGATATGCGAAATATGAGAGTTTTGCCGGTGGTATGGTATCGAGTCGCAAGAGAGCGTCGAGCGCGAGGTGCGCGCGCGATGCTGTGTATCCTTCTAGAAGACGGGTATTTCTTTTTCTATTTGCGTCCGACGACATTCACGTCGCTCCATACGAAGCACGAAAGGGACCACGCGCGGTCAAGCCCTAGCCCTAGCTGCGCGCAGGACGGTATAAGCTTTACCAGCCTTTCTCGAACCGTGGACGACTCCCCAGCCTCGGGCCAGCCTCGAGCCAGCCTCTCGCGGTATCAACAGACCTTAGACAGCGCGATCACGTCCGATTAGCGCCATGAGGAGATGCCCCTCTCACCGCCCACCATCTAGCACTTTCGTCCGTCGCTCTAGCCATCCATCGCACGCGCTTCCAGCATCACACCTATCAAAGGCCATCTGGAGAGCATCCCAGGCCCGGCGACGTGTACGGACTCCACAGACTCTCTCCGGTAATTTTCGATGAATTCTGGCAGCGACACTCCCATGAAATCCACGGCCAGCCCGGCCAATCACGCGGCCGGACTCCCATCCAGCCTGTGATTCCGAGCCGATCCAGGACCCAAAGACGTTCCATGCATATTCCACCCCTCCCTTCTGCTCTTCAAACTCCCCCTCCCCCCTCCCCCTCCCCTCCTCGTCTTCCAACCAGCACCTCCCCACAACCGCAACCGCACGCATATCATCTGCAGAGGCGTTTAAACGTCACTCGGCGCCTTAGCGGCTTAGATCGAGAGCGGACAGCTTCTCGAGTGTGCTTCTCCATGAACACATTTTCACCTGCCCGCTGAGACAGCAATCTGCTTCCCAGACGATCGACCTCGTCCGCCCCAATCCCATCGGGCCTCGCAGCCGGCAAATCTTAAACAGAACAACCGTCTCTTTACCGCCATATGCGTGCACCGGCCTCTCCAGAGGCCATCCTTGTTCTCGGGGTCTGAACTGTCAACGATAACCCCCTCATGAACATCCCGAGGCCCATCATGTCGAAATCTCGAGGCTGCAGTCCACATCTGCAAAGACGGCTTGAGAAATTCTTCGACATATATCACGTAACTCCCGTGCTTACCTCCACCTGACCGGGCACCCTCCGAACACAATCGTGCACGTTTGATATGTTTCAAATCATCAAATACCGACTGGATACGGCGTAAATAAATAGTTTGGGGGGGGCCAAATATCAGGGGACATGCACTCGTCTCCAGAAGAATCTCAAGTCGGAACAGCTGACAATGAGATTTCTAATAGCCCGATTCGGTCATAATCCCCTCCCCCCTTTCGCAGGTGAGCAACGAAGCCAAAATTTACCCGAGTGGGAAATCGAGTTTGCTCTTCTGTCCGTCCTGCTCGACCCCTTATCGACAGAGTAATCTCCGAATTGTCGTGCCTGGAAAGCTTTTTCCAGGTCGCCAGAGATTGTCAGCTATATAGCGGATGCAAAACGTATATACAAACCTTCGAAACGCTACATGTAGATGCAGACTTCGAATGATAGGATCGCCCCTATCGAAACTCTTGTTAGCACCCGTGGTGTCTCTCGTGCCTATTTAGGTAGGTGCTCTCCTCTCGCCTCGCATGAGGACACCCACGTGCGTGCGCGCTACTCTATGAGAAAAATATCAAAGAGAATGGAGAGTATGTTTGGACAAAAGAAGTTCTAGGATTTATACGCCATGTTAGATGGTCCCAAAGGGAAAAAAAGAAAAAGACATAGATGAATCTAGGCCGAACCGCGCTACTTTGTTTCCTCGACATCGTCTTCTCCTTCCACGCTGACTCTTTTGCCCTTCACATTCTTCTCCACCTCTAAAACCAGAGATTCGAGGAACTCCAGATCTCTGCAACCTTATCAGCCAGATACCCCGGACGCCGTGGCAGCGCACTTACCTTCCAACCAAAGTTACGGTATTTCTCGATTTCTCCCATCTGGGATAACTGCCGACTTTGATGCCTTTCGGTTCAACCCGTTCCGCTAATTCAGTGAGGTATGTCGCTATCTCGCTCTCTGCCAATGGCGTCGAGATCAAGATCCGGTGTATGCCTTTGCCCTCGGGATCCGCCAATCTGGGGACCAAATACGATTTCATGCTATCCAGCAGTCTTTGGAATAATTTCGGCACTCCAGGAAGTACGTGGACGTTGCCATTGATGCAAGTGATCGGAACCCATAGCTCGTCGGCTGGGAAGATGACTTGTTTGCTTATGTCGCGAGAGTTGTCTAGGGGAAGCTCGACCATTCGTAGCTTTGCTTTGCGTGCTGGGGTGTCTTCGTCCCAAGAGAAGTTTTGCTGTGAAGGATGGATTTTCGAAAGTCTCTTCATCCTGTCATAAGATTCTTGGTGTAGCTGAAGCTCGAGCCCAAAAGCTTTTGCGATGGACTGGTAGGTAATGTCATCATGCCTGGTACATATTAGCTAGAATAAGGAGATACTCAACATAGCATACGTTGGTCCAATACCTCCACTTGTCACAACAAAATCATAGTTATTGCTCATCCTGCGAACAGCCTCGACAATTTCGTCCTCGTCATCTGCAATAACTTCGATCCGCTTCATTGCCTATTCTATTCTCAACATCTCTTCGAAGGTCTAATGGCGCCAAACATACAATTCCTAGCTTGAAGCAGAACCTGGCCATATATGCCGAATTCGTCTACGGGGTCTATCAGCACTTGCCCGGCATCTAGCTCGTTCTTTGCATACATCTACAGTCTATCACCGCATATGTTAGCCACACTCTCCGCTCGGAATATCTCCCTCGAACCTACCTTGCCACCCAAGACTTCATCTCCAATAATTAAACATGCTGCCGTGCGTATCGTTCTCGAATTCCGCTCATCGGCGGTGCTTGATGATGTCATGACTTTGTTTGTCGAGCTGGATATGGATGCAGCAGAGCTGTGTGCGTAATTTGGCAAGGGACGAGAGAGATGTCTTGCTACCTGTGATATTCGTGAGAACATAGGATTCGAGTGAGTCAAGTAATTGAAGTGGTTTGCGTAGTTACTCTTAAATGAAAACGATGTTTCTAGAAAATATGGTGGCACACAGCGGGGTCGGCTCGAAGGACCCTTGCATGAGAAAACCGCGTGTCTCAAGGTGATGTGGTGGTCGTGGTGACGACCCATGGAGACAACTTAAATAACTCGAATTTGATTCCCAACAACTCGTCCCGTCATTTCTCTAGCATTTCCAAGCTCTTCCGCTGGGTCAGGACTTGTGCACAATGCAAGATCCCGATCCTGGGACCACCCACCCAAAGGAAAAGCTCATCTATCCTCCGCCAAACTTGGAACCAGGGTTCGGTGGTTCGAGAGACAAAGAGACCACCAGCCTCATCCTCGGGCACGTCAACCTGAGGAATCAATGCCGGTAGTTATATCTTCATTTCCTCCTTTCTCTTGTCTTCTCCTATGTTCACCTATTCACAGCGAGGTACCGCCACCCTCCTCTTTCCTTTGGCCAGCACAGCAGCCTTGAGCCGCCCTTGCCACGGGACTGCATCTATCCGACCTTGTCATTTGATTTGGTGCAGGCCGAAGAAGCCGAGCGGTTGTCTTCAGCTTCTTATCAAGCATGCCTTTCCATTCTTCTCCGTAAATCATTTCGGACATCTACATCTCCAGTTGTTGTACTTACCCGTACTCCGAAGGGATGACTAAGACCCCCATTCACAAGGCTAACTCGGACTCGGATTCGAAGATGACGTGGGAACTGCTAAAGTAACATAAAGTTGCATTAGAACCGAAGATCATAAGTATCTTTCCCGGCTCCCTGCGTCATACTTCCTCTCTTTTTTACCCCTTCACCCCCCTTCGTCCATCATCAACATCAGTGATGTCAACTACAGGATCGACTGCAGGACCGGCGCACAGAGTTCAGTCAGCTGTGGTCGAGTATGGATTCCCTCAAGGCCACCTCGGACATCTGAATGACCAGGAAGAAGCAGCGCTGAAGAAATTCAAGGCGGTAGTCGCAGAGCATGGCTTTCAGCTAGGGAACGGAGAGAATGGGACACATGATGA
The DNA here is from genome assembly GCA_000328965.1 of Ascocoryne sarcoides NRRL 50072. NCBI lineage: Eukaryota > Fungi > Ascomycota > Leotiomycetes > Helotiales > Gelatinodiscaceae > Ascocoryne > Ascocoryne sarcoides. Next base: position 1,332,561 of record KB205942.1, read on the forward strand.
TGCGACATTGCTGTGAGCTGATCATCCCGAGGTTCTCTTGGAAGTTTATGGTACTGACGGCTTCGTAGTCGCTTCCTTCGCGCCCGCCGGTTCGTTGTGCCAGATGCGCTCAAACAATTCCAGGAGACGGAGGCGTGGCGCAAGGCAAACGGGCTAGACATGTTGTACGAAACGATCGATTTGGATCATTATGAGGAAACTCGAAGATTGGTATGTACCATCCTTTCCCCCATTTTCAGCTTCTCTCTTTTGCCGAGAAATTTCTAACCAAGTACCTCGCCAGTATCCTCAATGGACCGGTCGTCGCGATCGACGAGGAATTCCAGTCTACATCTTCGAAGTCAAGCATTTAAACCACAAGACTATGGCTGCCTACGAAAAATCTGCCAAAGAAACGCATACCAAGGCACAAACTGACGGGAAGACTGCCCCGAAGCTTTTGCGCCTATTTGCTCTCTACGAAAACTTGATACGCTTTGTAATGCCCTTGTGCAGTGCTCTAACAGACCGAGACCATCCAAGAACCCCGATTACCCAGAGCAATAACATAGTAGACATCAGCGGTGTTGGCATCAAGCAGTTCTGGAATCTGAGGACGCATATGCAAGACGCAAGTACGCTTGCAACAGCTCATTATCCGGAGACATTGGATCGTATTTTCGTATGTCCTACTTTCCATCTTCTATTTACTTCCCCCTCATCCGAAGATTCCGTGCGCCAGTGGCCTCCGTCCCGCTTCCGTATTATTAAATTGGCTCCCGGATGCTAACTCGCAGTCTCACACCGACAGATAATCGGCGCCCCCGCTTTCTTTCCTACCGTTTGGGGGTGGGTCAAAAAATGGTTCGATCCGATAACCACCTCCAAAATCTTCATCCTTTCCCATCATGACATGAAGAAAACTCTCGAAGCGTTTATCGAACCCGCCAATATCCCCAAGAGATATGGTGGTGAATTGGATTTTAATTTTGGAGATTTGCCCGTCTTGGACCCTGCGTTGGAAGATGTATTAAAATGGGAAGATGGGAGAAAAGACTTCCCTCATGGACCAATGTATTGGATTAAGCAAGGGGAAACAACCACAGGAGACCAGGCCGTGAAAGAAATGAAGGCGATAGCTGTAGGGTTCAAAGCCGGGCAGGAAAGGAAGGAGGAAGTGTGCACAATAACGACAACACTTCGGAATGATGAAGATATGGAATACACAAACGGTAGTACGGCTCTTGCGAGCATCGACGAGAAACAAAAATACCCAGAGTCTAGACCGGAATTGATCACTCTACCAACAGAGACAGAAACCCCTTCACAGGTTCCCTCCGATCCACCAGAGGAGACCAACGAGGAACATACACCTCAGTCATTGCCTGGAAATTCGAAGCTACCGGAAACAGCAATCCCAGTTCCAACTGCATCAGAGAATGGTCTCCCACCAAGTGGGAACAAAGTGGTAATGGAAAATGGCGAAGTCGTTCCAGCCTCCAGACCAGAACCCACTTCGTTTATTACTGCAACAGAAGACTTGACTCTCAAGGAGCAGTCTATAGCTGGATAAGCCAGAAGATCGACCATGTTGGAAAGGGAATAATTAGAGCTGCGCTCTGAGTTGTGTTTACTTGGGGGTTTTCCATTGGATATTATGGTCTGAACTGGAAACTTTGGACACAGAAAGTTACATTCATCGGGATCAGGAGTTGTTAAGGGTGTGATGTGTCTATGTGAGCGTACATATATCTTTTCATGACATTTCATCTGGGGCAAGGCTTAGGTTGGGTTGAGACGAGTAGAGTAGATTTGATACCTCAAACGCGGAATACGTGGTTTTTTTTCACATGGTTTTATCTTGAAATGAGTGATGCGAAATTTATAGAAGGATGAAAGGGAATATGAAGTACAATAAAATAAGAATATAGGTTGTTTCAACCCTTCCTGAAGATATGCTACTTTACTCCTCCCTTGATCTTTCAAAATCTAAGCTGAGCCAGAGATTTAAAACTACCTGAGAAAGTTCTGATCCTATCCTATTTAACCCCGCACAGCCCCGCCGACCCAAGCCCGAGAAGCTACAGCAGGTCGATGAAGTCATGTAAAGCTGTAGCCAATAAAAAAGCGTGATCTCAGGCACCACTGGTCCTTCGTCACCCCGCTCTCACCGTCAACACATCTAGTATAACTCTACACACCACACCTCACCCAGTAGCGGCTACTATAACTTTAATCAACGCATACAACTCTTCGACTAGAATCTAACTTGACAGGTTTTCGTTGGTCCCACTCGTCCTCGCGGCAAGCCAAGCTATCTCGAGCTCCGCTTCACAGCAAGCAACTCCCAGCATTACGACTCAAGCTCAGCTTCCAGCTTCTACACTTTCTAAAGAGACGTTAAGATGGCGAACAATCCCCTCAGCACCGAGAGCATCATCAAGCTGATAGCAGATGCGCTGCCGACTCATGCGAAGGGTGATACCAACTCGGACTTGTCCAGCTCTTACGAGGCTATTGGATTGTTTGCCCACGCGTGTATGGTTGCCGTTGGATTTAGGTTGGTAGGATTTGGAGAGGATAAGAAAATGGGTACGCTTTCCTCTAACCTCTTGCCTACTTACTTTACTAACCTGCTCTTAGAAGCAGAATGCAGCTCCCTAGCACCAAGGTTACCCCCCCAATGGAACTCATCCTTTGGCTCACACTCTTTCCTTTATGCACACTCCCAGTCTTCTATGCAATATGTTGTCAAGGTTGATCGACTTGGGGGCAAGGCGGAAATTAGGGGCATTGGCCTTGGAGATGAGAGAATCAGCAGATTCGAAATTACCGCCAAAGACTTCGTTTCTTCGGCAGCTTTACCGTTACGGATTACACTGACCGCAGATGGAAATGAGGATCGATCAGATCTTGAGGCGAAGCTAAAGGAGGTATTCATATCGCCTTCTAGGATACAAGGTTGGCTTCTCCGCTACGATGAGACAGACCATGCTGACGGGACATCAGACCTCGCTTCCCTATTCAAGGTGACGATTATTCAAAAGCTAATACCGGGGCTTCACAAGGAGGGTTATGAGGAGGCTCCGAATGCAGCCAGCTCTGCTGCACAAGATGCCTATGATGAACGAGTAGAGGCCCACGCTCGACGCAATCCACCAAGAGATCCGCCGGCAGACCCGGGGTTGCCTGAACCAGCTCGCCCTTACCCCTTTCAGGACCCCCTCGCAGTAGAGCCTCGCCGTCCTTATCCGCAAGGTGATTTCCCTCCGCCCGGTTTTGATGACGAATATGATATGAATCGCCCACTGAGAGGCATGGCTCCTCCATTTCCAGGTGCTGGAGGACCACTGAATATTGGGCATGATGATCTAAACCCACCTGGATTAGGTCCATTTGATCCCCTGAGAGGAAGTTTTGTTGGGGGAGGACAAGGCGGAATGGGTGGAGGTGGTATGCATCCAACCTTCGATGACCCTTTGTTTGGCGGAAGAGGTGGTCAAGGTCGAGGACAAGATCCAAGAGCACCGCCTGGTGCGAGATATGACCCGCTGGGACCTGGTGATGGGCCACAGAGAGGCGGCGGTGGACGCCCTCCTAACCCATATGGAGGATTTGGCAGTAACGACTTCATTTGAGCTAGAGCGCTCGAATACGTGATAGTTGGTGTAAGATACTATTGTGGGCTGGTCGAAAATTTGGCATTTAGCAAAAGGTAGGGGTTGAGGGGCTGGGGTTTTCATTGTCAGAAATCTTATCCTCAAAAAGACGTTAAGCACTTCTCCCAGCTCATCAATCATCAATTATATGACATTAACTCATACTCAGAATTCGCACGCAAGATTCAATCTGGTTCGAACCTCATTAATTCTAGGCTTCTAGTGCTTCATCGTTTAATGTAAGTGGAGTAATCTATAGCTTCTCAATAAGGATGGAAGAAGTTTCTTCATATTGTTGTCTTCAAATTTCAAATTATTTCTATTACAAACGCACTCTTAAGTCTAACTATTACTTATAAAGTTATAAAGAGAAAGTCTAAGCTGCCCCAAGTTGTCCCCATGTTGGCTTATGTGGTATCACCCAGTCACGGCAGAGCCTACACGCCCAAGCACGTAGGTATGACGAGGGCGGATTAGTACCACATCCCAGACACCTATTCTCCAAGCCATTCCTGATCTCAAACTCCTGGGTCCCCAGAATCACCTCTTGGGCTCTCTCCCACTCCTCTTTGCGGTGCTTGTTGCAGAGCCATGCGTCTCGTAGCCACGTCCAGCAGCGGCACTCCTCCACGCTCTGCGCGTCCGTCTTGGCTACGCCTTGGGTCCATATCCTATCGGCGCAGTCGAAGCAGAGCCTAGCCCAGGATTGGCTTATGAGTCGGTTGAGATTGGGAGGTCTTAGATAGGTGGCCTGGGCGGTGATGCATCTGCCGCAGACGTTGAAGTTCTTGGGTCTGGCGTGGGATTCTTTTAGCTCGCAGGTGTGGAGGAGGGGGGCGATCCGATTTCCGTCTTCATCTCGCTCTTCGTCTTCATTGCCTCCCTCATGGACGGTTAGTCCGCATGCTTTTACCTTCTCGGACGCTGGCGCGCGGGGATCGAGCTCTCTATATCTCTCGTGGCAACCTCGGCCATCTCCTTTACGAAGGGTGGGTTTGTCCCGGTGCAGCCAGGACTCGTTTTGAGGCCCTTGGGATATCTGGCTGCCGTCGTAGCAGTAGGTGAGATGGGGAGGCATTAGCGGGGGTGGTAGTGGCGGGGTAGGCGGGTCGAGGTCGATGATTTCATGGGGCTGGGTGTTCTTTATTAGCGGAGATAAAGAGGAGCCGGTTGTATATCTTCGGTCAATACTCTCCATGTTGAATGGGGCGTTGGTGTTGATGTTTGCCTGGGAAGCTAAGGGCGAGATACCGGTCATATAGCTTGGGTGCATTGTATCTATACTGGCTACGTCAACCAAGTCGCTGTCTGATTGGCTTGGATACCCAGAATAGTGCAAAGGTTCGTACTGCTGTTGTTGGAAGTCGTTCCTTGTATCCATCTGCCCAGAAGCTTTGTATCGCCAACTCGGGCTGCTATTTTGTAGCGCGGTAAAAGGATCCAAGTTCTCGGTTCCTGGTCCGCCAAAACCTCGCGTCGGAGGCTGCGGTGAGAGTACATAAGTCGGAACGACGGTTGGAGGGTTATACATCGACTGGTGGCCGGTATTACTCGTGCTAGGACGAGCACTTGATCCTGAGAAGTACGTACGCGCCATTTGTCGGCTCTCCTCGTACGCCCTCTCCCTATCTTCTCTCTCGTCGGCATCCATGTCTTCCTCCTCTTCTTCTTCATAACGATTGTTATATCCCCTCGGCTCTCGATAATTCTGATTATACCGGCCAGCTCGTTGGCTCCTACGAGAGTTTATTGGCGGAGGACTCACCGACCTTGTTACTCTCCTCCGCCGTTCGTTTCCGCCTCTTGTTGGGTTTCTTGCATGTTGCCCTGATTGCCGTGGGGACAGTGATAGTTCGTCTTGGAATGACACTTGTTTCCTAGTCCCCCCTTTTGATCGTGCATCTCCTCGAGTTCCTGTTCCCTTCTTTCGCTTACGTGTGAATATTAGTCGCCGACTTGGCTCAGGAGTACACTCGTCCTCGCAGTGTTGTGCTATACATAGATCGCAAGGGGGGTCTCTATGGTTGGGCCCTGATGATCCATTTAACCCGCAGCCTCGCCTACCAGCGTGGCATCTAATACACTTATAAGCACCATTTGGAGGCGATAAACCACTTTTTCCGTTGTCTTCCGCTAGTTGAAGATTACGTTCTCTTTCCTTCTGCCTACCAACTTGAGTCGCATAAAACCTCTCCTCAAATTCCATGTCCCAGATTTCGTCGTCGTCGCTATTAGGGGGTGGACTTGGCGTTGGAACCCGAGGAAGCACTGCATTTGCTTGATCATGTACCCGGCGCAGCCTTAACCCTTCCGCTCTTGCTTGACTATTGTGGGCATGTCTCTGCCTTTTTTCCTCCAGAAACTTACTCTTGTACCTGTAACCCTCCATGGCTTTCTCGTGTTTTTCATTCTCAGCGGCCATCTGTCGTCTTCTTGCATCAGTTGCCTGCTTATTTGTATTGAATTTGTCTTTCTCGGCTGGGGGTTTTGTTGGCTTGCGATGGATCTTCATTGCCTCGCGTGCATTGGCTACTCTTCTCTTCCATTGTTGTTTTGTTTCTCCCTCATACTTGTATCCGTCATCATAGTAAGGATAACGGCTTATTTCTGCGATGGTATAGGGACGGAGTCCACCAGTATTGTCATCTACGAGAGGGAGTGGACGTTGCTCCGGAGGAACCTTTTCCTTTTTAGCCCGTGATGGTCGACTTTGTACAGCTTCAGCTGAAACACCGACTGGATTTCGCCTTTTTTGAGATACGGCCAGCGTTGGAGCATCAGCCGGGCCTTGGCGTATATCGGAATCACCCAGAGGAGCATAGCTATGTTGTTGGCTAAAGGGGGGTTCGTAAGCGACATCTTCCATAGGGTCAGGTGGCAGATCTAGAAATTGGGATGGACTGATCTCATTGCCAGCTGACATGCCATAATTATTGTTCCCTCCGCGTTGAAATTGAGTGGGGCTGATCTCTTCCCCAGTACCCATTAAAATATATTCAGCAGAATTGCCATAATTGATGTCTCCTTGGTTTTGGAATTCTTTTACGGTACCACTGGGGGGATAGCCAACCCGGGTGCGACCTTCATCGCCTCGTTGGGGGCCAAAGTCCGCTTCGCTGGTAGTAGTACCGGCAGCACCAGCAGCAATAGGATTATTGCTATTCTTATTCTTAATTTTATTGATTGCGACAATGACTGTGCGAGGGGTAAGTTTAAGGTCTTTGTAATCCCTCCTCTCAAGTTCCTCAAGAACAGCTTCGAGCCAAGGGGGGTTGTAGTTCTCGTCGATCGCCTCATGCCGCAACAAGAATGCGGAACTGTGTGTACCAGGGGAGAGCCCCTGCTTATTGAGATGTATGCCTGATTCGTGCTTGAGAGCAGCGTCTACATACTTGTGCTGGCGTTCACTCAAGTTTGCAGTGGGCCAAGCAGAAGGGAGTTCTTCTCTCTGCTGATCTTCATCCTCTAAGTTGTCTTCGTCAAAAAGAGAGTCTATTGAATCGTCTTCAAGATTTTGATTGGACATAACGACTGAGTCCGAGTTTCAATCGGCAATGGACTACTGGGCTTGGCGATAGGGAGTAAACAATTGAGGTCTGGTTTCGAGAAAGAAGATTCATAGCGCTGGGGAGGTATACATTTAGAGATGAGAGGGTGCTTTGTCTGGGAATTGGAGGACTTGAGGGTTTGTAAAGAGAATAAAGAGGGAAGTCAAAGTCAATAAAGGGAAACATGGATCCGGCGAGGTAGCCTTTGTTAAGAGGACTTGAGATAAACTAGGCAAAGAAAGACTTGTTTATGGAACTGTGCTTGAACATAGTCCGGACTATGTTTTTGAGAGCAATTATTATGTAAATTTCAGCAAAAGGAGAGCTTACAGTGGTCCACGCATCTAGTCAAAGACCAGTGAAGCAAAATATAAGCGAGGTAGATTTGCAATCTAAAAAAAGGAGTATTTTAAATTCAATTTTATTTGCTATCTATTGACTTTCTATCTTCATGACTTGGTGTGAATTGTATCTCGAAGCTGTAATAACCTTGTGTTCTACTTACAATATTCTATGTGCATACTTTATTCCAAGTTACTAACAATTCAGCTCAATATAAATAAAACTTTTGAATGTCTATGTGGCGATTGCAACCCACCACTATTCAAACAACCCTCAATATGTGTTATACTACGTCCCACTTGCCCAGATCTTCCCCAACAAGGCTAATTATAGCTCTATTTGCCAGCTGGAATTTTAGACTCCTTAACTTATATTTAAACACATCTCTGGTCACCGGAAATGGAAATTAAAAATGAACAAAGAAATGCCAAGGAATGTCAATACCTCAACCCTTTAAAACATTTAAAGTATATTCCTAGGTAAATGCATATACTTTTTACCCGTCGAAGTGGATGTGTGAGAGAGGAGATATCTAAAGTTCATGTAAACAAGAGCCGGGATAGCATAAACTTGCCGCAGAACGAAATATGACGAGAAGGTTTGTATGTCAACTTGAGCCTTTATATCTTCGACTTATCACTTGTCTCCTCCAATCTTCCACTTTCCTAATCAATTCATCTGGAAATATATTCTTCATAAGTATCTATCCGGCATACTACTCGGCTTTGACCAAACATTAAGAGTGCATATCGCTAAAACAAAAACCTTTGAGCGTGACAACTTCCCACGACAACTCTTCACAACCGATAGAAACCAAGAACACTTAGAAAGCAGAACCGTTAATAAGTGACGGCATCTTCTCAGTAAACAATGTCTTCCCCTTAACCATGTTCACAACAAAGCTAGGGAGCTTCATATTTCCCATATGTCCCGTTCCAGCCTTTCTTCCTACAGGTACTGCAAGCATATCTAGAGAGTTCCACGAGTTAGCCACAATGCTTGCTATAGATAAAAGCTGAAGGGTCCAACAGCGGGAAGAATTAGGGTAACAAACCTTTCCCGCCCGTCTGATAAACTGCCATCTCCGCCCCGTTTAACTTTAACTTGATATTCTTCACCACGTGCGTGCTCTGCTTCTCAACATTCACATACTGTGACCTCTGCACCGCGCTCAGGTCCCCCACCGCCCATATATCGCTCTGCCCCTTCACCCTCAAAAACCCATCCACGACCACATATCCATTCGCATTCAGCCATTTCTGGGGCAGAAATGACGTATTAGGCGACAAGCCGACGGCTGGCAGGTATAGGTCCGTGATGAACTTCGTGCCATCGGAGAGGGAGAGCTCGGTGCGGCCTCCCGGTGTCTTTTGGAACGATACAACTTTTGTTTCAGGCTTTATGCTGACGTGTAGGCTTTGTAGTTGTTTCGTTGCAGTCTTGATGACATTTGGTGGCGTTCCTTCAAGAATATGGGCGCCGCTGCTGATCTGGTGTTTGCATTAGTATGGTCTCAGTCAGGGGCAATCTGTACACATACCAGTGTAATCTTCTTCTGTGTGCCATATTCAAATCCAAGTTCGCCCGCCATTTCAACACCTGTGGCCCCAGCACCGCTAACTGTGATCGAAGATGCCTTCTTGATTCCTTCTTGGACACCGTGAAGAGCGTCTATTGTAGCTTGCGTTGATTCTTTTTGTTTCATAGGTACATCTCCAGTTGTCCTCGAACCAGTAGCAAGGACAAGCATATCATATTTGACCGTTGACTGGCCACTAGCACCAGCGACAACCACCTCCTTAGCCTCAGTGTCGACGCTTTCTGCTGTGCCTTGTATCAATTCAAACTGTCCCTTTGGGTACTGTGCAAATCCCGGTAATATTGGCTGAAAGACCTTTTCCTCGGCTATTGCACCTGGCACAATGGCTCGGACTGATGCGATATTCCAGAACATGTGCGTGTTAGGAGCAACAAGAATGATCTTAAGACTGGAAGTTTTGGCTACATGTTTCAATAACCTATGTGCTGTGCCAAGACCAGCATATGATCCACCGAGTATGACGATAGTTGTTGTTGACATTTTGACTTGAGGAGGAATGACAAGAAGAATAAAATTTCTATACAGACATCTTGGCTGGGGAGCTTTGGTATTTAACTCGAAAACGCCAGATGATATCTTCCACACAAGAAAACCCGCATTGCCACGCTAAACGACCAACATTACGAATACTTAGACAGTATCCAAGCTCAGATCGGATATCAGACATTTTCATCCTCGATAACATTTTTCTATGGAGCTTTGCCGAAATAAAGAAGGCTACCTGTAAAGCAGCCAATAGGAATGCCAAGCGCAGCGCGCTCGGGAGGAATCCGCATGTGTCGATCAATCGTGGGGTGGGATGGAAATAAACTTTAGAAAAAACAATTTAAGGTTTGGCATATTAATAATTTAAAGGACCATGGACGGCGAGACGCGCTCAGCTACCATACCGCTTGGTATTCGCTTTTTTCAGGTCCGAACGCCGACAGGATGAGACATTGCCTTCCGATCGGTTAAGCACCTTTTTCACAGCACTCACTATTGCGGCCCTAACACAAATGTGAGTATGAGTGGAGATAAGCCAATAAGGGGCCTAAAAGACATACGTATAGCGGAGATCTTCATGCTTTGAAATTCCCATGGCGTCGAATTGTTAGAATGTTTTGATTTGTCATCGACAGGTGCTGAGATACCAGGCAAGTGGTATCGAAGTGGAGGCTCTCTCGGAGCGGTGTGTTAACGATAAGTAATCGAGAGGCCGTTGCTTTATCTATCAAGAAACAGCCGGACTTTTGACTACTGGATTTTGGAGCGAAAATTTATGTGGAGGCCTTGATGCGAGTAAAAGCTATGTTGAGTTTGCTAGGAGAGATTTCTTCAGCATTTCTACGACACATATAGTCGTAGTCCCCTTATTTACATCCGACGAGGAAGTAATAGGGACGATACCCTAACCGTATAGCGGTTAGATTGCCCATCGTGCGGACTTGCATATTGGTGGAGAGCAAACCTGGATGCTTATAATTCGCACCACAGAAATAGCCAACGACTCTTCTATGGCTTCAAAAAAGTAGAAGAGGGTGGTTTGATAAACGGAGATTATCTGCCCAAGTCCAGCTCTGATCACAGCTCTTCCTCCTCCATGTTTCTTCGAGGAGAGGCAGGATCTTGGCTCGATGTTCTAGGGAAGGATGGAGAACTGGAGGGGTAGAGAAGACTCTTCTGAAAAGGTCCTTCTCGTTTTCATTCCTCGCAGCACATCCAACGATATATAGAGGACAGACTAGAACATGCCGGTAGCTCCTACCCGGCTCCGTATGGAGGAGTATCATGACTTCACTGATTCTATTGGATAAACCTTCTTGCTCTGCATTAAAACCATGAACAACTAGGTGCAAATAGATAAAAGCAGAAAGAGCGAAGATGAGGGTGATGAGTCGTTGAGAGCTGATGGCATCTTTATCCATTTTGATATTAGCTTCCTGGCGAATATTTTCTACTCCACGTGCGAGATCTTGACTGATTGCATCGGCTCTTGCTATAAACTCGGTGGTAGTGAAGCCATGAGTGTACAGCTCATGCATTTTATCCTCATGTAATGCAGTAATCTGACCTATCTGGAAGATCGCCCAATTTGGGCAACCCATGATTTGTTGGAGATTGGTTTTGGTCCTTGCGAGAATGGGACTGTTGTAAACAGGCAAAAGGCGAGGTGCCTTTCCGTTGGTAACAGATGAGATAATATCTAACCATAACACGACACCACTGAGAAACCTAAATATGACCACCTTTTGGTCAGGTGGCCCCTTGTATTCAGGTGAATGGAGATCTATCTCGAGGAATTTAAATTCGTCTAGAAGTTCTGGCTGGCCCTGGAACGCCGTCGTGAACATATCTGTAGCTGCGCGGAGATGTATTTGCCACGCATCACCGTTGCCTGCAAAGAGCTAGGTAGAATTTAGTGGGAAAACATGGTGGAGAAGAGCAAATCTATAACATACCTCAAAAAATATTAACTCAACAGTTGAGGCCATCATTCCAATACCATTCTTTGAACAATTTCCAGCCACAAATTGACCCACAGTTCGGATTTGCTCTTGGAACTCTGCTAAACAGATTGCTAGATGACGCTCTTGACTTTGCAGAGAGACCGAGCGACACTGATTTCGACTTTCCTCAAGAACCATAGTCCCTCGGTGATAGGAGCTTAAAGCCAGAGCTGCATGCAACAATGGTTTCGTTGTCAAAAGGAGGGAAAGGAGCCACCCTCTACCTCCTTCAGCAATACTTGGTGAGTACATAGGGTACTGCAAGGGAAACACATTGTCTAGAAAATGCATCAAGAGGGTTGCTTCATCGCTTGTTATGGTGAGAGATCTACTGCTTGAATGGATGGCAGCACTGTCCTGCTTTACATTAGCCTGAAATAACCCCTTTAGGCCTCAGTCTTACAGCTGAAGTGACACTCGACGGAGCAGGAGATCGGCAGTCAGTAGTGGTGGGATGAGAATCCGTGCTAGACTCAGGAGACGTATGAGAAGACTTAGGTGCCAAGTTTGAAGTTGGGGCTCCAACTTCATGTTCCTTATCCGTATCCTTCGAGCGTTTTCCAAATATACTGGGCCGGCCCTTTCGTCGGGAGGTGTGCTTCACGATCTGCTTGATACTGTTGGCCATCTCCTTTTCTTGCTCCCCGCCATCCATCCACTCGGGTTTTGGGCCATAGCCATGACAAGTGATAGCAAGGGATTCACATGTTGCACAGGTGGGACGTATTTCATCGCATTTCTTCCTTCTCAAGCGGCATGTCCAGCAGCCTCGTGTACTTCGAAGGGCGGCCATGTTCACATTTGGGGTCCCAGAGATGGCGTGAATTATATATTTTACCTAAGACATGAAATTTGGAAGTATTCGAATCGAGGTAAGCTTTGAAAGATGAACTTTTAACCATTTGAAATGTCGTTGGTGTATAGCGTTGCACGTGACTGCATGTAGAGCCGCCGCCACCCTTAGTGGTGGCATTCCTAGCTTCCTCGGCTTAGTCCTTAGTTATGGTACTCTTATCACTTTGCGTATAGCAGTGGTTGATATAATTAATACCTTATGCTACTTCTTCAATACATAAATAATCAAAATCAATATAGCATTTTATGCTGCCACTATAGAGCCGCGCTTTTTGCCCACAAGGTAATCTTCTCTGGGGCCTGCTTATGAACCCGTTTGGATTATGTTGTGGTCTTATCATGACTAAATCAGGGTAGAAGTATCTTCACCCTTCCTGCGCGGATGGCCTCTTAATAGCCTCAATTAACCCGAGATCTCATTTCAGTCTTTATTGAAACTCGTCTCAGAGAGCACGCCTTCTATGGTGCGATAGCCCAAGTCCGTTACGGCTCATCGGTATCCTATAGTGTGGGGCGTCCAACCATTCTCAACTTTCCACTCTTGAAAAGAGTTATCTATGCTCCGTCTCCCCTCTCTTAAAACGGTGAAGGTTGGCATCAAATTCCTCCGCACCTTCTCAGCCATTATCACCGTCGGCCGGCTCTTCAATCCCACTTCTAAACACCTCCGAACCATGGCCTCAGCGGTAGCCATGTCCAAACGCATTGAGGGCAAAACAATCGTCGTGACGGGAGCTTCTTCGGGCATCGGTCGCAGTTGCGCTCTTGAGTTTGCGCGGACGGCACCCAAGAATCTGCGATTGATCCTTACCGCAAGGCGAATTGATACGCTGAAGGAAGTTGCCGCGCAAATACACAAGGAGGTTGGGGAGGGGGTTAAGGTACTACCATTCAAATTGGACGTTAGTAAGCCGAATGAAATCAAGAGTTTCGTATCCAATCTGCCCGAAGAGTGGAGGGGCATTGATATCTTGGTTAATAATGCGTGAGTGGAGTGTTCCAGATAGGGTTTTCCTGCTAATGGTGGCTTAGGGGTTTGGTGAAGGGCGTTGATAAAGCACCTGAGATCAAGGAGGAGGATATCAATATTATGTTCGCGACGAACGTCACCGGTCTTATAAATATGACACAAGCAATTCTGCCTATTTTCAAGAAGAGGGAAGATGGTGGGCGGGGAGATATTATCAATATTGGCTCGGTTGCTGGTCGGGATCCATACCAGGGGGGCAGTATTTATTGTGCTACGAAGGCTGCGGTCAGAGCTTTTACGGACTCTTTGAGAAGGGAGTTGATTGCGACAAGAATTAGGATCATTGAAGTTGATCCTGGCCAAGTCGAGACCGTAGGTCATAAAGTCTCTTGGTAGAGTATACACTAATAGACATAGGAGTTCTCCGTTGTCAGATTCTACGGAGATAAATCTAAGGCCGATGCTGTTTATGCGTAGGTCCTGGTGTTCTAGCTGTTAAGCTTTACTGATCGTTAATAGTGGCTGTGAACCTTTGACGCCCGATGACATTGCCGAAATTGTTGTCTTTGCTGCTGGACGAAGGGAGAATGTCGTTCTTGCAGACACATTAATATTCCCCAACCATCAGGTAAAAATCACCTAATGTATGATTGATAGTAACTAACTCTCGAGAAGGCCGCTGCTACCGTCATGCATAAGAAATCATAGATGTAATGACAACTAAATTGACGACTCGCGCTGGGAAGCATCGTAAGATCTATAGAGCGCTTCGATCCTGGGAGATGTTCACTGTGGAAGAACTGTTAGAAAACTTGTAGTAACCAAGTCGAATCATTGCCTCTCTTCGGTTTCAAGGTGCCCCTCTACTTATCTTGTGCTGAAAGAGGCCTCCTGTGTAAATTCTCAAGAGGGCAATACCCGTTTGAGGTCGACTTATAGTTTTACGGTAGTGGCTTGTAACGAAAAGCTCACAACCAAAGCTAGGATCTAAGGGCTCGGGTTTTCAAACAATTCAATGAGTCTATAAATACCTCTTCCACCTTTCATCTGCTTCTTCGATGTTCTCTTTCTAAATCCACACTGATTCTCCCCACACCTGCGTGCCTTCATGGTTGATCATTCCAAACCCCCACCTTTCCACCACCAACCACAGCCCTGGCCCGCCTCGGACCCCTCACCAAACACCTTTATAAACCCATTTAACGCGATTTTTTGCACACGTCGGTTGTATAGTGTAGCGGTTAGCACGGTATGCCTCCAACCAAATCCCAATCTTAAACAAACCTTTAAGTTCGGCCCCTAATACAAAATTAGTGGGATTTTGATGACCTCAAAATTATTTCCCGAATCCCCGGTTCGAGCCGTAAGATATTCCCCTGTCCCACGAAAACCCGAGAGGTTATTCTGACACTGCGCAGCGGGTACGACCTCTCATAGTCCGCACATCGTGTGCTCCCCTTTTTGCTGTTTAGAAAGAGGGGAAAGAAGGCTTGGATAATATTTTAGTGCATCAAGCGAGTCAGGGAGGGTAAGTCTCGCTTACTGTCCTCTAATGTGTCTTGTGAAAGTTGAGAGAGAGTTGACTGGTTTGTTTAAGAGCGCTTTCCTAAGTCCTTGCTTAAGCCCAAAAACTGACCGGCAACATTTTCGTCTCAAGTAGTCACAAGCTCAGATGCTCGGATCTTACTTTTACTATCGATAGTACAACTCTAGTCTTAATGAATGCGACTTTAATCTTATGCACGCATCTTGGTGAAAGATGAGGCAAGTTGAAACAGCATTTCAATCCTCTTCATCAACCCGTGTTTTCTAACACGTTTGTCCTTAGATTTCTGTTTTTACAATTCCGTTTCCCTCACTGGTCAGACTTTGCTCTGTCTCTCCAAACCCTCCTTCTCCATCCCCTCACACCCCGCTGCCTTTCCTGCCAATTCCTCAACTTTACCACCAAGTCCACTAGCTGCTGGTTCCGATTTAGAGTTCGCTCTTGCCGCCTGTAACATTTCATCAATATTTTATCTGATATTTATTATAAAGGGAGGGAAGGCAAAATTGGAAAGTTCATAGACGAAACCAACCTTCATCTCCTCGACTCCAGCCTGACTATCACTCTTTCCGCTCTCTTGCCATTCTTTACTCCCCGTCACATTTCCAATCTACACTCAAATCAGCCTTAACTTCTCATCAAACATGGTTTCATCAAATTAAAGAGAGGGAGGAAAGGGGAGCAAAAACATACACTCTCCTCAACATAACCCTTCGCATACTTCGCGTGCCCCGAAAGCATACTAGGCTGAGTTTCCAAATTTTGGTCTTGTGTAGAAGACATTTTGTTAGACAAGGTTATAATTGAGCGCGGCAAAGATATTTGGCAGAATGGTAATGTATGAAAGCTATGTGGTTGTCTTTGTATCTAGAGTGGAAGAATTGGGGGTTATGGAGGGGGGGATTAGGATGCGGGGCTGAGAGGGGGGCAAGTGGTGATGTCATACGATATCAAAACAGCCAGGGGCTTTACAAGGCGAACATGAAAAGTGTTTTAGAGCCGATATGATTTCCTCTCTGAAACTGTTTTAACAAAAGCATTTACGAACATAACTCTCCAGTTTCCATTTCTCACATTGAAATAAATAATTATTAGACAGTCATTCGGTGAACACACCGAAAGGCCCCGCTAAGCTTACCCCCTTATCACTTTCTCCTCTGCTTCACCGTATTTCAACCCCGCCTCCTCAAGTTACAGTTTTATCTACCTTATCTACTATCCCCTTCGTAGGTTGGCTGTAAAGGTGATTCTTATGGTTGATTATAACTAGTCAGAGTGGTCGATAAGTATTTTAGGATTTGCTACTTGTGTTTTATATCTGCCGCTTCCATGGTTGTTAACTTCGGGGAGGGATTCTGCTTCGAAAATCAACGAGTAAGTCTTGACATGAAAATGAAAAAAATAGGGAGAGGATGTTTTCAAGACGATGTAAATATAGAAAAGGGTTGTTGAGTTGGGGCACTGCAGAAGTGCTAAGACTGTATTTTATGGAAGTCGTCCGATAGTCTCCATATATGACTTTATGTAAGAATGATAGCACTCATTCCCTAAACCCTCAACTAGACATGAGAATATAGGCATAGTAGTTATTCCCAGCATGCAAGAGAAGCCGAGTATAAAAGGTAAGTCCACGATCTATAACGAGAACGAAATATGACGACTTAACTAAAGGTGCCAACGTCCTAAGAAACGAAGCAACAATGAAACTTTTGATTTTTAACACTTAAGAAAGGATATATAAGTACTAAGTACTCCTTAAATACGCATCTCCCGAAGTGTCATGAATCATCCAAACCACCGGGGGGGGGCTTTCCCAACAAACCCCACCAATAGAAAGAAACGCCCGCATTGATCAGTTAGTCTTCTCTTCAATAGTGCCCTCCATGATACTAGCATTCTCAATCTGCACATCACTCTCACTCCCATTCGCATTCACTTTCTTCCTCTCCGCTCTCGCCCGATCTGCCGCATACAAATCATCAATTCGACTCTCATCCGTATCGCGGGCTGAATCAAACTTATATAACGGCTCCAGAACAACGTCTTTATGTCTGAGAATCCATTTGTTGACAAAGTATGGAAGAGCCTTGGTACTTTGATAATGCATGTGGGTGTGTGTTGGGACTGCGAACACGTAATCCAGTTCTTCCAAGGTGCGTTGTTTTGTTTCGGGAACCCAAAGGAAAATCATGACTAAGGCAATGATATTAGTGCCAGCGTAGAAACAAAAGACTCCCTATTTTCCTTTTGTTAGCGGTGAAAGTCAATGGTGGAAGAGGGGGAAGACATACGGTGGCGCCCATTGCTGTAAGCATAAGCGGGAGGAAGAGAGTTAAGACACATGCCCAGAATAGACAAGTTGCAACTGCCCAGCCCATACCGACTTCACGATGCGAAAGAGGGAACACCTCAGCTGAGTAGGCGAAAGGCACGGGTCCTTCGCCTGGTGAGTAGAACATGGCGAATATGTAGATGAACATAGCGACAAGAGCTAAGTGTGCAGTTGTATGAATATCAATCAGAGCACAGAGACCAGCTGCCAGAAGTGACCAGGCCATATTTGGGAAGGTGAACAACAAGAGTGATCTTCGACCAAAGGTGTCGATTGTCCATAATGCAGGGAAGGCAAAGAGGAAGTTGATGAGACCAAACCCCCAGGAAGCGAATAGGGCTTGGAAATCGGTGAAACCCGAGTTTTTGAAGATAGTTGACGAGTAGAAGGCAATGATGTTGATGCCGCACATTTGTTGAGCTATCATGACAGTAAAAGAGGCCAGAGTTGCACGGCGGATTCTTGGAATGGTAAAGAGCTGGGTGAAGCGGGAGACGTAGTTGTTATCACCGATGATCTCTTTTTCGACTTCAAGTTGACTGTGGATATAGTAAAGATCACGAGCTGCTTGAATGGGGTCATTCCGCAGCCTCAAAAGTGATCGGAATGCTTGAGGATATTTGTTCTTCTCTTCAGTGATGTTAGCAACGCGTAAAAGACACTAGGTTATTACTTACTCATGCACCATCTGGGAGATTCAGGGCAAAAATAGATGAACAAAATCAATGGTATCGCTGGGAGGAGAGCAGATCCGAGCTGAAGTCTCCAAGCGTTCTTTCCGACATGAACCATAGCCAAATTTGCACAATTTCCCAAGAAAATGCCGAAAGCAGTCCAGAGTTGCCAGGACATAACTAATGCACCACGAATAGTAGCAGGACTATTCTCCGCTGCGTAAATAGGTACAGTGGATCCCTTGGCGCCCATCCCGAATCCAAGTAGAAGACGGCAGATAAATAATTGTTGCCATGTTTGAGTGAAAGCAGAACCAAGGACGGGCAGGAAGCAGAATATCGCGGCGATGAAAATCGTTCCTCGACGGCCGAAGTAGAAGTTTAGAGGGTCAGAAACCCAGCATCCGACGAATGCGGATCCAATATATGGCGCCGAATTGACGAGACCAACGAGAAGAACATCATGGTTAGATTCTCCACCAATGCCGAAGACTTTGGGAAAAGATAAGTTGGCACCGTTTGATCCTGTCTGGTCCCAACCTTGCACTGCTGCACCGATTGAACAGGTGAATACAGTAACATACAGCGCCCAAGGATGCCTCCACTTGTGCAATATTTCACTACGAAGGGCATCAACTTCGACAGAATTGAGGGCATGTTGGCCAGTTATATCCTCGTAATTGGCTGGGTCTTGGGCAACGAGCGCGCCTTTTTGAAGAAGTGCCGTATGCTCAGTTAATCCCTTTTCTTCGGCAAATGCCGCAACATCGCGAAGCAGGGTGTCGTGTGGAATTCCAGCTAAAGGGTTCTGAATTCTGGTCGGGTCATGCTCAGTCAGCATTCTATTTTTGGAGCTAAGTGCTGGTGGGTGGGCAAAGCCCGTTGGGAGTCAGTGATAAATAAGATTGAAAGGTTACCTCGCTTCAGCATTAGAGTTTAGATTTATATGTTCAGAATGAAACCCCTTTTCAGCATGCCTGATAGAATGCCAAATCAGTATTTGAAGCCTTCAAAAAGTCACTAGAGTACTCACTGATGAGGTTCGGACTCGGGTTGTGCATAGACTGCGGAGTTAGAACTCGCCATTTTGGAGAGCAATGCTGGTCTTGTCGAATGAAGAGTGCAGTTGACTTAAATTGCTGGGGGGAAGAGCAACGTTATATATTCGACCGCGTCCAGTTGAACTCTCTTCGACTTCCTACAATCCCTACAATCTCACGTACATGTTTTTCTATCCTCCCCAAGTGTTGACCGCTTAGCAACTATTTCGTCTTCCATTCGGGTATCCCCCGCAAGAGACCCTGCACTTATGTGCTTGCTCAAGCGCCATTAGCATTATTTGTCCTCCGCACCTTCGGGTGAGGATTGCTTTACTCGGCAATAATCTGCACTTGGTATCGGATGGGCACCATGTCAAGGGAATCCCATCAGGATCCATTGGAGGCTTTCGAACAGGGGTTGGCGGCTTAACGAGGCGACCGCAATAGGGAAGCTGTTCAGACCGTCCCGTAGCTCGTGTATAGTAACGAATTGCAATAGCGTCGAAGCTGTCAGATTGACGAAGATCATCGGTCAGCCGTATCTTCTATCGCTACTCGTGACAAAGAAGAGTGCCAATTGATTTGCTCGAGAGGGACCAAATGCATCGCCTGCGCTGTAGCAGCTCCTAAGTATGCTTCGTTGCCACAAGAAAACCGTGGGTAGCGACGCCACGAGCATACATACATGCCCATGCTCGTAGAGCAAACGGGAAAAGGAATCAAGGTGGGCAAATGACTCGTGCCGATTAGTAGCTGAGGTTGGTAACGGGCTCGCCGATTTCATGGGGTTTAGTCTTCTCCATTCTTTCCCCATGTTTTCCCCAGTATCAGCATCAGGGAATACTCCATAAACCAACTCAACCCCACCGTTTTTTCTTTTAAGGGCGTTCAAGTCGAAGGACTTATCTCGGCCAAATTTTGAAAGATGATATGCTTACATGAAACAAATGACGATGAAAGTGCAAGGATTGGAACCAAGTCGAATGTGCTTCCATCCTTGTTCAATTAACTCACCTGCCAATTATAGCCGGCGTTTCCCCGCTCATCACTCCAGATTTGGTATTAAGCGAGCGAAGGAATAAGAAGACGGAGCGAGAGTGAGAGTAAGAGCAGACAGAAAGATAGGCAATGCGAGAAGAAAGAGCAAGAATGAGAGAAGAGGGTTTCAACAGTAGCCAAGGACCATTTATGAAACTACCAAAAGACACCTTCTGCTATTCGGTATAGTAGAATAAAAGTTTAGTATTGGTCTTGAATGATGGAAAGTTTAAGAGTAATGGTTCCATACTAGTGTCGAAGTCTGAACTCTTCTTCACTTTCAGGAATTGTACCACAGTCCTTTCAATGTACTGGCTACCCATCCTACCTCCTCTAAACAATGTGAGTATCCCAGCGTGAGTCTCGAAGGTACCCTCCACTTGATAGAGCGAGCCATTCTGGTGCCCGTCAAACGTCCAGACTCGCCATAGTACTTGAATCAACAAAGAGTTAAGAGTAATCAAAATGGCGTCGTACCTATAAGGAGAGCAGACCAAATTGAAATTGCCAGCTTTTATGGTACTCCAATGAGTATACTGCTTGGTATCTTGGCTTGCTCCTCTTGCAAGATGCGCGCCTGGGATGCTTTCGACACTAAACCCCCAACAGTCCAAAATCCGTAGGGCCTTCTTTCGCTTCTGAATGCAATATATCCATACGATTCTCATATACTGCGTATCCTCTGGCCCGTAGCGCGGATCCGGAACCTGCGAGACTTCCGAGGTAGGTCTAGATAATATGTTCTCCAAATATTAGGGAGGAGAGGGGGAGGTTCATTGGCCATTGTCATGATACTTTGCCCTGCCTTCCTCAATCCAAGTCTCGAGTATGAATTCTCCCGCTTCTACCAGCCGAACCGGGTGGGTTTTGATGCCTCCCAGATCATTCCCAATGGTCTGGCTATCTCCCTTCTCCCCGGTCTGCAAACTTGGTTCTGAAGGAATCCAAGGTTGGGGATGCTGAACAAAATATCAGTAAAGGCTTTATTCGCGATTTAGAACAAGACTCACTCCAATAGGTGCCTCAGCACGATCTCGCAACTCAACAGCAAGAGTATAAGTGCACCCCTCAGGCAGAGGCCCTAGTCTGCTACAACCGTAACTCAGTCGTCTTAACGCCCCTCTTAACTGCTCCTCAATATCTTGTATACTGATCCCCGAATCCCCCGCTCCTGTGATTTCAAATTCAGTCCAATTTTCCTCGGGATCCACAGTTGGAAACCTCTCTATATCAAATAAAAAGCGTTCCATAATCTCGGCATTCTTGTTGAATATGACGAGGACGACGCGCTTGACTGATGATTTGAAGAGTAGGGAGGATATGTTAGAGACGGCATTATTGATCCACGCGCAAACTGTGGGATGTCGGGATTGTCGCACAGAGAGGTTGTATTTTCTTGCGGAGATGAATGTCGAGGTAGGATAGAGAGCTCGCTCATAGAGGATGGTGTGGATTGCGACCGTGAGGAAGATCGTAAAGGTTTGGAGGAGGGAGGTGTTGTTGGTTAGGTGGCTTGGGCCAGCTGCTGGGGTGGGCATCTCGTGGGATGAGGTATACTCGCAGTGTCAAAGAATTTGACTTAAGATCTGGACCAGTTTGATGCGATTCAAAGGTTATTGCATAATTGAAAAAATTGCGATATTTCAAGGAGTCTAGAAATTGTGTTTTTGGTGTGCTTTAGTACTGTAATGAGGTCACAACTACGGCTCGGTCTCCTAGTGGGTCACCGATTCACGTCGCGGTCCTCGAAACTAAATTTCTCGCGTGTTATATAACCCCTCTACTTTCCAACCCCACGACGGCCTCCTAACTACCCAAGAATCTCGTCCGAATCCAAACTCTCGAGCATTGCTACTCGGTCGACGCAAAACATGGACGATACACTCCTCCAACTCCTAGCCGATACGCAGTCCCCTGCTCAAGGCCCCCGCAAGCAAGCCGAAGCCCATCTTGAGCAAGCACACAGCAATCCCGCCTTTCCAGGCAGTCTGGCAGACATAGCTTGTCATTCCAGCGCGAGCGATCAAGTCAGACAGAGTGCCTTGTTGTTGCTGCGGACTTGGGTTGATAAGAATTGGAGTGGGGAAAACGAAGAGGGAAATGCGGTGTTTATTTCGGACGAGGTCAAGGAGAGGCTTAGGGGGCAGATGCTAGAGTTGGCGATCCGTGGCGATGCAGATCGGAAGATTAAGACGCTGGCTAGGTTAGTCCTACTCTATGGGTTCCAAGAAGGTGAAATCTGCTAAGTATGACAGCTATGTTGTGAGCAAGATCGCAAACGTTGACTTTCCGGATCAATGGCCTGGCTTGCTACCTGCGCTGCTGCAGTCGATTCCAAATGCTACAGATTTACAACTACATGGTGCGCTTAGAGTGCTGAGCGATTTGGTGGACGATGCACTCAGTGAAGATCAATTCTTCTCTGTTGCTCGGGACATCGTCAATGTCGTATACGATGTAGCGGTCAGTGATGCTCGAAAGCCGCTCCTCCGCGCTCTGGCCGTTTCGGTATTCCGTTCTACATTCGATATAATGGATATCGTGAAGGATGAGCATGGGGTTGAAGTCAAGGGCTTTGCGGAAGAAACACTCAATGTCTGGTCTCCATTCTTTATGGATATAATGAGACAGACATTGCCTGCCAAACCAAAGGGTGGAGATGAAGGTTATGAAAGTGGAAAAGATGATCAGCCAGACATCTGGAGAGGCATTATCGCCTTAAAGTTGCAGGTTGTTAAGACTCTGATGAAGATCCGATCCGTCTTCCCAGCATTATTGTTACCACAGAGCCCAGTGCTGTTTAGTGCTACTTGGGAGGAACTTATAAGGATGCAAGAGTCGTACAAGGACATGTACGTTGATAATGACGAGCAGGGTCGATTAGAGGATGCGGATGGACTACCATACACATTAGACTTTTTAGTGTTGGAAGAGCTGGATTTCTTCTCTTCTTGCCTGAGAGCGCCACCTGTACAGCAAGAGCTCGAAGGACAAATTCGTACAAGCCCGAGAGTCTCCGCCACTCCGTGGGTTAGAGACATCCTAAAATTGGCGATTATCTATGCCCAAATCCCCAAGGAAGAAGAAGATCTGTGGGATATCGATGTCAATCTTTTTTTGGCCGAGGAGACATCCGTCACAACAAATTACACCAGCCGGACAGCATGTGGGGATTTGTTAATCAAGTTAGGGGAGTGGCTACACGAAGGTGCTCTCGAAGCTTTACTAGTTGCCGCACAAGAGCTTTTCAGTGCCGAGAATACATGGAGAATCCGAGAGTCTTCGTTGTTCTTGTTGACACAAGTCGTCAACGATTTCTTGGATGTAGAAAGAAGCGTACCTCCTGAGATTGCTAGTAATTATTTGGGACTGATCGACTTTGCTATCAACCGACCAGACGAGCCTCTATTGCGAGCTCGTGGTTATTTAGTCGGAGGAAGTCTCGTTCAGAGTCTTCCTAATGTTTCAATAGGTCTCTTCGATCGCACCATCAAAGGGGTCAATGGAGATGAGAGTGAAGTGGTTAAGGTTGCCTGTATCAAAGCCCTTCAAGGTTTTGTTAAGGCAAATACTGTTTCTGCTGATCATCAAATCCCAATCGTCTCGGCAATTTCAGAATTTCTGTACGCCAAAGACTTAACGGACCTCGAGGATGCAGACGACTTGCTCGTTACCTTAGTTGAAACCTTGCGTGCTGCGATTAGTATCGACTCCAGAATTGTGTTGGGTGATAATGGGGCCCTAGATTTACTTTTTGTCCTTGCAAAGCATGGAGCAGCCAATTTTCAGTTAACGATGTTGGTTACTGAGACATTTGAAGATGTCGTTCAGATTCTTTCAAGTACGGAATCTTACACAGCATTATGTGCAAAGGTCTTGCCTTCTTTGACAGGCGCCTTTGATGTTGGTAATATGACTGGTGATGATCCTTTAGTTG